>JASKMD010000013.1:6338761-6688209 GCA_030144725.1 Haematococcus lacustris | reverse complement strand
CGCGTCGTCTGGGCTGTCTCGTGAATGCGAGCCGTCGCGGGACGCGGGTTACACGTGTAGAGTGAGATTTGGCAGGTAAAGACTAGCGACATTGCGTTCGTGAGTACAACTGGTTCGATTCCAGGGAGCCCCGTTCTAAGCTCTAGCCATTCTCGCAACACACCGCTGTAACCCAACACCCTATTCGGAAGTCACTGCCTCGACTGGACCGGCCTTCGAGCTTGTGTCAAAAGGTCATCTAACGTTGCGTCCCCGCACGTTACAGCTGGTTTTCGACCCCGAGCATTTCAGCTCGCGGTCCAGTCAACATGACTTCAACTACCCAGAATGTCGCTTCGGCGAACAAGACCAATGGCGCCTCTGGCGTCCTTCCTCCAGCTTCAGCTGTTCCAGCTACAGCGGAGACGGGTCCTGCACTCGGTGCAGCACCGGAGCCGGGCGAGTTGCCCGCTTCACTTCCCGCAGGAGCCCAACAGTTGGGTGAAGAAGAGGAGCTCCTGGACGAGTTTGGCCTGGACCAATTCGACAGCACTTCGACTCCAGTCGACGAGCTCAACGCGCAAATTGCCACCCTCCAGGCGCAGCTGGTCGCAGCGCAGGCCAACAACCAGCAAGCTGGTGCACTGGTGAGTCCTCCTGCTGGTGCTAAACGTGCTGCTGATGCTGCTTTGCTGCCAGCTAGCCCTAGTCCAGCTAAGAGGCCAGTCGAAGTAGCGTCGCAGCTAGTCAGGCCTTTGGCTGCTGCTCTGCGCGCACTCCAACACTTGACTGCTGCAATGCACCAGCCTGTTGCGCAGAAAGATGTTGCCTCGGGTTCACCCGGCACTTCGAACCCTCGCACACTTGCTGCTGTGCGGGACAAGTATGCTGGGGTTCGCCCCACTGCTGCGCCCCTGCCTGCCACTGTCACTGCCCCTGCTGGTCATGACTCCAACTCACGTCGCGGGTTGCCCGTGACTGAGCGGTGGACTGATGCCAGTTCGACCTCCGGTCGCCGTGCTCTGTCTTTCCTGGAGGACCTTGAGGCACACTGTGTTGCACATGGCCTGGACCCTGCTCTTGCTCTGCCCTCTTTCCTGTCAGGGAAGGCTAGGGATGTGTGGTTCCAGTCTGTTAGGGACTCATATGCCCTGACCCATTCTGGCTACCCCACATGGCCCTACCTGTCACAGCAGTTCCTTGAGTTTGTAGGAGAGGACCTGACCACTGATGCTGATGCAGCACGTGCTAAGCTCCTTGACTCAACTCACCTGCGTATGACTAATGGTGTTGCCCTGTCAGCCTACATCACTGACTTCAGGAACACCCTCACCTTGGCTGGCAAGGACTGCATGACAGATTCCATGCTTGTGAATGTCTTCCAGCGTGGCCTGTCAGCAGATCTGCGTGGTCCTGTTGCCAAGGATCTGCGTGCCCTTGTGGCCCCCACTTTGGATGAAGCCATTAAGGCTGCCATTACCAACCACAAGGCCCTTGTGGCTGCTGCTGGCTCTGGTGTGCATCCTGCCTCAAGGCGCCCGGTTGCTGCTGTGCACCAGGTGGCCCAAGTGCAACGTGGGCTGCAGAACCTGGCCAGGTTCCCTGGTCCACCTCCTGGGCGTCCTGCTGCTCCCTCAGCTGGCAGTGAGGGTCCCCCTCCTGCCAGTGGCTATTGCTACCATTGTGGATTGTCATCCCACTGGACGAAGCACTGCAAGAGGAAAGCCTCTGGCATGAGCAAGGAAGAGGCCATGAAGGATGCTGGCACATGGGAGCTGATGCAAGACCTGAAGAAGGGTGGCTCTGCCCCCTACAAGGCTGCAAAGCGTGACCGCAGCCCTGACCGTGGTGGTGACCCTGGTGGTCCCTCCAGGCAGTACCAGGGTAGACGCCCTCAGACTGCCAGGATGGAGGCCAATGGCATGGTGAAGCACTTCCAGAAGTATCAGCGCAAATAGGAGTTTGCTCAGCCAGTAAACCAAAACTGTGCTGAGTACTCTGAGGCATGCATTGTGTGTGAACCTGCTCATGTGCTGACTGCTGCACATGCTGATGGGGAATCCCTGCACTTTGCCTTTGCTGGTCACCTGAATGAGCACCCTGCACGTGTCCTGTGTGACACTGGTGCTACCCACAGCTTTGTCAGTGCATCATTTGTTGCTGCACATGCTGTACCTGTCCACATGTTGAAGCACATGCAAGAGTGGCATGCTGCTAACAACACTGTGTTGAGCTGTTCCCAGTTTGTCAAGGCTGATTTGAGTCTGCCAGGTGTTACTGTACCCTGCAAACTCAACGTTATGCCTTCTCTCCTGCCTGACTTTGATGTCCTGCTGGGGAATGACTGGTTGAATGAGCATGAGGCCGTGATGTCATACCAGGACAAGACTCTCAGCCTGGCATGTGACAAGGGTGAGCCTGTAGTGCTGCCATGTCCCCCTGCTGATAAGTCTGAGTCAGGGCAGTCTGCTGTAAGCAACCCTGCCTCTTTCCTGGTCAATGCTCTACGTGCAAAACCCCCTCTGGCTTCTGCAAAAGTTGCTGCCAGGTGGTTACGAAAAGGAGGCACAGGTGTCCTGGCCCTGATCACTGTGGACAATTCCAGTACCCCTGATCCAGCTCCAGCTGAACCTGACCTACCTCCAGGTGTGTCCCAGGCACTCAATGCTTTGCTGGATGAGTATGCTGATGTGTTTGCACCCATCACATCTCTGCCACCTGAGCGTCCTGTGGGCCATGCCATCCCCCTTGTGCCTGATGCACGACCCTCTGTGGTACCTCAATACCGCATGAGCCAGGAAGAGCATGCTGAGCTGAAGAGGCAGGTGCAGGACCTACTTGCCAAGGGCATGATAGAACCAAGCTCCAGTCCTTTTGCTGCTCCTATCCTGTTTGTCAAGAAGAAGTCTGGTGAGTTACGCATGTGCCTTGATTACCGTCAGCTCAACAAGATCACCATCAGGGATCAGTATCCACTGCCCAGGATTGATGACTTGTTTGACAAGCTGTCAGGCTGCACTGTATTCTCTTCCCTAGACCTTCAAGCAGGTTACAACCAGATCAGGATCACCCCTGAAGATGTGCCCAAGACGGCCTTCAGGACCCCTGACGGCCACTACCAGTTCAAGGTACTGTCTTTTGGGCTCTGCAATGCACCTGCTACATTCCAGCGTGTCATGAATGATGCATTTGCCCCAGTCCTGAACCAGTGTGCCCTGGTGTACCTGGATGACATCTTGGTCATGTCCAAATCTGTGGACGAGCATTTGAAGCATCTCAGAAAGGTCTTTGACCTCCTGAGGCTCAACAAGCTCTTTGCCAAGCAGTCCAAATGTGAATTCATGCGTACCACGCTGAAATTCCTTGGCCATGTCATCTTTGCTGGTGCAATTGCTGTGGACCCTGAGAAAATCAAGAGCATTTCTTCCTGGCCTGTGCCTCAATCCCTGCAACAGCTCCAGTCATTCCTAGGTGCTGCTAATTTTGTGCGCAAATTTGTGCATAATTTCAGTGTCCTAGCTGCACCTCTCACAGATCTGTGTGGCAAAGCTGGTGACTCATTTCTGTGGCAGAACTGGCCTGCTGATGAGCTGAAAGCCTTTGCTTCCCTCAAAGCTGCTGTTGCCCAGGTCCCCATGCTACGTCTACCTGATCACACCCAGCCCTTCCAGGTCTACTGTGATGCCTCACTCCAAGGAGTAGGAGCAGTCCTGATGCAAGATGGCTACCCCCTTGCATACCTCAGCAAGAAGCTGTCTTCTGCTGAGCGTAACTACACCACTGGTGAGCAAGAGCTTCTTGCCCTCATCACTGCATGCAAGGAGTGGAGGTGTTACCTTGAGGGTGTACCTTTCACACTCTTCACCGATCACAAGCCTTTGACTGCTCTGCCCACCCAGAAGGTGCTGTCTAGACGTCAGGCTAGGTGGATGGAGTTCCTGTCACGGTTTACATTTGACCTGCAGTACCTGCCAGGTGATGCTAATCCTGCTGACCCACTGTCCCGGATACCTGCTGGACCCCAGGACTGTGCCATGGTGTGTGTTGTTACCACCCGGCGGCAAGCTAAACAGTCTTTGGAGAGGGGGGAAGTGCGTGTGGCGCAGGCTCTGCCCCAGGTTCCACCTGTGGGTACTCCCTCAAATGCCCCCACTGCCGTTGATGCTTTGGCCCCCCGGCCCACAGTGTCTGATAACCCTGTTGCTGCTCACCATAGTAGGCTCCCTGAGCTTGAGGCCCCATCTACTGCTGACACCTCAGTGCACTATCCTGCAGCTCCTGCCCACCCATTGGAACTGGCTGATCACCTGGTCCATGGTTACCGGCTTGACCCTGCGTTTACTGCTGAAGCTGATCTGTCTGGCATGTACATGGACGACCATGGCCTGTGGCGGCGCACTGGCAAGGGCACAGTGATGGTTCCCAATGACCCTGAACTGCGTGAGTACATTCTGCATGAGATGCATGATGCTGCCTATGCTGGTCATGTGGGTATAACCAAAACCCTTGAGAGGCTGTCACGAGTGTTCTACTGGGACACCATGCGTGCTGATGTCAGGCACTATGTCACTACCTGTGATGCCTGCCAGCGTGACAAGTCCTCTACACTGAAGCCTGGTGGCTTACTCAACCCACTGTCCATTCCAGATTACCGTTGGGAGTCAGTGTCAATGGACCTGATCACCAAGCTGCCATCTGCTTCACATGGGTTTGATGCCATCTGTGTCTTTGTTGACAGGCTCAGTAAGATGGTGCACTTTGTGCCCTGCAAGGAGAGCATGAATGCCAAGGGCTTTGCCCGTCTATTTGTTGACAATGTCTTCAAACTGCATGGCCTGCCAAAAGACATGGTCTCTGACCGTGGGCCCCATTTCCACAACACTTTCTGGCACCATGTGCAGAAGTTGCTGGGCATGAGGGGATCCCTGTCTTCCTCCTATCACCCTCAGTCTGATGGCCAGACTGAGAGGTACAACCGTGTGTTGGAAGAGATGCTACGTCATTACATCTCTCCCACCCAAGCTGATTGGCCTGACTATCTGTCACTTGCTGAGTTTGCTGTGAACAACTCATGGCAAGAGTCCATCAAGTCTACACCGTTCCTGGTTAACACCGGACAGTCCCCCATTACCCCTATGCTCCACTCTCTACCTGACAAGGGGCGGTGCCCTGAAGGCCTGTCCTATGCTACTTGGTGGCAGGAGGCTGTGGCTAAGGCCAAGCTATGCATGCAGGCTGCTCAGCAACGTCAAGCTGCCTATGCCAACCAGGACCGTCGAGAGGTGCATTACAAGGTGGGTCAAATGGTCCTGCTCAGCACTAAGAACATGAGGTTGAAGCCAGGCAAAGCACGTAAGCTGCTGCCACGTTTTGTGGGGCCCTTCAAGGTGCTTGGCTTGGTTGGCCAGGTTGCAGTGAACCTGCAGCTGCCTGCCTCCATGTCACGTCTTCACTCTGTGTTCCATGTGTCACTCATCAAACCCTACACTGGCACTGATGTGGGCTTCATGCCTCCGCCTGTTGAGTGGCTTGATGAGGAGCCTGTGTACTATGTTGAGCGTCTGCTGGACCACAGACATGTGCATGCAGGAAAGGCCAAGGAGTACCTGGTGCAGTGGGAAGGCTATGATGCCGACCACAACACCTGGGAGCCACGTTCCAACTTGGTTGGCTGTGACAAGATCCTGGCTGAGTACAATGCAGCTCACAACCTGAAGTAAGTCCTAGGCCATGCATGCTGGTATGCTGCTGGACTATGGCATTCTCAGCATGCTTGTACCTCTGGTCAGCTGCTACCTGTGTGGTTATGGTTTCCCTGTGTCTAGTCGGCACGATGGTCTTTGACCGCTCCCTGAGCTGTGACCTGGTGCGCCCTTTGGGTTGCCCAGTAGCTAAATCAGCATGCTGTAGGCAATGCGAGTCACGTGGTTTCACCCGTGGCGGAACGGAAGCCCCTTTGGAGGGGGAGGAATGTAAAGTGCGCACCTCTGGAAGAGATTGCCGCTTCGCGTCGTCTGGGCTGTCTCGTGAATGCGAGCCGTCGCGGGACGCGGGTTACACGTGTAGAGTGAGATTTGGCAGGTAAAGACTAGCGACATTGCGTTCGTGAGTACAACTGGTTCGATTCCAGGGAGCCCCGTTCTAAGCTCTAGCCATTCTCGCAACACACCGCTGTAACCCAACACCCTATTCGGAAGTCACTGCCTCGACTGGACCGGCCTTCGAGCTTGTGTCAAAAGGTCATCTAACGTTGCGTCCCCGCACGTTACAGCGTCCCTGTGCCCCTGCTCCACAGTCTGCAGTACAGTCTGGTCGGTAGGCAAACCCGCCATTGATACAGCATTGACAGCATCGACAGTTTGGCCCGGCTGGTATCCTTGTAAGCGTCAAGCTATTAGTTTTGATGTGGTGCCGAGTGGTCTAATGGGAAAGTGCCACTGGTGTGGGGTTTGTAGTCATTTAAGGGTGCGACCGAGGATGCTTCAACTTGATTGAATTCATTATTGATCATTATCCACAGTCAAACAAGCTGTTATATGTTGTATGGGCTTTGTTTGGCTGGTTGGTAGGCAGTGGCAGTGTAGACGATGTAAACCTTATGGCATATCAAACTAGGTACTTGTACTGCCGGCCCACTCCGATCGCTGGTGTAAAACCCGCGTTTTGTACGCACAACGAAGACGTGTCGTGGGCAGACATTGGCGTGCCTTGAGCAGTACTTTGAAGTGGTAGACGTGTGACATTTCGCTACTTGAAGGAGCCGCGCGCCCTGCTACCTAAATTGTCACAAAATGGCAGCACCCAAGACTGCACTGGTCACTGGCGTCACGGGCCAAGATGGCAGTTATCTAGTCGAATTTCTGCTAGAGAAAGGCTATGTCGTGCACGGCGTCAAGCGTCGTGCTTCTTCTTATAACCACCCCCGCCTCGAGCACATCCTGCAGACAGGTAGCTGTCCCTGTGGGGGTAGCACGGCCCTAGCCCGGCTTACCTGTTTTTCGCCTCCCACGCTTGCAGACTACCCCAATGCTAAGAACTTCCACCTGCACTACGGCGATCTGCTAGATTTCCACAGCCTCGTGACCCTCGTCGCGTAAGTGCTGTACAAATTTGACGTGCTCGTGCTACCTTCACCTCGTACGCCTCCTCTTCGTCATGCAGCGAGATCAAGCCTGACGAGGTCTACAACCTCGCAGCCCAGAGTCACGTGCAAGTCAGCTTTCAAACGCCAGAGTACACAGCCCAGACTTCTGGCGTAGGTGTCTTGAATGTGCTGGAAGCACTACGAGCAGCTGGACTGACAACCCACACCAAGTGAGTGCAATGCTTGCACTTCTGTAGCTGGGCAGCAAGTGCACAGCTTTGCCTTCAGCCTTGGCAGCATGGTGAACTTACAGGTTTTACCAGGCATCTACTTCCGAGCTGTATGGCAAAGTCCATGAAATTCCGCAGTCTGAGACTACCCCCTTCCATCCTCGCTCACCCTATGCAGTAGCCAAGCTGTACGGCTTTTGGATTGTCAAGAACTACAGGTTAGCTCCATGTCTTGCAGGCAGACAGTTTCGATACAGATCATGCAGCAGCCCATGTTCAACCCATGAAGCTATGGATTTTCACCCCTGCAGGGAGGCTTACAATATGTTTGCCTGCAATGGCATCCTCTTCAACCATGAGTCGCCCCGCCGTGGTGAAACCTTCGTCACCCGCAAGGTATCGTCAGGCTCCTAAACTCAGGAGCTACACCCCTGTTGCATGTCATGCCGTGCAATGCTTGTGCCTCCATGCTGCTGGCCACCCTTGCTGCCCAGTTGATGTAGCTGCACCCATGCTGGCTCGCAGGTGACCATGGCTGCAGCTCGCATCAAGCTGGGCCAGCAGGAGTGCCTGTACCTGGGCAACCTGGACTCTAAGCGCGACTGGGGCCATGCTCGTGACTATGTTCAGTGCATGTGGCTCATGATGCAAACTCCTGAACCCGATGACTACGTCGTTGCCACTGGTGGGTGCTGCAGGGCAGTCATGTTCCAAGGCAGTCATGTTTCAGTGCAGTCGTGGTGCAAGGCAGTCCTTGTAGTTTCTGTGCCATCTGCATTGCCATCTCATGTGTCATGCGTCATGTTGTGAACTTGTATGATGAACTGCAGGTGTGACCACCACTGTGCGCAAGTTCTGTGAGATGGCCTTTGAGCGGGCAGGGATGCCCATTGAGTGGGAGGGTGAGGGTGTGACTGAGGTGGCCAAGGTGGCCAGTGGGGAAAGAGCTGGGCAGGTGGTCATCCGTGTCAGCGAGCGCTACTTCCGCCCGGCCGAGGTCAGTGATCAGCTTGTGTCCTGGAGCATGTTGACATCCCATTGCATGGTTGTGCAGCTCACATCTGTGCTTTTGTGGCTGGCAGCTCCTTTCCATGAGCAGCAGATAAACAACCTGCTGTGCCCTGTCACGGTTGTCCCTGGTGCAGGTGGATTTGCTGCTTGGCGATCCCACCAAGGCAAAGAAAGTGCTGGGCTGGAACCCCCAAGCCACTAGCCTGGAAGCCCTGTGCAATGAGATGGTTGATGCAGACATCGAGATGGCACAGGTGAGAATGTGTGTCGTGATGTATGTTGGGTGCTGGGAGGAATGGAGCCAGTGTAACTGGGTGGGCGTGCTTGCTATTGACATGCCTTGCTATGCATGCTATGCTGGCTATCGCAGCACAGCTAGCCAGTGACCACATACTGGGCTGCCTTCGCCATGCAGAACCCTCGCGCCTACCTGAAGTACTGAGTACTCGAGCACTGCTCATGCAAGGCATGGCGAACTGCTGCATCGCACATGTGTATCTAGGAAGATGGCATAACATGGACGTGGCGGATTTCCATGTCTGGTCGCAATTGTGACGAGCAGTTGCCACACCCCTATCTTTATCATATGTTTTCATTCCTTGGCATGGATCATGCCTGTATGTGTTTGCGTTCTTGGCAGTTTTGCTTGATATGCAAGGCTGTTTTGTAAAGTGTACCAGTCTACTTTAGCCTGGCATTCGTCCGGAAAGCCTTAAGGTGTTAGCCGTGAGCTGTGTGACCCTCCCTGTTCAGGGTATCTGCTCAATGTCATGGCTGGTTGTGCACGGGGGGCACGAGCAGTCTTGACCTCCTGTCAGGTCTGACAAACTGAGTGAATGCAGAATCTGATTCACAGGCCAGATCTGATTCACCCTATCTGATTCACAGGCCCTGGATGTGGCCATGAAAAGCACTGAACAGCACTGAACTGCCATGATTCCGCTCTAAATCAGCCCTGATTGATCTCTTAACCCGCTTAATCAGTACTAAACTGTGTGCGATAAAACACCTCTGGTTCGCCGCATACCAGCGACCGTTGGAACGCCTCGCATTTACAGCGCTCTAAGAAGATGCTAAGCTGTCGGTCTTTACAGATCCGACACATGCATGAACATCGCCTCAAAGTAGCCTTCAAAAACCACACGCGGGCTTCAGTGGCCTGATGCTCTACAACCACCAAGCACCATGCTATGCCGTGCCTGGCCAGCCCGCACCTGCAATTGAGCAGCAATACATGTTCTTGGCCGCTTCGCATCGCCCGCTCGCGACCTCGCAGGTCTTGCGTGCACACAGCCGCGGCCGCCGAGCCGCCATGGCCAACAAGTGCACCGCACCTCGCGCCTCCGCAGAGTTTAGGCAGCCTTGCCGCCCACACAGGGCCACAGCCAGTAGATGCATATGCTCACGGGCCACCCAGCCCAGACACAGCTGAGGAGGCTGCTGCCCGGAAGAAGCGGCTGTGGATGATGGCGTTGAAGCCACCCATGTACTCTGTGGGCTACATCCCTGTGCTGGTGAGATGCTGGCAGGGCGCTCCAAGTCAGGGTGCCCAGCTTCCAGTCAGCTCCCAATCAGGCCAAATCATGGCGGACCCCCTCACAGCTGCCTGCTCATCTAAACATGGTCAGGAACACACAGCATTACATAGCACATGGCTTGGCAGCCAAGCATGTCAGCCATACACCCACCTGATGCCCCACTGCCTGTGGAACATGACCACACCCACCACGACCGCTGGGGCATTAGGGTGGCCCAAGGCCAAGGCTGGAGTGGAGGGGTGGAGGGGTGGAGAGGTGGAGGGGTGGAGGGGAGGGGTGGAGGGGAGGGGTGGAGGGGTGGGGCCACATGGCCACTCCAGGTGCCTGCTGGGGCAACAGGGCAGGGGTGTGAGGGGGATGAGGGGGCCAGGGGGCCAGGGGGCCAAGGAGGGTGAGGGGGTTCAGGGGGTTCAGGGGGCAGGTGTGTGAGGGGGTGGGGAGTGGAAAGGGGTGAAGGGGCAGAGGTGTGTAGGGGCGAAGGGGGGTGAGGGGGGAAGGGAGCAAGAGCGGAAAGGGGCAGCAGTGTTTCTGGCCCCTAGTGTAGGTGTTGGTCCTGCCAGACAGAGTGTGAGGTGAGGGTCAGAGGGGCAGAGGGGCAGAGGGGCTGGTGGGCTGGTGGGCTGGTAGCAGGTGTGTGTGCTGCCCCGGCTGCCAGCGCAGGTGGGGGGCGCTGCCGTGTTCGCCCTCCAGGGAGTCCTGCCCTGGGCCCGGCTGGGGGCCCTGGTTGCAGCTGCTCTGTGCATCATAGCCTGGCTCAACCTGAGGTGGGTGGGCCCTGCAGGCCATAGGCCCTGTGGGCAGGCTGAGGCGGGTGGGGCCCTGTGGGCAGCAGGTGCATAGGCAGGCTGGGGGCCGTGCAGTGCAGGGGTTGGGGTGGGTGGGCCCTGCAGGGTAGGGTGGGGTGGGAGCAGGCCATGACCCAGGCAAAACTCCTCCCATCCTGCACATGGATGCGGCCGAAGGTGGGGGCCGGTGCGCCCTGAGCCTCAGTGCGCTGCAGCCAGGGCCCGGTGGGGTCAGGCACAAGGAGGGGTGGGGCAGGCGTGGCGAGGTAACTGAGCCTGACCCCACCCCACCCTAACCCTAACCCTGACCCAACTTTACCTTATCCCTAACCCCAACCCTAACCCTGGTGAGGAGGGGTGGGTTAGGAGGGGTGGGGTCCAGGGCTGTGAGCAGAGGGTGGGGTGGTTTGAGTCAGGCCAGACACCTGGATGGGCCTCCCTTACACCCCTAGCTGCTGGGATTGCAGCCGGCACCCTGAGTGAATGACAGCCTGGGTGGCCTGATCTGATGTGGCCAGATCAAATCAGATCAGATCACATCGGATTGGATCAGCTTGGGAGCTGCTTTCCATAGCTGCCTTTCTTAGGTAGGACATGATGCCCGCGCTGCTGCTGCTGTTAGTGCAGAGGGTGTGAGCACCTCATCTCATTTGATGCCATGTATCGATGATGGTGAGGGTGAGGGTGAGGATGAGGGTGCCTGGCTGCTGTCCTCCCCCTCTGCAGCAACGACGCCTTTGACGCCGCCACTGGCGTGGACGTGAGCAAGCCTGAGTCTGTGGTGAACCTGACAGGCAGCCGCCCCCTGGTGTTCTGGAGCAGCCTGGGCTTCCTGGCGGCAGGGGTCAGCCTGCTGCTGCGCCAGATCGCGGCCACCGGGGACAGCCGGGGTGACGGTGATGCTGGCGCTGGCCATCAGCTGTGGATACGTGTATCAGGGCCCGCCCTTCAGGTGGGGGGCGGCAGGTGGGGTGGGGGTGGGGGTGGGGGTGGGGGTGGGGGTGGGGGTGGGGGTGGGGGTGGGGGTGGGGGTGGGGGTGGGGGTGGGGGTGGGGGTGGGGGTGGGGGTGGGGGTGGGGGTGGGGGTGGGGGTGGGGGTGGGGGTGGGGGTGGGGGTGGGGGTGGGGGTGGGGGTGGGGGTGGGGGTGGGGGTGGGGGTGGGGGTGGGGGTGGGGGTGGGGGTGGGGGTGGGGGTGGGGGTGGGGGTGGGGGTGGGGGTGGGGGTGGGGGCGGCAGGTGGGGTGGGGGTGGGGGTAAGGATGAGGGGTGGGCTGGGAGCAGCTGGGGGAGCTGGCTGGGAGGAGCAGGAGGTGGGGTGGAAACCAGGGGGGGGAGGGGCGGCAGGTGGGGGTGTGAGGCCAGGGAGGGGGAGGGTGCAGGCTTAAGGGGGGCGACAGGCTGGGAGCAGCAGCAGAGGGGTGGAGGAGCAGATGGATGAGCAGCATGTGGGCGGGGGCCTGCGTATGTGAAGCTGGGTTTCTCGTAGGAATGCTGCAGCCAGCAGGGGTTGCAGTCTGTGGAGGCTGCAGCAGGTTGGGAGGGCTGAGCAGGTGGGGGCTGCGGCAAGGAGCATATGGGTCATGGGCAGGGTGATGAACAGGAAATGGGGGTGAGGGGCAGGCTGGGGAAAACAAGGGGAGGATGCGATGCCATCATGCTGACTTTCATTCTTTCCATTCTATGTGCACCACACATCACAGTTGTATGACAGGCAGCTTGTATGTTCAGGCAGTGAAAATAATAGCGAACGAGAGGTGTAACTTGCTGTGACCTTTGTGTATGCAGGCTGAGTTACAAGGGCGTTGGCGAGCTGCTGTGTTTCATTGCATTCGGCCTGCTCGCCACGCCGGCCTTTTTCCTGGCACTGCAGCCGGACGCCGCGGCAGCTGCGCGGATCGCGGCGCTCCCCGCGGCCTCTTGGCAGACGCTGCTGCCGGCAACGCAAGCCGCATTGGCCGACATTCCCGTTACTGTGTGGGCGCTGGGCTGCCTTGTTGGCACTACCACCTCCATCATCCTTTTCACATCACACTTTCATCAGATCGAGGGCGACCGGGCAGCCGGCAAGATGTCGCCCCTGGTGCGGCTGGGCGCGGCCCGGGCATACAAGGTGCTGGTGGCGTCTGTGGCGGGCGTCTATCTGGCGACTGCAGCGGCGGCGGGGACCGGCTTACTTCCGCCCGTCGCAGCACTGGCCACGCTTGCATCACTACCGGCGTCTAATCAGCTACTGCGCTTTGCACAAGAGCACCACCTGGTGCCTGCTCGGATAGCACCGCTGAAGAAGTTCGCATGCGGCTGGCACATCGGCTACGGCGCGAGCCTCGCGGCTGGGCTGCTGTTGTCCAGAGGGCTGCCTTGATGCGCGCTCAATGCGTAGGCGATGCTTCTGTTTTTACCCAATGTGGGGGTTGTGTCGCAACGCTGAGGCCACGGGGACTGTAGCGCCACTCGTTGTGTATGAGGCTGGTCGGCTGACTCCCCTGTATCTATGGAGACACATGCCCATGCAACCCATGACTATCTCAGCATTGTGCGGACCGCAACCCACATGCTGATTAGTGGGCAAAGCGATGAGACCTCTACTGCCAGAGCGGCGTGTAAAGAAGGGTGCGGCGCGGGAGGCGACAGAGGCAATTGTTCAAAAGCGTGTGAGCATCGCATCGCATCGCAGCCTCGGGAGACATGGCATGGCATATGCTCGCGGTTTGACTCGCGTCCATGCAGGACGAGCCAGCGAGCACCAGCGGCAGCCATGCCCAGGTCGGCAAGGTGCCCCAGCATCTAGGCGCGAGCACGACAAGCAAGGCCTCTACCAACAGTGGCAGCGTCACCAGCAGCAGCAGCAATGGCACCACCTGCACCCCACCGTGCCCACCAACAGAGAATGTGCCCCAGCAGCCAGGGGTGTCCATGTCTGCCTTGGCAGCTCGAGCTGCAGAGCTGGCCAGCCGCATGCAGCAGAGCCCGGGCCTGCAGCGCCTGCTGCAACAGCCTCACCTGCTGCGGGGCGCCATTGCCCAAGACCCCCGGCTGGAGTCCATGCTGGCAGACAACCCCACCATGGCGGCACTGCTGGAGCCAGACAAGCTCAAGCAGGTGCCTGGACCTCTGCCCTCACACCCTGCCCTCACACCCTGCCCTCACACCTTTCCCCTGCCCCTGCCCCTGCCCCTGCCCCTGCCCCTGCCCCTGCCCCTGCCCCTGCCCCTGCCCCTGCCCCTGCCCCTGCCCCTGCCCCTGCCCCTGCCCCTGCCCCTGCCCCTGCCCCTGCCCCTGCCCCTGCCCCTGCCCCTGCCCCTGCCCCTGCCCCTGCCCCTGCCCCTGCCCCTGCCCCTGCCCCTGCCCCTGCCCCTGCCCCTGCCCCTGCCCCTGCCCCTGCCCCTGCCCCTGCCCCTGCCCCTGCCCCTGCCCCTGCCCCTGCCCCTGCCCCTGCCCCTGCCCCTGCCCCTGCCCCTGCCCCTGCCCCTGCCCCTGCCCCTGCCCCTGCCCCCACCACTGCTGCTGCTGCTGCCATTGGGCCAGGTGCTCGAACTGACCAGCCATCCAGAGCAGCTGCTGGCTGGTGGGGCCCCAGGGCTGCTGCCTGAGGGCGCGGACCTGACACAGCAGCGCATGGTGGGTGAGGGGAGGCCATGCAAGCATGCAAGCATGCAACCCTGAGTATCACTGGTCTTGTCACACACCACAGACACTGCAAGTATGGCAGGTCCTGCAACAGCAGCAGCAGCAGCAGGAGTGTAATATCACACCATACATGACATTGCATTGCATCATACCACATTACATATACAGGGTCACACATTGTGTTTGCAGACAATTATCATAGATGTGTCACAGGACGCCTGCGCTGTGTCACTGGCTTGCCTGACCTGACCTGCTGCAGGCATTGCAGCGGCTGCAGCAGTTCACACAGCAGCAGCACCAGCTGCACGCCTTGGCCGCCACCAGGCCTCACCGCATGCACCTCCCTGGCATGGGGCCAGGACACCCAACATCGCCTCATGAAGCTGCAGCCATGGCCAGCTCCACCTCAGGAGCAGCGAGTGGGGCAGGGGCAGGGGAGGCAGCGAATGGGGGTGGCCATGACAACGGGGGAGAGGATGGGGCGGGGGGCGCCAGGCCCCTCCCCCTGCCTGCTGCCGCATGGCATCATAACACAGCTCGATTGCAAGGGGGCCTGGCGCGCTTGCATGCCATGCAAGCGTTGTCCACACAAGGAAATGGTGAGAAGCTAGTGCCCGCCCGCCCACCCACCCACCCACCCTACCACCTACCTGCCCACCGCCTGCTACTCTCCCCTCTGCTGTCCCCCCGCCATCTCCCTTGCACCCAACGTATTGAAAACTGGTGCATTGCTCTCCACCGCCTCCCCCTAACCCTGGCCACTGCATCCTGGCGCTGCAGGGCTACCCTCTGGGCTCAGCCCCATGGCCGCTGGTGCCAGTCTGCCTGGGCCGCTGCCCCTGGGCCTCTCTGCAGACCACGCCCAGTTCTACTCCCCTGCCCTGGCTTATGCTCAGCAGCAGCAACAGGCGGCAACAGGCAGCTTCTCACCAGCTTCCTCCGGGGTGGGCGCAGGAGTTCGAGCAGCCATGCGACCGCCCATGCAGCATGCGCCTTTGTTTTCAGGGCAGGCAGCACCCAGGGCAGGGGCCGGGGAGGGGCTGGTTGGCGGCATCCAGGGTGCAGGGGAGGGGGGGCTGCAGGAGGGCTACAGCTTCACTCACTCAGAGCAGGAGGTGGGGCTTCACACCCTGCCTGTGGAGGTGCAGCAGCAGCTCCTGCAGCAGCAGCAGCAGCAGCAGCAGGGGCGGGAGCGGGCGCAGCAGCAGCAGCCTCACACCCACCCTCACTCTCTCACTTCTGCCCAGGAACTTAGCCATTCCTGCTCGCAGCTTCAGCCGGGGAGTGAGGCGGCCAGGCAGCGCTATGCTGAGCTGTACTCCGCCTTCTGCAAGGCGCAGCAAGTCCAGGGAGGGGGTGAAGGGGGGTCAGGGGGGGGGGGGACCCCTGCTGCCAGCCCCTGACCCTGGGCCCATGTGGGCTGCCTACTACCTTGCTTACCCTGAAGTGGCTGCAGCAGCAGCAGGGGGTGGGGCTGGAGGGGGGGCGGGTGCGGGAGCAGTGGCAGCAGGGGGAGGTGAGCTAGGCATGGGTCGCTCTGCGTCACACTACTATGAACAGGTCACACCCAGTGCATGGAAGCCAGAGGGAGGGGATGGCTGCCTGGAGCTGTACCGCAGGCGGGTGGGGCTGGAGGGGTGGGTGTCTTGCAGTGGGTTGGCAAGGCAAGAGTAAAGGGCGGGGCGGGGCGGGGCGGGGCGGGGCGGGGCGGGGCGGGGCGGGGCGGGGCGGGGCGGGGCGGGGCGGGGCGGGGCGGGGCGGGGCGGGGCGGGGCGGGGCGGGGCGGGGCGGGGCGGGGCGGGGCGGGGCGGGGCGGGGCGGGGCGGGGCGGGGCGGGGCGGGGCGGGGCGGGGCGGGGCGGGGCGGGGCGGGGCGGGGCGGGGCGGGGCGGGGCGGGGCGGGGCGGGGCGGGGCGGGGCGGGGCGGGGCGGGGCGGGGCGGGGCGGGGCGGGGCGGGGCGGGGCGGGGCGGGGCGGGGCGGGGCGGGGCGGGGCGGGGCGGGGCGGGGCGGGGCGGGGCGGGGCGGGGCGGGGCGGGGCGGGGCGGGGCGGGGCGGGGCGGGGCGGGGCGGGGCGGGGCGGGGCGGGGCGGTCATACCTCTTGTGTACCCATGCTTGCATGCTTGCCTGCTTTGCATGCAGGGCCTACTGCTCCCATGCGGATGCCCTGTGGCCCCCCCTGTGGGCCCTGCTCAGCTGCCTAGCTGTGCGCTACCTGCCCTCCCTGCCCTTCCTGCTGCTGGGGCCAGGCCTGCTGCTGCTACTGGTGCTCGGGGTGTGGCTGTTCACATCAGTGCTGGCAGGTAAGGGAGAGGGGGGTGGGTGAAGGCAGGCAGGCAGACTGCCAGCTGGCCTGGCTCGTCCCCCCCTGGACGTGCATCCCCGCCCCTGGTGTGTGTGGTTTGCTGCAGGCTATGCACCTGCCCAGCTGCACCTCTCCCGCACCACCTGCTCCTTCATCCTGTCCATGGAGGTGGTCATCGCCGCCACCTGCCTGCTGTGGCTGCTGCCTGCCTGGCCCAACCGCTGGTCACTCCCTGGCCTGGGCCTGGGCGCAGCGGTCACACTTCTGCCCATGCTGCATGCTGCATGCACCCTCACTCCACCTGGGTATGTTGAAGCTGGCAGTGAGCAGGGGGAGGGCGCAACCAGCACATTGCCTGGACCTGCTGGCTGGGGCAGCAGCAGCAGCAGCAGCATGGCTAAGGCCGAGGGGGGTCAAGCAGGCAGTGGTGATGCGGGGGGGGAGGAGGGGGAGGGGGTGACCGAGCACACCGCATTGTTGCAAGCGGGGGTGGCGGCAGTAGGGCAGGGGCTGGGGGTTCTTCGGGGGGCGTCAGGCAACGGGCTGGGTGCTTCAGGGGGGGCGGCAGCAAGGGGAGGGGGGGGTGGCGGCTGCCACAAGGGCCGGCCTGGGTCAGGGGGGGCCGGGGGGGCTGGAGATGTGCACCACCTGCCATGTGCCCAGGCCGCTGCGCTCCAAGCACTGCCAGGTAGGGCACTGGGGGGTCTGGGGGTTGGGGGGTCTGGGTGTGGGGGGGTCTGGGGTGCAGTCTTGGACTATGGCCATGACTGAGCCGCCTGTCTTGCCCTCCTGTTGATGGCGGCTGCTGAGGAGGTTACCTGGCACCCTGACTGCGGGACAGGATGGCAGCTAGTGGGGTGGAGCACCTTGCCCCCCTGCCTGCCTGCCCCCAACCCCCCGCCCCCTACCCCCCTGCCTGCCTACCCCAACCCCCCCTGCCCCTCATCAAAGCATGCAGGTGTGCAAGCAGTGCGTGCACCGCTTTGACCACCACTGCCCCGCCACCTTCAATTGTGTGGGGGAGCGCAACCAGCGCCTCTTCCTGGCATTCATCGTCACCATGGCCATCACCCAGGTGACCCTGACCCTGATCCTGACCCTGACCCTGACCCTGACCCTGACCCTGATCCTGACCCTGACCCTGACCCTGACCCTGACCGTGACGCCCCTACCCCCACCATATATGCTGACCCAGGTGCTGTTCTTGTCCGTGGGGTTCAGCTTCCTCTCCCACCAGTTCAGCCTGCTGCTCCCTCTACCCACCAGCCCTGACACCGACCCCACTGCCAGCATCCCGGCATCCCCGCCACACCTCCTTCATACACCTCCTGATGACCTCCTGCCTGGCAGCCTGCTGACTCCCCTCAGCAGCCAGAACAGCAGCAGCTGGAGTACCCCACGTGGTGCACAAGACATCCCAGAGTTGGCAGTTGGGGTGGCTGGGGTGGTTGGGGCGGTTGAGTCAGTTGAACCGCATGGGTTTGGCCGTGTGATAGCGGTGTTGGAGTGGGCGGCGCGAGGCGACACACACCGTGGGCTGCTGCTGCTGCTGCTGCTGCAGGTAGGAGGCTGGCTGGTAGGCAGCAGCTAGGGTTTCTGTTCTTATGTTTTCTGTTCACGCATTGCTGGCACATGGCTGGCGTGGTGTCACAGCTGCCCCCTGTCTGCACCATCTGCTCAGCAGTGTTGGCAGTTGACTGCTGCCGCTGTCCAACCCACCGTTGTCCAACCCCTGGCCAATCCTGCCTGCTGCCTGCGGCCCCTGTCCAACCCATCGCAATCCTGCCCCGCCGAACCCTGCTGCCTGCAGGCACCCCTGGCCCTGGCTGGACTGTTCCTGGCCTGCCGCACCGTGTTCAACGCCACCGCCAACCTCACCACCAACGAGCTCATCAACCGGGGCAAGTACCTGTACCTGAACCATGAGGCCGTGGGGTACACCAACAGGTGTGACCCACAACCCCTGAGTGTGACCTTCAAGCCTGCCACCCTTTGAACCCTGACCACAACTCGGGCATGAAGCTGGCAGGCAGGCAGGCACCTAAAACTTGAATATGGCTCTGACGACCGCCCTGTTCACTCTACTGGCCTGCTACCCTGTCAACCTCGACAACTGGGGCATGCACCTGGCCGGCATGCACTGGGAACTTGAAGTTGCCTCTGACCTCCGTGGTATGTGGTTGCATTCTAGCCTATTTACGGCTTTGCCACAGCCCCACTCTACCGACCTGCCCCCCGGTCAGCCTCACCGCAACTGGGGCATGCCAACATGGCAGGTTGTGGCAGGCCTTGCCATGGCCTAGGTGCGTGGCCTGCAGGCCTGACGCCCTCCCAACCTCCCCACAGCTCAGGCACCTCGGGCACCTGGCATGTGTTTGATCTCATTCCTGCACTGCTTCCCTGGGCTTAGGCCTTGCCTCAGCCGTATCCGCAGCCTCAGCCTAACTGCCATAACAGCCATACAGTCTAACTGCCATAACTGCTGTCCTGAGCTGAGGCCTAGGCCTTGCCTCAGCCTCAGCCTGGCACCTGCACCTGGCCACTGACACCCTGTGTGTGCCGGGCACCCATGCACAGGTTTGACCGTGGCGTGCTCCACAACTGCTTCCAGTTCTGGTGCCATCCCCATCAGGACTGGTGGCGGCTGTACGATGAGGGCGACCGGGTGGGTGCCCAGCCCTGGCTGCTGCTCCCCTCTGCCCCTGTAACCCCACTCTCGCCCCTACCCCTTCCATGGCACTCGTATCTCCCCCTGGCATACCCAGTGGGTCATCACTACCCACTGCTCTACACCCAGTCTTAAAGGTGGGTACAGAAAGTCCCCAGCCCCTGAAAGGGGAGGGCGGCCAAGCAGCGCTACGGCCGAAGCGATGGGAGCCGTTGTAACCGCCCCGACGGCGCCTGTACGGCAGCCCCTGCGACCCTTGCTGCGGTGTCCGACTCTGCAGCCCTTTCAACACCCTGTCCCTTGCACTTCCACCGCGCGCCCGTACTGCCCCGCAGGCCATGGTGAGGAGCTCGCGCACCGTCCTGTCCATATGGTCCCCGGGCCTGTTGCTCCGCGCCATCGACCTTGTGAGAGTGAGTGGTCACACTACATGTTTTGGGCGGGCGGGAGGGAGGGCGAGAAGGAAGGAAGGCAGTAACTCGCCTGCGGGAGGTGCCTTGGACGCCATAGCTGCGGAGAATCGTCGCGGGTTGACGCGAAGACACCACCCCGTACACCACACGACGCTGCAGCGCCTCAATCCTTGTGTCGCCGGAATGTGCAGATGAAGCGTGCGGCAGTCAAGCGGCAGTTGGAGGCCAACCGCCTGGCCAGGGCGTTGGCGCGGCAGGCGGCCGCTGCTGAGCTGAATTGACCCTGTATTGACCCTTTTGACCCTGAATTGACCCTTTGTCTTATCCGCAATCAAAATCTCCACGCAAGCCCCCACAGGCCCCATGCAGCAGCCAGGCAGCCACACAGCCAGCAGCCTCTGAGTCTGGACCCAACACTCCCCTGCCAGCCAAGCGTAGCAAGCGCACCAAGGCTAAGCAGGCAGCTGAGCCCAGCCAGCCCACCAAGGGCAAAGGCAAGGCCATGGGCAAGGCTGCTGAAGCCAAGCCAACACCACAGCCAGGCAGGTGGGTAGACCGGGACTGCAATGCAGCGCTGAACATGCAACGCATTGCCAGCTCCGCCAGCCAAGGGCAAGGAGTACCATGGCCTGGGGTACAAGCGGTCGCGAGACCGCCCACCCAAGGCCCAGCAACAGCAGCAGCAGCCTGCTGTGGCACAGTAGTGTATGTGCCCCCATGGAGCTGTTGTCAGCTTACAATCATTGCATGCAGGTCATGCCATTTCTAGACCACAGCCCTCGCGGTCAGGCAATGGTGTAAGTGGTAGGCGCTCATGCACCGTGTCCATGTGCGTTGGGTATACTCCACACAGCCCCTTGCTCGAAGTTCGACTAGTCCCGCTTGTGATCCCTAGTGATCCCCAGGGGTCCGGCTCGATAAGAGGCCCTAGTGATGGACGAGGGAGCTCGGCGGCACACGGTCCCCCCCACTAGAGACTACGAGGCTACTCTTGAGACAGGCATCCTTTGTGGGAGGGCGGCCAAGCAGCTAAGCTAGGACACTGACACTGGCATCCACGTTGGAGGGCGGCCAAGCAGTCTAATTAGGAGAAGGTTGACGAGTTGGCGGTGTAAGCTATCTCGACATAGGCATCCTTTGAATTACCCTGCATTAGCGCCTCCTCGTGCGCAAGCCACGGTGTGCTGGAAACATATATGTCCCAGGGAAGGTATGCCTCCAGAGCATTCTGCTTGGCCAGGCCTAGTTAGAACTTGCAACCTGAACCGCACGGCTGGCTATGAAACGTTCATTGAAATGGGTGCGGTTATTGAGGTTGGCGGTTGGCGGCTAACTCGCACGGTCAAGGCAGCTCCTCGCCGTGCAAAGCCCGCGTCCTTTGCAACGAAAGGTCCGCTTCCTCCATCCCCTTTTGACGGTCGCAGCCGCTGCTACTCGTCATCTGCATGCATGCCTCGGCAAGAACAGTGTCACCGTGATCACTAGCTCTAACAACTCACAGGTCTCGACCCAATACACCTGCCCCGCCTTCTCACCTGCCCTGCTCTGCATCTGCCCTGCTCTGCATCTGCCCTGCTCTGTATTGCCCACTAGACATGGTCTTGTCCTGTCCTGTCCTGTCCTGTCCTGTCCTGTCCTGTCCTGTCCTGTCCTGTCCTGTCCTGTCCTGTCCTGTCCTGTCCTGTCCTGTCCTGTCCTGTCCTGTCCTGTCCTGCCCTGCCCTGCCCTGCCCTGCCCTGCCCTGCCCTGCCCTGTACCTGCACCAAGGTCCAGCTTTGCAACTCGCAAGGCCCACCAGCAACGGCCAGCTCACTACACACAATGTTCACTCTTCCCTTGCCTTCCACCCAGCGCTCGCACAATCCCTGCCCACCAGTCACGGCTGGCTCACCCTCTCCCTCACACCCGCCCGCTACACATCATGCTGAGCAACTCCCACCCCTCTCTGCCACCCCCATCAAGCCACACCCCTCACGCCACACCCATCACGACATGCACCCAGCACCCCAACCCTGCCTCCCCAGCCGCCATCCTGCCTGCCCATCCCTTCTTCCCAGTTAGGCACATGCTCCCCACCTGCTTTCACGCCCAAGTTGCTTCAGAACAATGCCAAGCAACCTTGTCAGGCTGATGTTATAGCAGTGTAAACCCACCATCATCATTGCCCTCTCCCTTGCACTCTCCTGCAAGTACCTTAGGCTTAGGCTCATAGCTTACCAGGTGCCGTCCCGCCCTCTCACTCCCCACCCCCACCCCCATCCCCACCCGCCACCCCGTCCCCATGTTATCCCTCCTCCCCACCCTGCTGCTGCTCTGACTCAGCAGGGGTTGTGTGCGCACCTGGGTCCTGCCCCCTCCTCAGGGCACGAGCAACACGGCGCAAGGGGTTGGCCAGCTGCATAGCCCGCAGCCGGACATTGGCAAGCTCCCCAGGGGCAAGCAGAGGCGACTCGTTGGCACGGCTTTCAAGAGCAACCTGCAACATGGCAGCAGCAGGGCAGGGCTGCCAGGTGAGGGTTGGGTAAGGGGGCAGGTGGGACTGGGCAGAGGGCTGGGGTGAAAGCAGAGCAGCAGGGCAGCAGGGCAGCGGGGCTGGGTGTGGCTCGGATATGCGGCGAGGGTCGGGTAAGGGGTGAGTGTCCAGCGTCGGGCATAGGGTGTGGGTGGTGTACGGGCATAGTGTGGTGGTGGTGTACAGGCAGGTGCGAAACGCGGCGGCTGCAGTTGCGGGGTCACGATACCTTGGACTGAAGCGAGGCATCCAGCGTGCGCAGCGGGTCGTCCGTCTCTCCATCTTCCGCTTCCGAAACCATCTCAGGTCTGGGGCGACCGCTGTCTTCCGCAGCGTCCGACGCCGCGGCGCTGAGCTCGCGAAGCGCCTCTGAGATTTCCCTGGGGTTGTCGGGCATGAGTCGGGTGCCAAAGTCGCGCGCCCAGGACGGGGCGCTGGGCACGGAGCCCACTGTTTGAGTGAACACTCGGCCCCAGTCGGTTCCGCCTGACGGCCTGCGGCGCGCGGCAAGACGGAGGGCGCGCTCAAACATGCCGGGCAGACAACTAAGAGGGGCGCGCAGAGCCGGGCCAGGCCGTGCCAGGCAGACAATGCGAAGCGCAGGGTGAAGCGCTGAGCGGCAGGGTTGGGTGCCAGTTGCAGCGGGGGTGGGCAGGTGGCCAGCACAGGCGTGGAGTTGAACCCAGGGGTCAGGCAGCCAGGAGGCCAGGCAGGCATGTGCCATGAGCTGCAGGCGGCAGGTTGGGGGAAGGCAGTGGAGCAGGCGGTCGGTGGGCCGGGGTGCAGCAGGCAGGGGAGCCAGCAGGCAGGCGGGCAAGGAGGTCAGCCAGCAGGGGGCAGCACCCACAAGCTTGCATCCAGCTTCTCCACATACTCCTGTGGCAGCTGCGGTAGGGGGTTGGGCTGCAGCGCCCTCTCCGCCTCTGCCTCTTGGCCTGGGGTGAGCAGTGGAGGGATGCTGGGCGCCTCCAGCCCTGCCTGCTGACCCACAAACGCCGGCAAACCAACCGGCAACCCAACCGACCCCCACCCCAGCTGCATGGCCCGCCCCCCCTGCTGCGCTGCCGCCACTGCCGCCGCTGACGCAGCTGCTTCTGCTGCCGGCCCCACGCCTGCTGCGAACCATGGGCTGTAGCCCACCTCCCCCTCCTTGCTGCTGTACTGCCACCAGTTGGGAGGCAGGCTGGACAAGGTGCGCAACCAGAAAGGTTCGGCGCCGCGCAGCAGCGTGTCCAGATTAGGCTTCCAGTCGTAGTGCCAGGCTCGGCCTTTGCACTCCGGGCACAAGGTTGTGCCTGGGGCCAGAACAGTGGGTCAGGGTCAGGGTCAGGGTCAGGGTCAGGGTCAGGGTCAGGGTCAGGGTCAGGGTCAGGGTCAGGGTCAGGGTCAGGGTCAGGGTCAGGGTCAGGGGTTGATCAAATGCAGGGAAGACAGGACCAGGGCAGGGCGGCAGGGAAGTGGGAAACCGCAAAGTTGTGGAAGTGGTGTAGGATGATGGGTGGTGGGTGGTAAACAGACCTGCAGTGGGTGCGAAACGGATTGGCTTAGGCAGCCCTTTGATGGCAGCCCCCAAGTTGGTCATGATCATAGCCTCATGCTGGATCTGCAGCCACCAGGCCCAGCAGCCAGCAGCTGGAGGCATCTGTGCAGCCTGGCCTGAGCTGGCATGGTGGCCGGAGTTCAGCGAGGGTGGTGAGCAGCAGACCGGCTGCACGGCTTGCCGTGCTTACCATGCTGTGAAGCCTGGCACAAGCCTGGCTAACTTGCCAAACCTGGCTGCAGCTTGGGCTGCTTTGTTAGCTGGTGTTGGCAGCGGCGTGTATGCAGTGTGGTCTGCTTTTACTTCTGGGCCAGCAGCGAGCGACATATGCGTTGCGGCATATCTGCAGTGTGGCCTGCTATTGGGCCTCCTTCTGCTGCTGCTGCCCCTGCTCCCCAGCCCAGCTCACCTCCTTGTCAAACGGATGAGGGCTGGAGTTAACCCTGCCCCTGCCCCTGCCCCTGCCCCTGCCCAGCCCCTAACCCCCACACTGCCCAGCCCCTAACCCCCACACTGCCCAGCCCTGGCTCACCTCCCTGTCGAACCTCTGCAGCGGGCTGTCAGCCTCCAGCAGCAGCTCAGGCTTGTTGATGGGGTGCAGCTCCGGGGGGAGGTCATACTCGTTATAGCCCAGGGCGGCGAGGTTCTCACGCAGCGGAGCCCCCGGTGACACCACCTGCCACAAGATAAATAGTGTGAGTCAGTACACTCATAAGCACTACATCACACTACCCTTCTGCAACGCTCAGTATATGATATGGAGTTTCTTGTGACACGGAGAATAGTTGTATATAAGTCAGAAACGCATCACTGGCTCAGCTCTTGTGAAGGTCAATGTGACATCCGAACATTATCAAACCGCTCATCATAATAATTTTGTGACGTTTCTGACAGTTAGTGATGTCAAGTGATTGGCAAAGCAGGACGGTACTTTACACCAGGATTAGCTGCAAATGTTGCGTTAGTGTGCTTGTGCATATATTCAAATGAGGGTCACACCTTGGGCATGACGGTCATCGTTGAATAAGGGTGACCCCCCATGCGCTTCATCAACGCCTTCATGCGCTTCTTCTGCTTTAGCAACTGCAGCAACAAGACATGCCATGCCACCACACACATCCCCTCACGCACCCTGCATGCAAGGCTGGCATGCATCCTGAGCCCAGACATAAAGCCAGCAGCGGGCGGGGCTTGGCATTTACAAGAGCATGCCGCACATGCATGCTCCAGTGCAGGCCAATAGCCTACTCAGGACTAGTGGAGAGCGCAATGGGCTGGCTACAGCACACCACATAGCAGCGGGCAGGGCGCCTGTGGGTCATCACACCCGCCACCAGCCCCATGCAGGGCGCCAGCTCAGTGCCAGGAGGGTGGAGGTGAGCAAGCAGCGGCCAGCCTTGACATATAGAAGAGCATGCCGCCAATGCAAGGCATAGCCCAAGGTGAGGACGACCTTGACATTGCCGGGGTGCAGGCAGAGGGGCTGGTTGACACGAGCCAGCACTCAGTAGGGTGGCAGTAAGCTGGTTGCAGCTGAAGTGCGTTGCAGGCGCAGAAGGAGTCCTTGGTCAACAGTGTGAGCAGCAAGGAGGGGCTGGGAAGGACATGAGGCCAGGAAGCTGAATGGGTCAAAGTTGGGTGTTCTGGTTGAGTCAGGGTTGTGGATAAAAGCAAGAGGGAGGGGAGGAGAGGAGGAGGGAAGGAGGGGGACCAGGGCGGAGGGAAAGTTTGTGGAGATAAGGGACCAAGGAAGGGGTGGGAGAGGAAGGTGGGTAGGTAGGGCAGGGATGGCGCACCTCGCGGACGACTTGAGCGTCATGGCTGTTGTCCTCCGGTAGCGGCTCCGCCAGCTCCTCCTTGGGCGCATCCAGCTCCAGCCTCCCCTCAAACATCACGTCGTTGTGCCTGGCAGGTTGGGGACGACACAGTGCCACATGGCGTGACCTGACCTGTAGGCCCTTCAACCAGCCCCTGCCACCCCTGCTGCTCCACACACCCCACCTCTACGGCCTCTCCCTGCTGCCCCTGCCGCCCCTGCCGCCCCTACTGCCCCTGCGGCCCCTGCCGCCCCTGCTGCTGCTGCTGCCCCTGCCGCCCCTGCTCCTCTGCCACTCCTGCCCGCTTTGTCCACTCCTCCCCGCTGCTCCTGTCAACCCTGCCTCCTCCCTTGGCCCTACCCACCACTCGTCCAGCAGTGCTCCGTAAGTGCGGTCGTAGTAGTTCAGCTTGCGCTGCCAGGCGTTCCACATGCCCTCCCAGCTGGTCTCCATGTCCCACTGGCAGTAGGTGCCGCAGTACTTGCACTCCTCAAGGTCGGCGGTGGCCATCAGCCTGCACCACCAGCACCAAGGCCATGACACAGGGCAGCGCAGGGCTGAGGCAGGGCAGAGGCAAGGTGCGAGGGCAGCGAGTAGGGGTCATGGGCAGGACAGAGCAAGCCCTGCAGGGCAGCAGGGCGCTCCCCATCAGCCGCTATGTTGTATTGTTGATGGCTGGCTGAAGGGGTTGAAGGGGCAGCAGGATTGGCTGGCCGCCTGATGACAAGGTGCTCCAGCTGCTCCAGCTCCCGCTGCTGCTGCTCCCGCTGCTGCTGCTCCCGCTGCTCCTGCTTTGTAGCTATCAGGGCATGCCCACAGGCCTGCCCTTGTTAAGCCCAGTTGCAGCAGACACCGCGCCACACAATGGCAGGGCCAGCACCAGCACCACCCCCAACCTGGTGTGTCCTGGACTGAGGCAGGAACCCAGCCAACCTCACCCACCCAACCTGGGCTCCTAGCACCACCCCTCCACGGCGCCACCTGCCATCCCTGCCCTCCCTGTTCCTCAGCTGTGCATGGCCAGCAGTCCTGACAACTGCACCCAGACAGGAGATGGCCTGCACCCTGACAGGCTCACACCCAGCCTGCCAGCGTCAGGCAGCCTTAGCATGATGCCGCATGGCCATGGTAGGCACCACATGATGCGACATGGTAGGCGGCTCTGTACCTGGACAGGCCGCAAGGTGCTGGGAGCGGTTGCCTTCCCAACACCACACCCTGCCCAGCCTCACATGACTGTGCCCCTGACTAGTGCCCAGCCTGTGGCCCCCAGGGGTGGCTGCAGACAGCAGCTGGCTGACAGCTCCTGATGGCCAGCTGGGCCTCCGCTGCAGCAGGTCGGCTGGGCAGCAGCTGGGCTGCGCAACGCAGTGGAGAAGTGACACAACCAGGGCAATGCCGGCTGGTTGCGTGTTGCTGACCAGTCGTGGGATGGCGATGGGGCGTGCTGGGGCTGGGCTGGGCTGGGGCTGGGGCTGGGCTGGGCTGGGCTGGGCTGGGCTGGGCTGGGCTGGGCTGGGCTGGGGCTGGGGCTGGGCTGGGCTGGGCTGGGCTGGGCTGGGCTGGGCTGGGCTGGGCTGGGCTGGGCTGGGCTGGGCTGGGCTGGGCTGGGCTGGGCTGGGCTGGGCTGGGCTGGGCTGGGCTGGGCTGGGCTGGGCTGGGCTGGGCTGGGCTGGGCTGGGCTGGGCTGGGCTGGGCTGGGCTGGGCTGGGCTGGGCTGGGCTGGGCTGGGCTGGGCTGGGCTGGGCTGGGCTGGGCTGGGCTGGGCTGGGCTGGGCTGGGCTGGGCTGGGCTGGGCTGGGCTGGGCTGGGCTGGGCTGGGCTGGGCTGGGCTGGGCTGGGCTGGGCTGGGCTGGGCTGGGGCTGAAGCTGGCAGGCGGGGCCTGATGTGGTGCGGTGTTGCGTGCCTGCCGCAAGGTGGTTTGCAGGCCCAGGGGCACAAACCAACTGCGGGGCATGGTGGTGCTTGTGGATGAGCACCGCACCACCCGGGTCAGCTCAGCAGTGAATGGCAAGCAGCCCTGTGAGGTGGAGCTGAACACACTTAGTGCCACAAGACCCGCAGGCTGGAGGCCCCCAGCAGGGCAGGTGGAACACCGCCTGGTGCGCCCAGCCTGGAGCCAGGAGCGTGGCCAGCCAGTGCGGGGCATGATGTGGTGCCCAGTAGTGCCCCCCCGCAAGCCCCCACAGGCCCCACGCAGCAGCCAGGAAGCCACACCGACAGCAGCCTCGGAGCCAGGGCCCAGCACTCCCCAGCCAGCCAAGCGCAGCAAGCGCACCAAGGCTGAGCCAGGGGCAGCTGAGCCCACTAAGGGCAAAGGCAAGGGCAAGGCTGCCAAAGCCAAGCCAGCTCCACAGCCAGGCAGGTGGCTGGACAGGGACTGCAATTCAGCGCTGACTAGGTGGTAGGCGGGCTCATGTGCCATGTGCACTGGGTTTACTCCACACAGCCCAATAACACTGTTTGAGTCGGATCCAGTTAGTGGCTGCTAGTGGCTGATAGTGTATGCTAGTAGGTACTTCTGATCCGGCTCAAGTGGAGGCCCTAGTGAGGGACAAGGGGGCTGAAGCTGGCAAGGGGGGACAAGGGGGCTGAAGCCGCCGGAGGAGTGCATGGCGGGGTGCAGCC
This sequence comes from Haematococcus lacustris, assembly GCA_030144725.1. NCBI lineage: Eukaryota > Viridiplantae > Chlorophyta > Chlorophyceae > Chlamydomonadales > Haematococcaceae > Haematococcus > Haematococcus lacustris. Next base: position 6,660,072 of record JASKMD010000013.1, on the reverse strand, counting down.
AGCTAAGCCTGACTAGTCACTGCTCTGAGGCAGCACCACTAGGCAGGCTGTATAGTGGCCGTCCGTCCCTGTGCCTCACCTAGACAGCTTGGACTGCTCGGTCAATTGGAAGGCGTGTGGGTGAGCTCGTTTCACTTTGTAGCCATTGCAGTGGCCACAGGTCATCACTCCAGCGCCATCACAGTGAGAGCACTTGTGCCACATCAACTGAGTTAGGGTGCGGTGGGTATGGTCAATCAGGGTCAAACCCTCTGCTGTCTGCGTCCAAAGGCCAAGGGAAGCCGCCATCCCGACTGATCTTTTGACACATGAAGCATAATGACTCTCCCATAACGCTACTTACCCAGATGACCTTCTGAACCCACCACGTCATCTCCTTGTCGGGCAAGGCCCGCATAACTTCAATGTAGGGATCGCCATCGAAGGCACGGCTAGCGAACTGGCCCATTGCCTACCCGGCCTGGCAGATGTTGCCAGTGCGCTAGCCGATCGCAGGTTTCCGCAGAAAGCGACCAGAGTAACGGCCCAACTGCCAGCGTCTCCAATCCTGGCCCAGCATTCCTGGATTTGCGCGCAGTCAGCAGTCTCCTAGAATGGCTCCTACTCTGGCGACCTGTGGCTCAAGAGCAACAGCCTTCAGCGGTGCCCGAGTTGCCGTGCGCTGCTCGCCCCTTAGCGGCAAGGGCGCGTCGGCAGCAGTTATGATGAAGAAAGGCATTCACCCAGAGTGGCACCCGGAGGCGCCTGTTATCTGCAACGGGGTGCAGGTCATGACTGTTGGGGGGGTGAAGCCCAGCTACAACGTGGATATCTACAGCGGGAACCACCCTTTCTACCAGGGCAAGAGTTCGATGCTTATGACCGACGACGGGGCGCTGAGCAAGTGTGTGTAGCACGCAGCCCCGTTTCGCAGCACAGCACCACACCAGAACAGCTTTCACCACAGCCATGCAAACTAGCGAGGCCAGTGCCAGCGCTGCTCGGGGAATTGCAATGCTCAGCGAGCCCTCGACTTGCCAGCCCTCGACTTGGCGAATGTTCGACAGGTGTCACATAATGCAGTCCTGCTTCAGCCTGAAAGAATGGGTGTCAGGATACAGGACAGTGTGTTTTGATAGGCAGCACATTAGGAGAGGGCATTGTTGCTGTCTTGTTGTGTGGCTGCAGCAAACATATCTAGGCTTTGCATGCTTTGCTGCCAGTGCTCATACTGCAGTGTAACAATATAATATTGCAGTCAGCACTATGCTCTTGCACATGATGTGCAGGTTCAAGAATCGCTTCGCTGACCTGGGTGCCTTGAGTGAGGTGGGAGCAGTTGCCAGCCTCCCAGGCAAGGCTTTTGACCCAGATGAGCAGAAGCGCAAGGATGCAAAGAAGGCTAAGGCTAAGGGCAAGAAGTAGCCGCCCCACCTGCAGCCCAATCTTGCCAGCAATCATGCAGTGACGTGAGCATGGCCTCTGCGGAGGTAGACAGTGGTTATGGTCATGGTGGGAGGTATAAAGACTTGCTTGCGGCAGACAATGCAAGGGCTGCAAAGACCACCTGAGGCCCAGAGGCTTTCTGTGGCCGGTGTGTGCAGCATGGTATGGTGAACATGGTACAGGAGCTCCAGCCCACTAAGTGTGCTGCCGCTCCCTGAGGTGTGTGGCTGTAGCCTACCAGATGGAACTGAACTGATTGGCACTAGGCAAAGCTCTTCTGGCTCCTGGTGTAAGACCACAGCATTACCATGTTGTGCTGGGCAGGAGGTGTTAGATGCCAGCAAGCTCGCTGCAGATGATACTAGATCAGTGCAAGAGCTTCTGCTCACATCTGAACTCTCTCAGTGCTGTGTGCTTGCCAACTTCAGCTGCCAGCCATCCCTGGGTCACATTGCAGCGCAGGGCATGTACTAGCTTCTATGTACAGGGGCAGTGGATGTGCGTGGTTGGTACTGTTCTTTACCCCCAGATCCATGTGGAACCTCAGCTGTAATCCTTCAGGTGCAAATCACCAGCGTACTCTGCTGCCTCTGCTTGCCTTAACTCCTACCCTGCCTGCCTAACTGGCCAACTGACAGTTTGAAGTCAGTACTCACAACCTGTTGATAACCTGTTCACTGCATACATCATCCAAACATGCACTGCTTCAGTCGGGCGACCCCAACTAACAGAAAATGACAGGAAAATGACCCCTGGTAGTAGGACGGCTGTAACTCTGCACTCACTGCGCCAAATAATATGCTAGATGGTTCACAATGTAGCCAACACAGCCAGCTACCTTTCACCCATCCAGAATAATCATGCAGTCAGTGGGCCGTGCACAGCAAAGCATCAAAGCTGGTGATTCAAATTTGAGCCGTTGCGGAGCATGCAGTCATCGCGCCGACCCAAATGGTGTATTCGGCGGAAGCGAGTACGATTATATGTTTCATTCACCCCGTCAAGGTGCCCTGCACGCCCGGCAGGCATCGCGTTGGGTGTTTGCGGGACATTTCATTTGTGCACAACCCGCTCATTGCGCCAGATAGATGGCGCCACAGGAATGTGGCCCACCGTCCCAAGGATACCCGTCTCGCCGCTGTGATTTGTTCGCGGGCACATGTGGCAGTCTGGGCTGTGAAGACGACTAGACGAAAAGACTAGACTGTAGACGAACAGACGAAAGACGGATTGTCTACTCGTCAACAACCGAACCGTCTGCTACATTTTCGGCTGCATGCGTCCAACATTTTGCATTTGCTAAGCTTCTTATGTTCTTCCTATTTACATCTTTGTAAACTTGCAGTTGCTTACACGTTGATACGAAGGCGATCCTCCATCTCACATCTGATGCATGAGCTCAGAGAGACATAGTGTAGACAAGCCAGAGCTGAGGAAGTATTGCAACCCACGAGCTCTATGGCGGTCTTACAATACGCACGTGTCCGGTACCGTCTCCACCTGAGGTTGGTGACAACAGCAGACCATGGTCATGTGTGTAAGTTTCCATGCAAAGCTACCCAGTCTAAGTTTTGCATCTTGCACCCCAGCCAGCTGCTCCAGCGCCATAGCCACTGGCTGATCTGCTTGGCTGCCATCAACAGTGACCAGCCGGGACAGGACCTGCTCAGCTTGGCTGAACTGGGCAGGGCTGAACTGGAAGTCCAACATCTTGTAGCGAGGGTCCACAATGGCTGCCAAGTACAGCACCTGCCAGCCAGCCAAGCTTGGCTGTATTCCTGCTGCTGCAGCTCTTGCTGCCGCCCCAGCCAAGACAAGGCGATAGCCACTGGGGTGCCTGCGAGGTGTGGCTGCACGCAGAAGAGTGAGGAGTTTGCAAACTGGGAGGGGGTGGTTTGCTGCTTGGCAGCCACCAAACACGCGTGCAGTGGTTGTAGCTGCCCTTGAGCCACCAACGCAGCGGGGTCTTGCTTGCTCACCACGCCCCCCCCCTGCTTGCTGTTCGTAGAGCATTTCAGCAACCGTCGAGATGGCAGCACAAACGATGAACGAAGGCTTGGAACGTTGGCGACTCCACCGCGCTGAAGGGGATAGCTTCGTGCACAACCCAGTTGAACAAAGCATGGGCTGGACACTTGGGAGCTCTTGGGTCGAGCTTGCTGCCAGCTGCGATACGGAGTTCATTGCGGACGATGCCACCCTTGCAGTGGATCTTGAGTGGAGCTTGTGCATCTGCTGCATCGCCGATAGCCTACGCGCATTTGATGGGCCTGGCGAATCCATCGCATTGCACGACGCTCAGACACGGGCCGCAAGCAGTCGCAGGGACGGCCACTGGTCACACGGATTAACAGACATGTCTATTGACAGGCAATGTTTTCATGCGTATGTCTTGCCTTCTCTAGGCAGCGTGATTGGCCCATGCCGTGCATTGCCACGATACTTGATGTGCATGTTCTGTGAGCGCAACGTGACGTGAGTCGGTGTCGCCTTGCACACTCATCTCAATATAATAGAGCTTGGATTTGTTAGTAGCTACATCTAATAGGAGCTATAATCAGCTACATTTCAATTATATACATGCATCGCAGTGTTTGTAATAGGCTAATAGGCCGTACTGATACGATGTGCATGTTTTGTGAGCGCAACGTGACGTGGGTCGGTGTCGCCTTGCACACTCATCTCAATATAGTAGAGCTTGGATTTGTTAGTAGCTACATCTAGTAGGAGCTATAATCAGCTCCATGCCAATTATATACATGCATCGCAGTGTTTGTAATACCGTACTCTCCCTTTTGATTCGCGAGGCCCCAGATAATAAAATATAATACTCTTTCCCGACCCAAAAAAAGATTGTTTACCTTTTTCCCGATGCAAAAAGTGCAGCAAAACACAGTTTTGCGGGTGTGGGTGTGCTTATAAATAATCTAGACAACTATTCCTCGTATAACATGTCAATCCTCCGTGATTCACACACATTGCACAGCCACCCGGTCACCAAGTCAAAGCAATAGCACTGCCACTGTGCACCATGTTACCACCTGGACATTGCACTAGATAGGGCACTAAACCTCCCCCGTGCATATATGGTCTCTATGCTCCTGTGGCATACCTCTTCATTCTCCTCTGAACACTCAATGTGTGCCCAAGCAGTCACCCATGCCGTAGCCTTGGCCAAGGCAAGCACCCCAATGGTTGACTTGGTGGGGCCAGCCTCCCTCGCTGCTGCCCCAGCCTGGCCGACCTCCCCAACAGCTGCCCTCATCCTGCAAGCCACCCCGGCTGATAAGTTGCTAACTACTCACCCCTCGCTGCTGGCACCGCTATCGTCGTTGCAGCCGTTGTCGCCGCTGCTATTGATGGCGCTGCTACTGTTGGCTCTACTGTTGTTGGCGCTGCTGCTATTGATGCACACCAACCGTGCCTATTTGCGTGTGGGAGTGGGCATGGCTTGTTCTATTGGTGCTGGCTTAGGCTTGTGTTTTGCCTAGGCTTGGTTTATGGTTATTGTTAGGGTTAGGGTTATATTTAGAAAGCCCTTAGATGGAGCATTTCATCGTGCTGATCAACCTGGCGTACCAGATTTTCGGCTGCGTCGCCGGCACAGATGCCACGGACCACAAAACGGTCCATCGCAGCATCTTTTACGCAACTCAAATGATTGTTTGACCACTTCGCGAAACGGTAAAACATCACATTGTTTACTCGTTCGCGACTTCGCGAGGCCAAAAAAACGATTCGCGGACGCGAATCAAAAGGGAGAGTACGGTAGGCTAATAGGCCGTACTGATACGATGTGCATGTTTTGTGAGCGCAACGTGACGTGGGTCGGTGTCGCCTTGCACACTCATCTCAATATAGTAGAGCTTGGATTTGTTAGTAGCTACATCTAATAGGAGCTATAATCAGCTACATTACAATTATATACATGCATCGCAGTGTTTGTAATAGGCTAAATACCCGACCCAACCCAGGGAATCTTGCGCTTCGACCTGCGACCCACGTACGGTCGCACCCCGTTGAGCCCCAGGTTGCAGCGAGCGACCATGTTCACAGTCCGCGGGAATGGCGGGCGGAGTGATCTGGGAGGCTTCAGTCCAAAACGCGAGTTTTAGCGCGCGTGACTTACCGCGATAGCCTCAGCTACCCTCCACTAGCGCGTGGTGCGAGGCCTGGCACGGATTGGCGGGTCCAATGGCCGGGGTGACCTGATACGCTTTGTTGGTGATTTCACCAAATCATTTCGTCACCGGATTGTAACACCAATTGTTTGAGCATGACAGTTGGGGTTTCACCAAATCAGCGTATCACCGACAAGGCGTATCAGTACGGTCATTGAAAAAGTTTCACAAACTCGTTTTTACGGCGCCAGGTCAGCCCCAAGCTCACCCTTTTTTAGCACAGCACCTGCACAGCACCTGCAGAAGGCTTGTATCCCAAGACATCAGCTCGTAGTCAGGGGCACATGGACTGCCGGTCAAGTGGATGAGACCGAGAACGAGTCGTAAGGGGTCACTGTTTGTGTTAGGCAGCCCTCTCTACCTTTCTGCACCTGCCCGGGCGAGGCATCGCTGCCACTGTTGCCTCCCACTCAACTGCCCTGCATGAGGCCATGCTGCGACCCTGCTGCCAGCCTGTCTGCTGATCCTTGGCATAAGCAACAAACGCTGCACGCTGCCTGCCATACAAGAGCTCCTACTTCCCTGTCATTTCAAGCCCAAGCCAGCAGCTTACACCAGGAGCCAGAAGAGCTGTGCCTAGTGCCAGTCAATTAAGTTCCCTCTGGTAGGCTACAGCCACACACCTCAGGGAGCGGCAGCACACTTAGTGGGCTGGAGCTCCTGTACCATGTTGACCATGCCATGCTGCACACACCGGCCACAGAAAGCCTCTGGGTTCAAGGGGCTGAGGGCTGACGGCTGACGGCTTGCATCATCTCTGATGCACTAGCGCCACCACATCACTGCTGACTACGCCTTAAGGGCAAACTTGCGCATGGGGAAGGCAACTGCCTTCTTTGATGCCTTCAGCGTCTTCTTGTTCAGCTGCAGGCAGAAGGGTGCACACCACACGCTCAGCACCGCAAGACTGGCAGTGCAGCTGTGGCCATCGGTGTCTAAAGTAGTTGGCTGGCTGGCTGGAAGGTTTGCTGGAGAGTGAAGTTGCTGGGAGTGGTGGCTCAGATGAGTAACGGTTGCAGCTGGTGTAGCTTAAGGCTGCTGGGGGCTGCTGGAGGAGTGCGGGGGGCTGCAGCAGCTGAGGTGTGTCTCCATCATGCCCATCAGGCTGTCCTGCTTGCTGCAGTGTCTGCTATGCTGTTGGGCATTGCTTCCTTTTGTAAACTGCTCCAAGCTGGTGTGCGTATGCTCCAAGGCTGACAGCTTGCTAAACACTTTTCCATGGGAGTGTCAGCTGCACCAGCTCCTTTGCATGGCTTCATCTCCTCCCATGTTCACACACCTGCTCCTTCGTCAGCCGCTTGCGGATGGCACGTGTCTTCTTGGCACGCATGTCAAGCGGCAGCAAGGACTGCAGAAGGCATGCAATGCAGTGCAGTGCATGTAAGCGCAACCACACCAGGCAGCAATGGATGCGCATGTGTATGTGCATGTCACCACTTGCCTTGCCCTTCTTCTTTGTTGCATCCTCCTCAATCTTGGCCTTTAGTGCTGTCCTTTGACTCTGACGGAACACGGTCAGGACGCGGGCGATGGACTTGCGCACAATCTTGATTTTGGAGAGCTTGTTGGGCGCCCCGCCAGTGACCTTGGCGACGCGCAGGCCACTCAACTCAGCCTTCAGTTCCTTAAGCTGTGCGAGGAGCTCCTGCTTGCTCTTGCCCCGCAGTTCATGCGCCTTGACCTTGGCTGCGAGGGTGAAGCACAGGACTGCCATTCAGCAGACGGGGCTGGCATATACATGCATTGTCCTGTTACCCCAAGCGCCATCTGTATCGGCCTAGCACGCTTGCACCCGGCAGGCAGCCGCCCCGGACCCCACTTCATGATGCTGGCACTCACCCATTGGTGCAACACGCTGGAAAGAAAGAGGAGTAGGATACCCGCTGGAATTGGGAAGCTCGCGAGTTATGGGTGTGTGACAGACAAATGTTGCTGAGCGATGAACCTGAGATAGTTTTCGAACTAATGCCATGCCGGTGCTCGTACATCAAGCCTTAAGCAAGGCCCAGCGTCGATTGTCAGCTTTCCTTATGCGCTGGTCAAGACACACCGCGTTTCCCTGATGGCCTGATTAGCAAAGTTGGCACGTGCAAGATACAGACGATGGGCGCTGTAGCTGATGGCATTGCGCCCACCTCGGCCATGTATTTGACGTGCCAATTGAAGACCCATCTAGCTTTGGATCGCTGGAGCAATGGTGCGTAGCTCGGCGCAGCTTCGTAAGGCTGTCCAAGGTCAAGACACATGTTTCAGCTCCACCCTCCTCATCTCGCAGACCCTGGACCCATGCTCCAACTTCTTCATGCGATTGCCGATACAGCACAGTTCCCCGAGTGCGGGCAGCAGCTGGTGCAGTTGGGCATCCCTACACCGCTGCTGTTGTTAGTGGCATCCCTGCACCGCATGTGGCTTCACAGCCAATCCTGCCTGCCTCATGGTCACTGTGTGCAGCCACCAGCATATGTTCCTTAACAAGCAGGATCTGGGTGCTCATGGCTGTTGGTGGCCAGTGTGTTTGCCTAGCTAACTTGTTGGGTATTTGAGCCAGGCAAGGGGGCAAGGGCAACGCAGGGGGCTGCTCCAGCACCTGTCTGTCAGAGGCAGGGGCACAAGGGGAGTGCTGGGCACGGCTGTCAGCGGCCCAGCAGCAGCAGCTTGTGGAGCTGTGATTGGAAGCAATGGCGGGGGCAGCCCCACTGCCCAAGCAAGCGGTGTTGCAAGGGGGCGTGGGGGCCCAGGTGGCTGGGCGCTGATGGCTGGGATACCATGGTTGCTGGGGCTGGGAGGGCTGGGGCTCCTGATGATATTGCGGCTGGGTGGGCTGGGGACAGGGGGTGATGGTTAGGAGCCGGGCGGCCTGGGGCTTGTGTCAACTGTCTTGCCAAAACCCCATTCACACAGCCTGCTTCAATGGCTGTCCAGATGCACCCATGCCTGCCTCACACACCAAGCCAACTTTGCAAAGTAACGTGGTGTCTGTTCCTATGAAAGGGACAGCCATGCTCCCGGGGCGAGCCTGCACTCATCTCTTTGCACCTGGTCAACAGCCAGTGCATCTAATGGGAACACGACCACTATGTGTGTGCTTTGACCCCGAGTCCATATCATGGGCGCCTGTGCGTGTTCAACACCTCAGGGAGCGGCAGCACACCTAGTGGGCTGGAGCTCCTGTACCATGTTGACCATACCATGCTGCACACACCGGCCACAGAAAGCCTCTGGGTTCAAGGGGCTGAGGGCTGATGGCTTGCATCATCTCTGACGCACTAGCGCCACCACATCACTGCTGACTACGCCTTAAGGGCAAACTTGCGCATGGGGAAGGCAACTGCCTTCTTTGATGCCTTCAGCGTCTTCTTGTTCAGCTGCAGGCAGAAGGGTGCACACCTCACGCTCAGCGCCGCAAGACTGACAGTGCAGCTGTAGGCATGTGGCACTGGCAGTCATCATCTGTGTCTAAAGTAGTTGACTGGCTAGCTTAAAGGTTTGCTGGAGGGTGCAGTCGCTGGAAGTGGTGGCTCTGCCCATCAATGATTGCAGGTTGCAGCTGGTGTAGATTGAGGCTGCTGGGGGCTGCTGGGGGGCTGCAGCAGTTGAGGTGTGTCTCCATCATGCCCATCAGGCTGTCCTGCTTGCTGCAGTGTCTGCTATGCTGTTGGGCATCGCTTCCTTTGTAATCTGCTCCAAGCTGGTGTGCGTATGCTCCAAGGCTGACAGCTTGCTGAACACTTTTCCATGGGAGTGTCAGCTGCACCAGCTCCTTTGCATGGCTTCATCTCCTCCCATGTTCACACACCTGCTCCTTCGTCAGCCGCTTGCGGATGGCACGTGTCTTCTTGGCACGCATGTCAAGCGGCAGCAAGGACTGCAGAAGGCATGCAATGCAGTGCAGTGCATGTAAGCGCAACCACACCAGGCAGCAATGGATGCGCATGTGTATGTGCATGTCACCACTTGCCTTGCCCTTCTTCTTTGTTGCATCCTCCTCAATCTTGGCCTTTAGTGCTGTCCTTTGACTCTGACGGAACACGGTCAGGACGCGGGCGATGGACTTGCGCACAATCTTGATTTTGGAGAGCTTGTTGGGCGCCCCGCCAGTGACCTTGGCGACGCGCAGGCCACTCAACTCAGCCTTCAGTTCCTTAAGCTGTGCGAGGAGCTCCTGCTTGCTCTTGCCCCGCAGTTCATGCGCCTTGACCTTGGCTGCGAGGGTGAAGCACAGGACTGCCATTCAGCAGACGGGGCTGGCATATACATGCATTGTCCTGTTACCCCAAGCGCCATCTGTATCGGCCTAGCACGCTTGCACCCGGCAGGCAGCCGCCCCGGACCCCACTTCATGATGCTGGCACTCACCCATTGGTGCAACACGCTGGAAAGAAAGAGGAGTAGGATACCCGCTGGAATTGGGAAGCTCGCGAGTTATGGGTGTGTGACAGACAAATGTTGCTGAGCGATGAACCTGAGATAGTTTTCGAACTAATGCCATGCCGGTGCTCGTACATCAAGCCTTAAGCAAGGCCCAGCGTCGATTGTCAGCTTTCCTTATGCGCTGGTCAAGACACACCGCGTTTCCCTGATGGCCTGATTAGCAAAGTTGGCACGTGCAAGATACAGACGATGGGCGCTGTAGCTGATGGCATTGCGCCCACCTCGGCCATGTATTTGACGTGCCAATTGAAGACCCATCTAGCTTTGGATCGCTGGAGCAATGGTGCGTAGCTCGGCGCAGCTTCGTAAGGCTGTCCAAGGTCAAGACACATGTTTCAGCTCCACCCTCCTCATCTGGCAGACCCTGGACCCATGCTCCAACTTCTTCATGCGATTGCCGATACAGCACAGTTCCCCGAGTGCGGGCAGCAGCTGGTGCAGTTGGGCATCCCTACACCGCTGCTGTTGTTAGTGGCATCCCTGCACCGCATGTGGCTTCACAGCCAATCCTGCCTGCCTCATGGTCACTGTGTGCAGCCACCAGCATATGTCTCCAACATCCCAGCGCATAGGTCTGCCGCTGCAGCCTCCCAGACAGCTTCAGCACCCTGTACATTGACAATGCTCACAGCAACCCTGCAAGCCCTGGTGTTGCTAGACAAAGCTACAGCTCACCCACTGCCAGCTAGCCAGGCTGAGATACCTGGCCATACAGCGGACGCCACAATGCTGACCCCGTCTCATTACGCAGCTGCAGCAATCAGGGCCCAGCCCAGCCCGTGTCGCCGGCAGCACATTCGAGTGGTAGAGAGGGTCAGCTCATCCTGCACCTTACCACCCGCTCCATACCCTTTCACACCCAAGCCTAGCCAAGCAGTCAGCCACGCCAGTGCACTGTGGCAGCCTCCAACTGAGCACAGCTCAGGGCAGGCAGGGCTGGGCCAGGTGGGGCAAGGGCAGGCACTGGAGGTGACAGAGCCACAATTGCATGCCCCCTTGCTTGCGGCCTGTCGCCAGCATGCAGCTTGCATCCCCGCAGTATTCCTGATGGCCATGCGTGTGTTGAATGAGCAGCTGCCACCGCAGCAGCAGCAGCAGCAGCAGGAACTGAAAGACCTACAGTGGCAAGGCCGGCAGCAGCATGGGCAGCAGCTGCCGCCACCGCCACCGCAGCAGCAGCAGCATGGCTACATGGGTGACGCTGTTGACCACCAGGTGCACCAGCTGGCAGCCGAGGCCATGGCCGCATTGAGTCTGCTGGCACCTGGCGTGTCATCTGTTGACCAGCAGCTGCCGGTAAGCCAGACTGACAGCCTGTGCTCTACAGCCAGTCCAGCTGCAGGGGGCACCAGGGGGCACAGGGGACTCCCCTTGGAGCGACCGGCTGTGGGCCATGAGCCCAATGCCCCCCTCAAGCCAGCCAGCCAGCCAGCCATGAGCCACGGCCATGGACCAAGGCAGACAGCCAGGGGGGCTGCAGGGCACCAGGGGGCCAGGGGACAGGCCACATCAGCCTGCTGCGACCTGCTTTGTGCACCTGGACCCTGGCGTCTGGCCCATACCCACACACACTCAAGCCTGCTTGAACAGCCAGCCATGGGCCAATGCGTAGTTTTGTTATGCAATGCCTTCTATTCTGCCTCTCGCACTGCATCCTGCACAGCATCCTGCATCTACAACCTGCAGAGTACCGGCGTGATGGACCGGCGAAGTGGAAAGTGCATGATGGAGGTGCTTGAGGGCATGTGCTGCCTGACCTGATTGCATGGTCTGGCATGCAGCCCCCTGCCCCCCCCTGCCCTGCCGCGCCCCCAGGAGGTGTGCCAGCGCCTGGTCCAGCTGCTGCCGCTGCCCCAGCCGGCCGACCCAGTGGCAGTCAGGCTGGCATGCCTGGCTGCCAAGGCCCTGAGCCACCTTTGCCAACGCAGCCCCTGGCTGCCACTAGTGAGGTGAGCCAGGCAGGGGCGTGCCCCACCCACACCACCTGGGACCTGGCCCCCACCCCATCCTGCCCCCACCATCCACCCACACCCCGCCATGCCCCCACCATCCACCCGCACCCAATCCTGCAGCCAGCTGCTTCCAGCTGCAGCCAGCTGCTTGCCACCACCACAGCCACCCAGCGCTCGCACCTAACACGTATCACAGTCTGAGGCTACAGCTGCGCCATGTGGGTCAAGGTAGCTGGTGCCGCACACGGAGCTCACCCCTGCCAGGAAGCCTTGGAGGCATAGCTGCGCCGCATGACTCATGCCGCATGCTGCTGCTGCTGAGCAGCTGTTTATGATGGTGGTGATGTTCTTGGGGTGGTGATCAGAGACGGGACCTGCCCCTATGCCTTCCAGAGGTGCTGATTGCTGGTCTGTGCTGACTGCGCGATCAAATGTGAGGTGTGACCAGTGTGGGTGTGCATGGGCGCACATGGGAAAGCTCCATGTTGTGGCACGTGCTTGCATGCAGTCAGGTCCTACCCTGGCTGCCTTGCGCGCGTATGGCTGTACGCCACCTTCCAATGCCAGACCTCCACCAACATCTGATGGCAATCCTAAACAGCCAACTGTCTGCATTCTTGCAACCGACGCAACCCCCATGCAACCACCCAACCCACCCCAACCACCCCAGCTCTTTCAATGCTCCCCAAACAGCAGGCCAGCCAGGCAGCGGGCTGGCTTCTGCCCGCACCCCCACCACCATCGCCTGCCTGCCACCGTGGCTGCCTAGCAGCAGCAGCAGCAGCCCCCCCACCCCTTCGAAGTTCACGGACGCTGCCAGCACTCAAATACAAGACGGACCGACAACCGTGGCAGCGACCACCACAGCTCGTCCTTCCGCTGCTGCCTGGCCCCTCCCCCCTGCGCTCAACACCCAGCCCGCCCTACCCCCCGCTCCTGGCCCCTATACCCCAGCCCTCCCCCTCGACCAGCTGTTGGAGGGAGCGCAGCTACTGCGAGGGTCCCTGCTGCCCACCCCGGCCAACACGACGCCTGAGCTGCTGCTGCTCCACGCTCAGGCCCTGGCCAGCCTGCTGCAGGCAGTCAGTCGAGTGTGGGCTGGCAGCCGGGTAGGGCAGGCTGTGAGGCAGGGTTGGGCTGGGCCCACTGCAACAAGGCAGCCCCAGACTGAGCCCAGGGCAGCAGCAGGGTCCCCTGCCTCTCACACCATCCACCCATGCCATTTGACCCCCCACAGGCTTGACCCCCCACGCAGCTTGGCCGTAGTCAGCTCTGCCTCACCCCATCCCCTAGGCCCACTCAGGCAGCAGGCTGCTGCACCAGACCGTGCCAACCCCGCTCCGCCTGCAGCAGCCACACCAGGGTTAAGGTTGAGGCAGGCTGTTGGTACGCCTGGTGGCCCTGAGCCAGCAGCATCTGGGTGCCCATGGCTGGCAGTGGCCAGTGTGTTTGCCTGGTTGTGTTGCTGGGTGTTTGGGCCGGGCCAGGGGGCAGGGGGCAGCGCAGGGGGCTGCTCCAGCACCTATCTGTCAGAAGCAGCGGCACAAGGGGAGTGCTGGGCACGGCTGTCAGCGGCCCAGCAGCAGCAGCTTGTGGAGCTGTGCTTGGAAGCAATGGCGGAGGCGGCCCCACTGCCCAGGCAAGCGGTGCTGCAAGGGGGCGTGGGGCTCCAGGTGGCTGGGTGCTGATGGCTGGGATACCATGGTTTGGGGCTGGGAGGGCTGGGGCAGGGCAGTGGTGATGTGGCTGGGCGGCTTGGGGCTGAGGTCAGCTGCAGATGTGGCCACTGTGTGCCAACACCCCATTCACACAGCCTGCCTCAATGGCTGTCCAGATGCACCCATGCCTGCCTCGCACACCAAACCTTTCACTGCAAGACCATGTCGTGCCTGTTCCTATGAAAGGGACAGCCATGCTCCCGGGGCGAGCCTGCACTCACCTCCTTGCACCTGGCCAACAGCCCGTGCAGCCATGACTCAGTGTGGTGCCTGTTCCAGTGGAAGAGCCTCACACCACTCACCAAGCCATCGTGTACCCCTGCCAGCACCACAGCCCTCACAGATCAAGTAGTCGCTGCTTAGCAGTGTGGTGCCTGCTCCCCTCCGCAGAGTAAGCGACATGTTGACGAGCCAAGAGTCAGCAGGCCGCCAGCCTGCCCCTCCCAACCCCCTACCCGTACCCCTGCCCTCGCTCATTGCCCAGCTGGGGGCCTCTGCCCGTCAGTGGATAGAGGTGGCCACCAGCGGCCAGGGCCAGGACCAGGGCCAGCACCTGCTGCGCAGCTATTGCTGCCTGGTGCACAACCTGGCATTGCACAGCTGTGCCGACATCACCCCCCTCCTTAGGTCAGCGGCGGCGGGTGGGATGGAGCTGCCCTGCCTGCCTGCCTGCCTGCCTGCCTGCCTGCCTGCCTGCCTGCCTGCCTGCCTGCCTGCCTGCCTGCCTGCCTGCCTGCCTGCCTGCCTGCCTGCCTGCCTGCCTGCCTGCCTGCCTGCCTGCCTGCCTGCCTGCCTGCCTGCCTGCCTGCCTGCCTGCCTGCCTGCCTGCCTGCCTGCCTGCCTGCCTGCCTGCCTGCCTGCCTGCCTGCCTGCCTGCCTGCCTGCCTGCCTGCCTGCCTGCCTGCCTGCCTGCCTGCCTGCCTGCCTGCCTGCCTGCCTGCCTGCCTGCCTGCCTGCCTGCCTGCCTGCCTGCCTGCCTGCCTGCCTGCCTGCCTGCCTGCCTGCCTGCCTGCCTGCCTGCCTGCCTGCCTGCCTGCCTGCCTGCCTGCCTGCCTGCCTGCCTGCCTGCCTGCCTGCCTGCCTGCCTGCCTGCCTGCCTGCCTGCCTGCCTGCCTGCCTGCCTGCCTGCCTGCCTGCCTGCCTGCCTGCCTGCCTGCCTGCCTGCCTGCCTGCCTGCCTGCCTGCCTGCCTGCCTGCCTGCCTGCCTGCCTGCCTGCCTGCCTGCCTGCCTGCCTGCCTGCCTGCCTGCCTGCCTGCCTGCCTGCCTGCCTGCCTGCCTGCCTGCCTGCCTGCCTGCCTGCCTGCCTGCCTGCCTGCCTGCCTGCCTGCCTGCCTGCCTGCCTGCCTGCCTGCCTGCCTGCCTGCCTGCCTGCCTGCCTGCCTGCCTGCCTGCCTGCCTGCCTTGGTACCCCTCCTGGCCATTCACGAACTTGACGGCTCCCCTGCCCACCGCCCCACCTGCCTGCCACACAGGCGTGCCGGCTGCATCGCCCCCTGTGTGGCCACCCTGCTGGCCCCTGAGCCCAGCACCGCCCTGGCGGCCGTGTCGGCCCTGACCCAGCTGGCCACCCGCTCCGACACCTGCATGCAGCACCTCATGGACCTTGGCATTGCCAGCCACCTGCTGCTGCTGTCCAGCCGCCTAGGTCTGGCCACACCCACAGAGGAGCAGGAGCAGGGGAGACCTGGCCTTCAGCAGGTGATGCTGTTGCTAGACACAGCTTACACAGTTTACCCTGGCCCAAGTGCCCATTCCATGGTTACACTTCCTGTGCCCATGTTAGGGTCACACTTCCTGTGCCCCTATTAGGGTCACACTTTGTTTGCCTGTACCAGGGTCTCAGTAAATGTGTGTGCCAGCTGCACTATGGGTGCCATGCATGGCATGGGGTGTAAGCTTTAGCATGCGCAAGCAACCATGCAGGTGTGGGTGTTCAGCTATCTGGCAGTAGCAGGTGGTATAGTCCCTGGGGCAAGGTCCATGCAGCCGTGCCGTGCTGGTGGGTGCAGGGCTGTGTAAGGGTGTATGATTTGTCGACATGCCACCGACATTATTGCCTTCAGCATGTCTTCATGTAAGCATACATCGCATTGCCATAGACACAGGCACAGGCACACAAGTATCTGTAACATTGCCATCTAACAGCTTTGGTGAGGCATCAGGTGAGGCCTGGCGTGGTGTTGATATGTGTAATGTGCTTGTTGCTACCACCGCTGCTGCTGCTGTCACACAGGCCAGCAGAGGGAGCACAGCAGCAGCAGCTGCCCAGCAAGGCCCCAGACCCAGCCCCCAGCACACCCTGTTGGCAGCGGCTGTGCAGAGGCTGCTGGACCTCCTGCAGGGACACGCAGCCCGCTGTCCTGGCGGCCTGTCAGGCTGGCTGCCGCCGCGCCCACACACAGCTGCTCACAGACAGGTAGGACCCCTGCCTGCCTGCCCGCCCGCCTGCAACCCCACCACAGCCCCGGCGGCCGGCACTCCCCAGGATCACCAGGATCACCAGGATCACGGATCCAGCGCTAAGTCAGGGCCCAGGGCTAGCCTGCCTGCCCGACCTCCTTGGCTTGACTGCCCGCACACCTCAGCCTTCACTCCACATCCAGGGCCAGGCTGCCACACAGCAGGGCCAGGCTGGGCTGTGGCTGGCTGGCCGGGTGGCTGCCGGGTGGCTCCTCCCACATGCCGAGGCTCAGGCTGGGGCTGCAGCAGCAGTGGGGGGGCACTGCCTGGGGTCTACCGCCTGACCCCCCTGACCCCTACCGCCCCTTCCCGCAAGAGCAGCTGCTGGCAGCCTGACAGTGTCCTCCCCCCATGCAGCCTTGCTCATGGATTGCGCGTGCTGCCCCTGCCCCTGCTCCTGCCCCTGCTGGAGCTGGATGTGTCAGGTTGACCACATGTGTGTTCAGCAGAGCCTCTTCACCAGCAATAGCAAGTGGCTGGATGATGCTACCGGCCGTGGGCCCTACTGCCTTTGATCAGGATGATTCCTTTTGATGATGCTTATTTGGCTTTCCCTGCCCCCTGCGCTAGCGGCCCACTAGGGTCAGATGAAAACAACAGCTGGTGCCAACCATCACCTGTGTGTGCGCAAACCGTTTTTTGTGGGTGCTGGCATACCTTAGCTCACCCTGGCCACCATGAGCATCTAGGGGTGGCAATCAGGGTCGCCTACACAAACACCATCTCCAGGTGAGGGGTTGACACAGTCATGCTGCTCTGTGCTCTTGTCAATCAACTTGGGTTTTCACGGTTCACTTTCACGAGTTGATTAACATTAAAGATGTCAGATTCAGCACCATCTATCGGTACCGTCCAATCCCATACCAGTCATGCTACTCTGTGCTATGATGCAGGGGTCAGCACCACCATCAGTCAGCGGCCAGCGGCCCCAGGGCAGGTCACAGCCGCCACACCCACCCCTGCTGACCAGCCCCCCCCAACACTGGGGCCGCTTACCCAGCCCTGACCTGGCCCGGCCCCGTTCTGTGGCAGCAGCAGGCCTCCCCCCAGCCCCAGCCTCCCCCCGCCCTACGGAGCTCCCTGACCACTCCACGCTGGGCCCCACACCCCAAGCCCTGCATATCTGGCCCGCACCCAGCCTCCCGGTCCAGCCACTCCCTGCCCACCCCTCACCCAACTACCACGGTCAGGCCGTGCCTGCTACTGCTGAGGGTATGCGGTGGGGTGCTGAGCCCGGCAGCAGCAGCAGCAGGTGGGAGGAGGCGGGTCAAGTGACCCCCCTGCAGCCATGGCAGCCCCAGCAGCGTGACCAGCTGAGGGCAGGCAGGCAGGTCCTGGGCCAGCATTCTCGAGAGCCAGGTCTGGCCCTGACGGGGCAGAGGCAGGCAGCCACCCCCTGGGGCAGCTCTGGGGCAGTGGTGGGTGGCGGCCCCCTGTTGAGCAGCGAGGGGGGCCTTCAGAGCGATGCAGCAACAGGGGGAGCCAGTGGAGGGGGTGAGGGGGCTGCCTGGACGAACGCTGCTGCAAGGAAGGGGGGCGGGCTCCTAGCTAGCGATGCAGGGGAGGTGCTCAGCCAGCCTGGCCGGGCAGACAACCTGGAGGCCCTGCTGCTGCCGGAGGGCACCACCACCTACACTAGTGAGTGCTCAGGGTCAAGGTCATGGCCAGGGCCAGGGACATGGGCCGACTGTAGGCAGTGGCCTGGGCCTTACTGGGCGTGGGTGGTGGCAGTCCCCTGCACACCTTGCACTCACATTGGAAGGCAGCAAGGGGACACACCCAGTGCTACCCTCCTCCTTTGCTGCACACTCCTTCTTTCTGTATTTCTTTCTTTCTCTCGTTCTTGCACATCCTGTCACATCCCAGGGACCTGCCCTCCAGTAGGGCAGGCATTGCATTGGGTGCGTGCAGTCAGCGGTCACACCTGCAAGTCATGCCTGCCACCTTTCCATCCATGCCCACCTCCTGGGCCCCTGGGCCCTGCAGACGATGTGATGGTGGACGGGCAGCTGATGCGTGTGCGCTCCAGTGTGCGCCAGCTGCTGGCCTGGGGCCCAGACGGGGACCAGCGCACAATGTACGCCTTCGAGGATGAGGTGGGATGGGTTGGGCTGGGTAAAGCACAGGGCAGAGCCGGCTGCTGCTGCTGCTGCTGCTGCTGCTGCTGCTGCTGCTGCTGCTGCTGCTGCTGCTGCTGCTGCTGCTGCTGCTGCTGCTGCTGCTGCTGCTGCTGCTGCTGCTGCTGCTGCTGCTGCTGCTGCTGCTGCTGCTGCTGCTGCTGCTGCTGCTGCTGCTGCTGCTGCTGCTGCTGCTGCTGCTGCTGCTGCTGCTGCTGCTGCTGCTGCTGCTGCTGCTGCTGCTGCTGCTGCTGCTGCTGCTGCTGCTGCTGCTGCTGCTGCTGCTGCTGCTGCTGCTGCTGCTGCTGCTGCTGCTGCTGCTGCTGCTGCTGCTGCTGCTGCTGCTGCTGCTGCTGCTGCTGCTGCTGCTGCTGCTGCTGCTGCTGCTGCTGCTGCTGCTGCTGCTGCTGCTGCTGCTGCTGCTGCTGCTGCTGCTGCTGCTGCTGCTGCTGCTGCTGCTGCTGCTGCTGCTGCTGCTGCTGCTGCTGCTGCTGCTGCTGCTGCTGCTGCTGCTGCTGCTGCTGCTGCTGCTGCTGCTGCTGCTGCTGCTGCTGCTGCTGCTGCTGCTGCTGCTGCTGCTGCTGCTGCTGCTGCTGCTGCTGCTGCTGCTGCTGCTGCTGCTGCTGCTGCTGCTGCTGCTGCTGCTGCTGCTGCTGCTGCTGCTGCTGCTGCTGCTGCTGCTGCTGCTGCTGCTGCTGCTGCTGCTGCTGCTGCTGCTGCTGCTGCTGCTGCTGCTGCTGCTGCTGCTGCTGCTGCTGCTGCTGCTGCTGCTGCTGCTGCTGCTGCTGCTGCTGCTGCTGCTGCTGCTGCTGCTGCTGCTGCTGCTGCTGCTGCTGCTGCTGCTGCTGCTGCTGCTGCTGCTGCTGCTGCTGCTGCTGCTGCTGCTGCTGCTGCTGCTGCTGCTGCTGCTGCTGCTGCTGCTGCTGCTGCTGCTGCTGCTGCTGCTGCTGCTGCTGCTGCTGCTGCTGCTGCTGCTGCTGCTGCTGCTGCTGCTGCTGCTGCTGCTGCTGCTGCTGCTGCTGCTGCTGCTGCTGCTGCTGCTGCTGCTGCTGCTGCTGCTGCTGCTGCTGCTGCTGCTGCTGCTGCTGCTGCTGCTGCTGCTGCTGCTGCTGCTGCTGCTGCCGTCGCTGCTGCTGCTGTTGCTGCTGCCGCCTATCTTTTTTGACGGGATGGGCCAGGTAGCCCACTGCATGGCATAGTTGCGTGGGTAAGGAAGGGAGGGGAGGGTGACTAAGAAAGAGGCAATGGCATGGGGTAAAGGGGAGATGGAGGGGTGGCTTATGCAAGTGTGGCAGAGGCAGAGGGTTGTTTTTCATACTCCAGCCACAGCACAACACCCTCAGGGCACGTCTTCCCTGCATCACAGTTGCACTTATGCCTTTTCTCCCTTTCCTCTTGCCTGACATCCCCTGCCTGCCTGCCTCCCTGCCTGCCTCCCTGCCTGCCTGACGCACCCCTGCTCAGCTGCCTGCTGCTGCTATGCCTGTGCGATGGCCACAGGTGCTGCCCGTGTCACCGCCTCGAACAGCTCCCCCAGACCTGGGGTTCAAATCCACCCTCCGACACACCCCGCTCCTTGCCAGCGCTGTCAGTGCCAGCAGTCACCCAGGCCCTAATGAGATGCTGGGCCCCTCCCCTAGGCACCACCACACCTTGCCTGCACCAGCGCAAGCAGCCCAAGCGGCCCTAGTGGCCCAAGCAACGCAAGCAGCCCTAGCAGCGCAAGCAGCGTCCGGTGATCAGCGCAAGGGTCGCCAGGTCGCCCTCAGCGCTGGCCTTGCTGCTGGTCCCCGTGCCAGCTGTGCTGAAGGGGCTGCCAGCTTGCTTGCCAGCCCCTCCATGCCCCATGCTTCACGGAGCAAGGGGCCTGAGACCCCCCGTAGCGTGGCCCCTGCACCGAACATCAAGGCAGCAGAGAACAGCTCGTCGCTGGCCAACATGGCAGGCGAGTGATGAGGCACTGCTAGCAGTGGCAGCTCCAGCGACAGTGGCAGCACCTGGCAGCAGGAACACGGCAGGCCCAGGGTGGGGTGATGGGTGAGTATTGGCTGCTGCATCCTGCTGGGCTTATAAAAGCTGGGCTTGCCCTTGTCATTGGTAGGCTGGGTTGCCTTGGTTGCCTTGTTAGGCTAAGGCTAAGGGCTGCGT
This sequence comes from Haematococcus lacustris, assembly GCA_030144725.1. NCBI lineage: Eukaryota > Viridiplantae > Chlorophyta > Chlorophyceae > Chlamydomonadales > Haematococcaceae > Haematococcus > Haematococcus lacustris. Next base: position 6,639,639 of record JASKMD010000013.1, on the reverse strand, counting down.
TACTAAACTGGCTTTTCGCAGCTGGCACCCAGCACCTTGACCCCCACTAGGGCCCACCTTGACGCAGACCACTAGGCGTGGACCACTACAAAAAACAAGCAGCAACGCCATAGCTTGACTGCATGAGAGGGGTCAACACAGCCGGCACCTTGCGCATGCCTGTACCACCCTGCCAGGGTCTACACCCGCCTGCCTGCCTGCCTGCCTGCCTGCCTGCCTGCCTGCCTGCCTGCCTCACCATTCAGGGTAGCAGTGGGTAGTGTGGCAGGGTAGGTGCTTATCACAGTTATACAGCTGAGCCGCCAATGAAGTGCATGCGCCCTGTGTCTGGCTGCTGTCCATCCGATGTCAGGAACTTGGTGCTGGCACTGAGGCATCATGACACATGGCAGCTTATCCATGCAGTATTTCTGCTGCTCGTGTACTGTGTCTTCCAATGCTCAGCATGCCTGGCGTCACACAGTTTACATGTCTTGTTCGAACGCCGTTGGCAAAAGTGTTTGCAATCTGCATGCTTGCAGGGATGTTCCTGCTTCATAAGGCATCTACACCCAAGCCAAGGCGCAACAAGGCATAGAGGCATACAGGCTGGGGAGTTGCACTGGTGGTGCTGACGGAGGGGCATGTGGAATTCTAGGGCTGACGGAGCTGAAGCTGAGAATTGGAGTGGGGCACAGGCGTTGGTTCTAGGGCTGACGGAGCTAAAGTTGGCGGTTGAAGCTGGGCACAGGCGCTTGGTCCTGCTGCCATGGAGCAAGTACTGCCATGTGGCAAGTGGCAGTGGCGAGGTGATGCCATGTGGCACGGGGTGGGATTGTCCTGGAGGGATGTGAGGCACCGTCGTGTTGGTCGTGTTACAGTGCGCACCGTGTTACGCACCAGCCAGGACCGTAGCTGAGATTATCGCTGTTGTCAAGAAGCAGTATTGTGCCCCCTAAATCTCAACACAGCTCATTGTTTCACGGAGATGCTCCATGCCACAAACATATACACATCCCCATCTAGTTACTGCACTTACTGCAGTGCCACCCTTCATCACCGCCTGCAGAACATTATGCACCAAAACGACGAGCTCGCACAAACGTAAACGTTTGCAGCTTGTTACAGAGCAACTTATTACAGAGCAACTAAGCAAGAAATGCCTCGACCCTCACTAAGGCCTACATTGTACTAGACCACTAGGGACCATTGCGGATGGTGCTTTGTCGGTGTGGAGTGATATTCCCATCCCTTGCCCTTGGCCTTGGGTGGGCTGGCTGGGCTCAGCTGCCTGCTCAGCCTTGGTGCGCTCGCCGCGCTTAGCTAGTGAAGGACTGTCGGGCCCAAGTTCCAAGGCTGATGGCTGTGTGACATCCTGGCTGCTGCATGGGGGCTGTGACAGGATGTGGGGGGCCACTACCGGGCTCCACATCAGGCCCCGCACTGGCTGATCACGCTGCTGGCCCCAGGCAGGACGCAATAGGGCGGTGTTCCACCTGCCCTGCTAGGGGTGTCCAGTTTGCAGGCCTGGTGGCCCTGCATTTGCTTACCTGGCTCACACGAGGCTGCTGGCCATTCGCTGCGGAGCTGACCCCGCTGGTGTGGAACTCGTTCATCATTTCCACTTGCCATGCTCGAAACACCCCAGCAATGAATGGTCTTGCTACCACTTAAGCCAACTACCTCATGGGCCAGTGACGAGACACGATCTGATCACAGCCGCTTGACCTCCATCATGGTATGCAACCACAACTGGTAAGACACATGGCATACATGTAAGGGTATGTTTTAAAGATATATCCGGTTGTAAGCAATGGGCCAGGTTTAGTAACGGGAGCTGACTCGATTTCTGCCTAGCTCATGGCAGCTGTTACTAGGCCTCACATCACACGAGAACCTTGTAACCACCTGTTGCTTGCCAAAGAAAAGTTGGAACTTGGCATAGGCCCAATGTGGCTTAAAGACTTAAGCCCGCAACATGCCTTACGTAGCCATAATGGCATCAGCGAGCCGCTGGTATGATGCCATCGTGGTAGGCTTGCTGCTGACTTGCGACGGGGCGTTGAATTGTGGCTTCACATGGGCAAGCTTGGTCTTGGTTGCCGAAGCCTGCCGCGTAATCCCGCTGTCGCGGTAGTATTGTCCGCCTGTGAGTGACCTGTACCACACGGAGACCACTGCGCCATGAGCATTGCGCCCTTGCACGCCATGGTAACCATGTTTGTCTTGCCGGGGTCCACTCCCAACCACTCTGCTTAAGGATGCCCATGCAGAGTGGCTGGGCGTGAACTTGGGCGAAACGAACATGGCTACCGTGGCGCACAAGGAGCGCAGCGCAGATGGCACCATGGTCTTCGTGTGGCACAGGTAGCTCGCAGTCTGACAATACTACCGCGACAGCGGCATCACACGGCAGGCCCGGGCGACCAAGACCTGGCTGGCCCATGTGAAGCCTCAACTCAAAGCATTGTCACAGGTCACCAACAAGCCCAACTCGCTGGCCTCGTACCAACGGTTCGCAAACACCGTCCTGGCTACGTGCAACGCTATGTGGGCCGAGGTCACAAAGCCACGTTGGGCCAATGCCAAGTTCCGACTGTACTGTGGCAAGCAACGCGTAGTGGCAAGGTTCTGGTCCAAGGTAAGGCCTAGAAGCAGCTGTCAAGAGCTAGGCAATAGCCCAGCTAACCTTAGCCCACCTAACCAGGCCTCCTACTAAAATCTGACCCTACACATGTGTGCCATACATATGTGGCTGCATGTCATTAAGTGGCTCGACCGCCTATGGGGCTAGCCTATGTGGCGCTAGCCTATGGGGCAGCTAGCTCAACGCCTTCTTGCAAATCAGCAACAAACCTACCACGCTGGCCTCGTCACTCGTGGGAACTAGTGGGAACAAAACTCGATGGTTTGACATGAAACTAGGTACATAGTATTGTCTTGGCAATGTATGAATGGGGACAAAATATGGGAGGAAAAAACAGGCTGAGGGGACACATTGATATAATACTCAATGACATACTTTGTGCGCGTATTCTCGTGTCCCCTCTCATGCATTTCAAGCATATTATACCATAATCACAACTTGCAGTTGTTGAAAAACAATAATGAATCAGGTAACTGAAACTTTGAAATGATTTTGAAGATTAGTGCGTTGGAATCACCATGAAAGATGTGAACCATCACATACAAGGAAAGTGCCCTTTGGTGATACTTATTATGCACTCTTTCCACAAGTGGTACCAGCGGTTTGCCTACGTTGTTTAAGCCTAGATATAAAAATGGAATTGAAATGATAAATGGATAAAAATGAGTGGAGAACACCCACCCAAACAAATGTACCCTTAGGTGACAATCAGACTTTCATGGTTCCTGCAACTGGTGGCAAGATTTTGAGGCCTAGCAGCAGCAGCCAACATGTCAAAGTAGCAAACTCAAGTCAGCTCATGCTCCCGATCCTGACCAGCTGCTTACAACCTAACATGCGGATACATTGTAACTTACAAATATGTACCATATGTCTTACTATGTAATGAATACTGAAAAATACTCAAATCAACCACTTCTGTGTGTTTTCTTTTCTTTCTTGAATGCCCCCGTGCGTTCCTCACGCATAGCATCAGTCGCAATATGTTTGCACGCTGAGATCTTGCAGGAAATAATGGTAGGAATAACGCAACTTACTGTGGAAGTGGTTGCGAACCATTGAGGAGGCCAAGCAGTTGTGGTCGGAGTTTTCTTGTCATTGGCTGATGGGGCAGCTAGCTTCAATGGCAGCACGCCATCTTGCACCCGCATGGCAACTGCGCATGATTGACAACAAACAGCGGAAACAACAAGTGGGTGGGAAGGGGGAGAGCGGCAAGGTTGTGGTAATGGTAGCAACAATGGGTGTGCAATGTATGGGAGTAGAGGTGCTTGGCTGGGTACTGACGTTTGTTGTCTGACGGCTTGTTTACATGCGTACAAGATGGTCAGCTGGCATAAGAGTCGCATATCTGTAAGTCTACACTACCACATGTGGTAACGACGTTTCCCGGCCGGCTAGAGGATGGGGGAACAGCAAGCCTGTCAAAATGGCAACTTTGCTTGGCTGCAGGTCATCAAGGTCCCCGAGGGCGCAGTGCTGCGCGGGTGCAAGAAGACGAGGCGCAAGCTCCGGGAGCACCTCCGGCTGCGCGCTGAAATCCACTCCCAGCTCCGCAAGGTGGTGTGCAGGCCCAGGGGCACAGACCAGCTGCGGGGCATGGTGGTGCTTGTGGATGAGCACCGCACCACCCGAGTCAGCTCAGCAGTGAATGGCAAGCAGCCCTGTGAGGTGGAGCTGAACACACTCAGTGCCACAAGACCCGCAGGCTGGAAGCCCCCAGCAGGGCAGGTGGAACACCGCCTAGTGCGGCCAGCCTGGAGCCAGGAGCGTGGCCAGCCAGTGCGGGGCATGATGTGGTGCCCAGTAGTGCCCCCCCGCAAGCCCCCACAGGCCCCACGCAGCAGCCAGGAAGCCACACCGACAGCAGCCTCAGAGCCAGGGCACAACACTCCCCAGCCAGCCAAGCGCAGCAAGCGCACCAAGGCTGAGCCAGAGGCAGCTGAGCCCACTAAGGGCAAAGGCAAGGGCAAGGCTGCCAAGGCAAAGCCAGCACCACAGCCAGGCAGGTGGCTGGACAGGGACTGCAATGCAGCGCTCAACATGCAGCGCATTGGGGAGAGCAGGTGGCGGCCGCTGGAGCTGTGCTACTGGCCAGACCAGGGAGCTCTGCCAGCCAAGGGCAAGGAGTACCCTGGCCTGGGCTACAAGCGGCTGCGAGACAAGCCTCCCAAGGCCCAGCAGCAGCAGCAGCAGCCTGCTGAGGCACAGTAGTGTGTGCCCCCTTTGAGCTGTCATCAGCTTACAATTTGTGCATGCAGGTCATGCCAACTCTACGCTATAGCCCTCGGGTCAGGCAATAATGTAGGTGGTAGGCGGGCTCATGTGCCATGTGCACTGGGTTTACTCCACACAGCCCAATAACACTGTTTGAGTCGGATCCAGTTAGTGGCTGCTAGTGGGTGATAGTGGCTGCTAGTAGGTACTTCTGATCCGGCTCAAATGGAGGCCCTAGTGAGGGACAAGGGGGCTGCTACTCCGAATACTCCGGAAAAACTCCATGTTGCCACTCCTAGCGGTGTTGTGTCTGGCTGCTCCTGGTACCCATTCCTAACTGCCATATCTGGTACCCTGTACGCAGTTATGCACATCTACAACGCGCAAAGGAAGGAGGTGGAGGTCCGGATAGAATTGGTAAGCATGACGGCATGACGGCATGACGAGATTGTCACTGCCTTGCGCCTTGCGCATTGTCACTGCACTGCCTGCCGAGATTGTCACTGCCTTGCCCTTCCTGTGGCACAAAGTTGGGCTTGTATGAGAGATAGTGCTTCCGGCTAAAATGTGGTATGTGCTGGAGCAAATTGGCCAGCTACAAGGCCATGCCCCTACTGGTGACACTCTTCCATGACCTGACTACCAAAATATGAATAATGCGTTAATACAGGACATGTGGGTGTGTTAGACTCACAGAGCTGCCAGCTGGGCATGTGGTTCAGAATGTCGAGTGTCACGAGACTGCTTACCGCCGTGATCGACCTACCAGTAGCTGCCATGACTGCCGTCACTGCCGCGGTGTCTCGCCTCCATGTGTCGATGCCGCCACTGAACACACTGCCGCCACTGAACACCGCTTCCATTTGAACTTCACAAGTTTCAATTGTGATCTTGACTTTGCGGACAAAGGAAGCACGTACCGACGAGGCCCATATTGATGTTGATGAAAGCACACCCAATGGCCACCTCCACCCAATGGCCACCTCTGCACCGCTCAGCGAACTAACGATAGCGCGATGATGCTGGCGTCACGCGTTGCCCTGGAGTGGAGATTTTTCATCGAGTCAATGACTAAATTGCCGGGCCCGATGAGAGGGCAGTGAGTAGCTTTACCATGTGTGACAATGTGGTCTAACAAATTCTCCACGCATAAGCCGGGTCAACTCAGCCTACTACAAACCTGGTAACCGCTCTTTAAAGAGCCGCCTGAGTCCTGCAGTGAGAGGGTCGAGGAAAAGCTCAAAGCTGTTTTGTGGTCTGCGTCTATTTACGGATCAGCAACTGTTGGAGGCCCGACCACTGGACTGTATCTATGTTGTCTTTTCTATCTCATGTATTGACAATCAGAATACTTGTCATGCAGCAAGCAAGGTTCAAACATTTGAATGTAAAGCTAGGGAGTGCCAGGCCACCCTCGCCTTATGCCTAAGCACGGGCGTAAAGGCGTAGGCAAGGCAGAGCGCTTGCGGCACATTCCTGAGTCCCCCACCGAAAGTGTGTCGGACGTGACCGACGTTTCCATCGATCCTGGAAGCGGCCACCTGCCCCCTCGCATTGCCAGGAGCTCTCTCTCCGGAGGTCCAGCTTGCTGGGCCGATGTGGACGAACGGGAGCTGCAAGAAGAGTGCAATCACTTGCTCAGGAGCATCAATGGCGTCAGCCAGGAGAAGGGCACAGGAATACTGGAAACCATATTCAAGGAAGCAAGGGAGAACAGCGAGGTGCTGGACCCACTGGGCTTCGGTGCCATTGACGTTGGCGCTGGCACACTGGTGAGCATTGCATCTAGGAGTAGTACAGCTTCACTGCTAAGACTGATGTGCCCACAGCGCAGCTTGGTCTGATGGTGTGCTGCCCTTTTTTGCCTATACTTATTGAGGTGCACTGCCTACCCCTCTCCTGGTACTGCACAGTTGCTATCATTGCCATCGTCTCCTTGCCAATGCACCCTGACGACAATGTGCTGGTGTGCCGGCGTGGAGGCGTGCCTGAAGTACTTTTGTGTGCAGTCTTGCGTACTCCACGTGGCAGCCTTCCCCACCCATGTACATTGCCTGCCTCTCAGCTGGTGCTGCAACACCCTCGCTGCAACACCCTTGCTGAACAGGTGCCTGTGCATCAGGATGCCATTGCCAGTACCAGTGTGTCTCCTAGCGATGCATCTTGTACAATGCCCAACTCCTGCACTGCAGGTCACACCCGGCAGAGCGCGACAGAAGCATGAGGTGGACCAGCTGGTGGTGGGTGCAATTCAGGGCTGCCAGCAAGCCCACCCCACACCTCTTGGGCCTGTCGCGGCCGCACCCACCCACCCAGCCACCGGCATCAACAGTCTGAACAGACATTGTAGGCAAACCCTGCACACAGCTCCACTGTTCCAGGGGTAGGCCTGAGCAGGTAGGCCTGAGAACGCAGCCAACCCATTTTTGGTGGGTGTGAGAGTGTGGGTGTGTGTGAGAGTGTGAGTGGGTGTGGGTGAGTGGATGTGAATGTGTGGGTGGGTGAGTGGGTGTGAGTGCGGTTGCACCTGCAGATCACTAAGTGGCACCGGGAGCGTGACAGTGAAGGCAGCAGGGCCTCTGACGCGTCCAAGGCTGCTCCTGGCTCCAGCATTGCCGGCAGGGCCATGGGCTTGCCACCCGACCTGGCTGAGCTGCTGCCCACTGAGGAGGCGTTCTCACCCCAGGCCTATTTAGGCACCTTTCACAAGGCATGGTGCTGCGGGGGGGCTCGGTGTTACCCTCTTGCACCGCTGCTGCAGCTGCTGCTGCTCCCTCCTGCTCTGCTGCTGCCTCCTCCTGCTGCTGCTCCTGCTGCTGCTCCTCCTGCTGCCCCCTCCTGCTGCCGACGTGACCACATTGACCACAATGACCACACGTGATATTACTGACTGCCTCATACATCACGGATGTGTGAACACCATTATTGCATGAGAGGTACAGATGCAGCCCCCCAATCACATAGCTGGCTACCCAAGCACACAGCTGGCTACCAGCTACCCTCCTTCATTGCATCTGCCCTGGACCTTGCATCAAGGACGAAGATGATGATGGTGGTGATGATTACGAAAACGATGATGGTGGTGTTGGAGGTGATGAGTTGCGACAATGATGACGAGGGTTGCGATGATGATGGAGATGGCGGTGATGGTGATGGTGATGGTGATGGTGAGGGAGGTGGTGATAGGAGTGGTGCACTGCCTGTGGCCTGCCAGCAGGATTTGGGGGAGGCGGCCCTGCGGCGGGGTGCCAAGGCGCTGGGCTCTGAACTCAACGAGCGCACCCACCAGCTGAAGCAGCTGATCCGCGACAACTTTGAGCGCTTTGCCTCCTGCCAGTCTACCCTGGAGGACGTGTATGCGAAGCTGCGCAAGGTGAGGCTTCCCTTGGACTCAACCCCTTCGCTAGGAAGATGGGGGTTGGAGTTCAGGGTTAGAGTTAGGGTAAGGGTTAGGGGTCAGATTCGGGGTTGACAAGATGACAAGTCAGAATTAGGGGTTAGGGTCTGGGTTGAGAATAGGCAGATGCCCTGGTGCTCTCCGCTGCTGCCGGCGGTTATGTTGGGGGTTGGTGGCGGTTGGTGGTTGACTGGTGGCAGAGAGTGTGCCAGCATTGTGGAGGTGGCGCAGTTGGCGGTGATGCCATGTTGCAGTGGAGGCTGCACGCCGCCCACCTGCACTTGCAGGCGGAGGGCATGGGACCTCTTGCTGCTGCTCCCGCTGCCAAGGCCATGTCGAGCACTGCCTCGGGTGCCGGCAGCAGTAAGACCGGCCACAAGGCCAGCAAGGCAGCCCCCGGCAGGGATGCAGACGGCACAGCGAGTGGTGAGGGCTGAAGCAGGGCCAGTGCTGCAGGCCTAGTGATGGGCAAAGGGGCAGCACTACTGGGACATTTCAGTTGAATCATTCATTTGTTTGTATTTGAGATAGAAAAGCACTTGAGAGCCCTTTGTTGCCGTGACAGCTGTCAGTGTGTGTGCTCAACTCTCCCGACAGCCATGTCTCTCTTGCATCTTACCGTGCAACTACAACAACGTGTTTCACCAACGCCACCAACCTCACCATCAATTCACAAGGGTGGATGCGAGTAGAACATGCTGATTAGCTGAGCAGCTGTACCGAGCTGCTCTGGGACATGTGTCAAGCCATCACACACTCCATGACATGTGGTGCAGCATTTGCTCAGCATTGCCACATGGCAACAGTCGAGCAGTCATGGCAGTTCAGCTAACATGGCAGCGCCCCACGTTCAAGACAAACAGTGTGGCGACGCTCAACCCACACTACCCTGCACACTGCACACTGCTGGCATACCAGGGGCGGGTTAGGATTAGGGTTAGGATTAGGGTTACCCTAACCCTAACCTACCCTAACCCTAATCCCAATCCCTGCTGGTATACCAGGGGCACCACTGCACGCTGGACAATGACAGCATGTCCGCCATCAGCCTCCTGCATGGTCTCCTGCACGACACCCATGACAGCTCAGCCGCCATGCCTTGCCATGCGGCATGTGGCATGCATGGCTTCATGCAATACCATGCAGGTGCCAGAGGGCCTGAGGGGCTGCAGCTGGCGCTGGAGTCAGTGCAGCAGGCTGCGGGGCGGGCCCTGGGGGAGGTGCTTGAGAGGGCCGCCCGCAGTGCCCGCATACGCAGCGTGGCGGCCCTGCTCAAGCGCTTCAACAACCTGTTTGGCATGCCCACACGCATCCAGGTGAGACATACAGAATGGTGTGACCAAGCTTTGCACGGATCCCTGCTTGGGGAGGCCCCCCTGCCGCCCTGCTGCCCTGTTGCCCTGCTGCTCTGCTGCGGCAGCGAGGTGCTGTTTGGCCAGCTGGCTGCATGGTGCCAGGCTGGGCTGAGCATGCACTTATGTTAGTTGCAGTGGTTACCCCGCTACTGCCCCTGCTGCTCCTGCGCCCTGCTGACGCTGCCGGACAGCCCCATTGCCACTGCCTGCTGCCATGCTGCTGCTGCTGCTGCTGCCGCTGCTGTCAGGCGCTGGCAGCTGAGGGCAATCTGACCCAGGTGGTGGCGGAGTACAAGCGAGCCAACGCCCTGCTGCGGCCCTCCTGCTCCGCCTCACGCGTGTGGTCCACCTTGTATCAGGAAGTGGAGCAGGTTGAGCAGGGCCTGACCCTCCCTCCTTCCCCCTCGCACCTCACCCACAACCCCACAATTCCCACACCTGTCACACAACCTCACGCAACACCATGTGCCACTCGTGTCACACTCAACGCACACCACTGTGCCTCAACCAGCTCCACCCTTGACCCTTTACCCCAATACTCAACCCTGCCTCCTCGCTGACTCGCCCTAGGCCCCACCCTGGTCTGCCATACATCTCACACCTCACACACCTCGTTCTCACTCCCCTCACACAAATATAAACCTCGTCCAGGGGCTCCATTTGTATCCCCTCACTGGCCTACTCTGCTTCTCACTCAATGCCCTGCCTACTTCTGCCGTGCCCCCCAGCTGTGGCCTGGTGGTGTTTACCCCTGCGCTGCGCAGCGCGTGCTGGCGGTGTACAGCGACGCGCAGTGCGCCCTGGAGGACCCCGGGCTGGGGCCGGAGGAGGCGCCGGAGTACCTCATCCTCCTCGCCCAGGTGCTGCAGCCAGGCATGCCGCAGTGGGGGCGGGGGTGGGGATGGGGGTGGGGATGGGGGTGGGGTGAGGGCAAGGCAGGGGCGCGTGATTCGACTGAAGTGATGCAAGTTGGCTGCTGCTTTTGCTGCTCCTGCTGCTGCTGCCTTTGCTGCTGCTGCCCCTGCTGCTGCCGCCCCTGCTGCTGCTGCCCTGGTTGCTGCTGCCCTAGTAGCTGCTGACGTCCTGTTGCTGTCGACCCCACTGCCTGCCTGTGGTCTGCAGCTCACTGCAGAGAAGCTGCCAGGCACTCACCAGCAAGACCCCTTCATGTCCTACCTCACAACAGTGGAGAGGGCGCTGCGGGACAAGATGGCAGTGAGTGGTGTGGAGCACCCTGCCTGCCTGCCTGCCTGCCTGCCTGCCTGCCTGCCTGCCTGCCTGCCTGCCTGCCTGCCTGCCTGCCTGCCTGCCTGCCTGCCTGCCTGCCTGCCTGCCTGCCTGCCTGCCTGCCTGCCTGCCTGCCTGCCTGCCTGCCTGCCTGCCTGCCTGCCTGCCTGCCTGCCTGCCTGCCTGCCTGCCTGCCTGCCTGCCTGCCTGCCTGCCTGCCTGCCTGCCTGCCTGCCTGCCTGCCTGCCTGCCTGCCTGCCTGCCTGCCTGCCTGCCTGCCTGCCTGCCTGCCTGCCTGCCTGCCTGCCTGCCTGCCTGCCTGCCTGCCTGCCTGCCTGCCTGCCTGCCTGCCTGCCTGCCTGCCTGCCTGCCTGCCTGCCTGCCTGCCTGCCTGCCTGCCTGCCTGCCGGCCGGCCGGCCTGCCTGCCTGCCTGCCTGCCTGCCGGCCCGCCCGCCCGCCCGCCCGCCCGCCCGCCCGCCCGCCCGCCCGCCCGCCCGCCCGCCCGCCCGCCCGCCCGCCCGCCCGCCCGCCCGCCCGCCCGCCCGCCCGCCCGCCCGCCCGCCCGCCCGCCCGCCCGCCTGCCCGCCCGCCTGCCTGCCTACAATGGCCAATACATTGCCTTTGCCCCAGGCGTGTGATGCCAAGCTGCTGTCCCGGCTAGCCAGCCTCCGCAGCCAGCTAGCCCAGGAGCCCAACGCCATGAAGGCTGCACTGCAGCTGGCCACAGCCTGGCAGCAACAGGGCCCCGCAGCCCTATCGGCGCTCAGGGCTGGGCACAGCAGCTGGGCCACACCAGACTCCTTGCCAGTGCCGCTGGAGGGGGCCAGCTCCGCCCCTGGCTTGCATGCTGCTTACTCTGGCCATCTTGCCACCAGCTCTGCAGCAGCAGCAGCGGCAGTGGCCAGGCAGGCAGGGCAGGACACCGGCCCTGTTGTACAGATAGCCCCAGCGCCTCTGACCCCAACCCTGCCCCCCACGGCCGCCTCAGCCCCCTACTCCCTGCAGGCCCAGGCATCAGGCTCTGCCCCTTACACAGGCCAGGCAGCGGGTGGGGCAGGCGTGAGGCCCAAGGGAGCACCTGGGGGTGCTCTGCCCACAGTGCCGTCCTCCCTGGCTGACCTTGCCCTGCTGCTGTGGCGGGGGTCCGGCGAGGGGGTGGGCGTGGAGGGGGAGAGGCTGGGTGTGGCCATGTGGGCTGACCTGCAGGAGCAGCTGGCTCCTGGCAACCCCAGGTGGGTGTGCAGGAGAGGGAGAGGGGTCACTGGGTGCTGGAGGGGTTCTCAGGGCATGACAGACTAGTCTCTGACCCTAGCTGACCAGAGCAGCGCCAGGGTGTGAGTAGGCTGTGCATGCACAATGGAGACTTTTAGCTTCATGACGCCTGAGGTAGAAGGGTACCAATGGCTAACGGATCACGGGATGCTGGAGGTGTGGCAGGTGTATTGAGCGGGGAGGAGGAGGGAGGAGGGCGGGGGGCGGAGGGGCGGAGGGGCGGGAGGGGCGGAGGGGCGGAGGGGCGGAGGGGCGGAGGGGCGGAGGGGCGGAGGGGCGGAGGGGCGGAGGGGCGGAGGGGCGGAGGGGCGGAGGGGCGGAGGGGTGGAGGGGTGGAGGGAGGAGGGAGGAGGGAGGAGGGAGGAGGGAGGAGGGAGGAGGGAGGAGGGAGGAGGGAGGAGGGAGGAGGGAGGAGGGAGGAGGGAGGAGGGAGGAGGGAGGAGGGAGGAGGGAGGAGGGAGGTAAGGGCACAACAGACTGGCTGCTGACCCTCGCTGGCAGTATTGTTGGTTTGGTCAGGGTGGGTAGTGCCTGCCTGCCTGCCTGCCTGCCTCCTTTGCCTGCCTGCCTCCCCGACTGCCTGCCTGCTCCCCTGCAGCTCCCTCCTGCTGCCGGGTCCAGCGCAGCGCCTGTCACCAGCCCAGCTGGCCTGGGCAGAGTATGTGGCTGACCTGGATGCCTGCCTCCTCGCCCACCTGCCAGGCATGTGGGCCATTGCCACCAGTGGCAAGCTGGACCAGGTGAGCTCTAGTCAGACCAGGAATCAGGGTTACCTTCACCTGCCATGTACCCGGTGCAGCAAGCGTGATGCTGCAAGGCAAAGGGAGGCAAAGTCAGCAGTCAGGCCTGAGCCTCAGCGGGGCGGATCTCGGGCGAAGGAGGGGGCCACAGAGGACACGGGGCTCAGGCATGCCAGCAGTGTGTGAAGGGTTGGTCAGCAGGGTTTATCCACCTGGGGGGGGGGTCCAATCATGCCAGCAGGATGAAGCAGGGGACAAACCTAAGGGGTGGGGGCTCCTGGGGGTCATGCCAGGATGGTGGTGAGAGGTGGAGGGGCTGGGGGGTACAGGGCACTTTGGACACATCATGGTGGGTTGGGCAGTGTATGATTGACGCTTGCTGTGGGAGGTGCGTCGCTGGGCTGTTGGGTAAGGGGCCACAGGGCAGAGAGGGGGAGGAGCCTGGCAGCTTGCAAAGTGCACAGGCTGTGCTAGGCAGGGGCGTGAAGGGCAGGGGCAGGAGTGAGCAGAGGGGGTCCTAGCCCCAGGCACACCTGTAGGTGAGTGAGGAGGATTGGAGGTGGAGAGGGCCAATGGTCGCATGAGGGCCAGCCAGCTGTTCCCCTTGTCTGTGTCTCCTGCTGTAGGTCGCAGCTGACCTGCCCCCTGCCCTGGCCGCCACCTTCAGCAGCGCCCCTCAGCTAGCTCAACGCCTGGTGCGCCGCCTGGCTGCTGCGCACTCCTCCCGCCTGGCCACTGCCTGGCAGGCGCTGGCACAGGCTGGACCCTTGAGCCCTGCGCTGGAGCTGGCCACCAAGGTCAGGGCGGTCATTGGGGCGGGCGGGGCGGGGTGGGGCGGGGCGGGGCGGGGCGGGGCGGGGCGGGGCGGGGCGGGGCGGGGCGGGGCGGGGCGGGGCGGGGCGGGGCGGGGCGGGGCGGGGCGGGGCGGGGCGGGGCGGGGCGGGGCGGGGCGGGGCGGGGCGGGGCGGGGCGGCGGGCGGGGCGGGGCGGGGCGGGGCGGGGCACTAAGGCTAAGTGTGCTGGGAACTGCTGGCTGAGGTTGGCACGGCCAACCCTACTGATCCTGCTGCCCCTGCTGCCCCTAGGAGGTGTGGCGCTGCTGGCATGTGCTGCGGAGCTGCGGGGCCTGCAGCCTGGCTGTGGAGAGCGTGGCCAGCAGTGGGCTGGCAGCTCTGCAGGCATATGCTGATGGTGCACAGGGCTACCTGCAGGCGCTGCCTGGCCTGGTAGGCCTCAGGGGCAGGGGCAGGGGCAGGGGCAGGGGCTGCAGGGGCAGGGGCTGCAGGGGCAGGGGCTGCAGGGGCAGGGGCGGCAGGGGCAGGGGCGGCAGGGGCAGGGGCGGCAGGGGCAGGGGCGGCAGGGGCAGGGGCGGCAGGGGCAGGGGCGGCAGGGGCAGGGGCGGCAGGGGCAGGGGCGGCAGGGGCGGCAGGGGCAGGGGCAGGGGCAGGGGCAGGGGCAAGGGCAGGGGCAGGGGCAGGGGCAGGGGCAGGGGCAGGGGCAGGGGCAAGTCAAACATGTAATGTGCTTCAACCTGTGTATGTGGTGTGTCATGATTTTGGCTGGTCTGGTAGAGTGCTCCTGATGTGGAGATCACAGCTGGGCCAAACAATGCGGCAAGCCAAGTTAGCCCATACTTGCTCTGCCTGTGCTGCCCTGGCTTCCTGCAGCTCTTTGAAAAGGAAGACTGGCATCTGGACGTGGGTCACCTTGGGCAGCAGCCCCTCACCCTGCTGCCTAGGACTTTGGAGGTCAGATCTCAGATAATATCTCAGATACGATCCCAGATCTCAGATCGGATCCCTGATCAGATCACTCCGTTACACATCCACTCAGATCAACCAGCATGAGACATCAAATGACAGGAGGTTACTACTTAACGCTAACATGACTCAGATCAACCTGCATGGGAGTGCATCAAACATTATTTTACATCACACCATGCAAAGTGTGACCCATTTCTCTTGAGGCCTGTGGTCACACTTGTCCCTTTTGCAGGAGGAGGCAGGCGTGGTCATGCACCACTTTGCCCGTCTGGCTAAGCTGCAGTCCCACCTTGACCCAGACGCTGCCCAGGATGCCTGGCTGCCCCTGCGCACCGGCCTTTTTGCGGCCTTCTGCGCCGCAGCTGCCTGTGTGGAGGAGTGCACGACGCGCCTGGATAGCCAGACTGGTGTCAGCAGCCAGGGGCCCATGGGGGGTCAGCGGAGCTCCAGGTGGGGCAGCAGCAGGGAAGGAGGGGAGGGTGGCAGGAGGTGGGGCAGCAGAAGGGGAGGAGGCAAGGCAAGGGTAGCATGTTTGGTGGAGGGGGCTGAGCCGGGCAAGGGCAGTGGAGCCAGCTCGATCCTAGCTCAGGATCATGAACCTGACACGACCCACCTGACCCGAGCCAGCCCCACCTAGCCCCTTGACACCCTTCTCGCCCTGTGCAGCTTGCATGCAGGCCCTACCGCCACCCACCAAGCGGCCCACTCAGCCAAGCTCAGCGGCAACGCTTTGTCCGCCTCCGCCTCCGCCTCCGCCTCCGCTCCCTACCTGACCAGGGAAGCTGCAGGGCACCCCACCACTCGTCTAAGCGACCACAGCGCCCCAGCCTTGCCGGCCGCCTCCCCGCCGGCCCTGCCAGACCCCCACCAGGCCGTCCTGGCCTCCATGCTGGGTACAGGGCGAGAGGCCGGGGCTGACCCTGGTTCAGGCAGCCCTGCCGCCACCACCACGTCCTCCTCCGCGGCCCCCCTCCCACTCCCTGGTGCCGCCAGCCTCCTATCTAGCGGCATGCCTGCCAGGTCAGGGAGGGCAGAGGTTGGCACGCTGGGGCCAGGCACCACTGGCTTGGCGCCAGGCCAGGGGAGAGGGGGGAGGGCAGACGACCTGGGCCTAAGGGCTCAGGGTCAGGGGGGTCAGGGGGGTCAGGGGGGTCAGGGGGAGGCTGTGGTGGCCAGGCGGGTCGGGGCGGGGGAGCAGGCGGTGGGGTCTGGGGGCCAGGAGATGAGGGCGTTGCTAGTAGTGAGCAATACGGAGTGGCTGCGCGTCCACACCCTGCCCGCACTCCTGGCCCAGTACCACAACCAGCTGGAAGGTGTGGTGTGCCATGACCTGCCACTGCCGCTGCTGCCGCTACTGCTGCAGTTGATGTTGGTGGTGCTCCTGCTGCCGCTGCTGCTGCTGCTGCTGCTGCCGCTACTGCTGCTGCTGCTGCTGCTGCTGCTGCCGCTACTGCTGCTGCTGCTGCTGCCGCTGCTGCTGCCGCTGCTGCTGCTGCTGCTGCTGGTAGTGCTACTAGCACCAATGTTGCTACTGCTGCTGCCCTTTCTGCTGTTTAGGCTGCTGTTGCAACTGCCCTTGATGTTGCTGACAGGACATGGTACCCTTCAGCAACCCCCATGCGCCCTTGTCTAACCACCCCTGCCTGTATGCTATCTCACCTCTGCCTGCTCCCCCTCACCCCCCAGCACCTCACCTCGCTACTGCCCCATCACTGGTGTGTGCACCTCGCTTTGTTGGTGCAGCCATGCGTATAGACATGGGTGGAAATGTAAGAGGCCTCAACTGTGTTTCATCAACAAAAACAACAACAACTACAGATTTTATACAAAATAGCCCAGCAGGCACCCCCAGCTGTAAACCAGGAACAATGACAACAACATGACTGCCCCTGTCCCTGTCTTGACACCTTTGCTGCGCCCAGCATCACCACACGCCTCCTTACTGTGTACCTGCATGCTGCACTGCCCCTCACCCCATGCTCCATTGCAGCCTTGCAGCTTGAACCAGCGGCATAGATTATGAACAACAGTAACAGCAGCATGGCCGCTGCCTTGCCCCATGCAGCCTGCACCCCAGGCGGTGCAAAGGAGTGTGGCAGTGCCGTAAAAGACTGCAGTGCACAGCTGAGGCGTGCGGCAGCAGGGCTGCTGGCCCTGTACAGCAGCT
Source organism: Haematococcus lacustris (assembly GCA_030144725.1). NCBI lineage: Eukaryota > Viridiplantae > Chlorophyta > Chlorophyceae > Chlamydomonadales > Haematococcaceae > Haematococcus > Haematococcus lacustris. Next base: position 6,622,874 of record JASKMD010000013.1, on the reverse strand, counting down.
GGCAGGGGGCAGCGATCACCCTGCAGGTGGACCTGTACCTCAGGTAAGACTGCACACCAGTGTTTTCTTTCGTGCTATGTATAGCGTTCGCTAAGTAATGCCTGATTTAGAGCTCGCTTTGCGCTATGAAAATGACCTCTGACCTGCGATTCAATAGACAAGCGCGCTGACTTCATCACCTGAGCAATGTGACCAAGTAATGTCGAGCTAGAGATTCGAGGGTATGAATCTGGGCCATGTCACTTTCAGCTATAAGTAATGCATTAGGATAAACGAGAAGAACAAAAATGATGTACACTCGCCTTCATTGCAGCCACCCACCGCCCGCCTGCTTGCCTGCCCACCGCCTGCCTGTCAACCTCCCGCCTGCACATTGCCTGCCTGCTTGCCGCCCGCCCGCCCTCTGCCCACCTGCTTGCCGCCCACTGGCCCGCACTCCTAGACAATCAACTCCCTTACCAGCTTGGCAGGAAGGCCGCCATTTCCGCAGTCGAAGCAACACAGGGCCGAGTGTGGCCAAGCATCCAACCGCCAGTTCCTGGTTGATGCGGCATGGCTGTCGCTGGCTTGCCCGTCTGCAGTCAGGCGAGGGGCGCCTGGGCAGCCAGCGTGCAGGCCTCTGAAGCCAGTGAGGCCGCCCAGGACCTGGTGGGCCTGCTGGCAGACATGCAGGCTCAGGTGAGCAGTCGCTGGGCAGCTGCTGACAGCTGCATGTGCTTGCATGCTGTACAGCTGCTGTTATAAAGGTGGTGTGAGAGACACTCTTTGTGATTGACTGCAGGCAGGCCCATGCAGCCTGCAGTTCAGCTTGCATTGTGCAGCCTGTGGCATATGTTTGTTGGTGTGTGCGTACGTATGTATAGTGGTGGTTGGGCCAGTATGTTTTGGAAGCTGCCTGTAGCATTCATTGATGGTGGCAGGAGTAGCAGCAGCAGCAGTAGCAGCAGCAGTAGCAACAGCAGCCCAACACCAGCTCCAGGGCTGCGCCACTGCTGGACGTTGGGATGCCTGACTCACTGTCTATGGTGCCACAAAAAGCAAGCCACTCAGCCAATGCACGGTTGTAGATAATGCTGCATTGGTTTGCTCCCTTCACACAGACCCTGACCCCTGACCCTGACCCCGGGCCCTGCCCCTGGCCCTGCCCCTGGCCCTGCTCCTGGCCCTGCCCCTGGCCCTGGCCCTGGATGCTTGTAAGAGGGGACCTGGCCCTGCCTGCAGCTGTTGAGCTATGGTCCTCCCAGCTGCCTACAGCAAGTCATGCTGGACTTGGTGGGGCGCTGCATGGCGGCTCTGGCCCACAGGTGGTGGTCTGCAGGGGGTGGTCACCAGCTTCCACCTCACCACGCTGCTGCACACCACGCTGGCGGGACAGGGCGGTCCCCAGACCGCTCATGATTTGCAGTTGCCTTTGCCAGGGTTCAAGCGTTGTGGGTGCAGGCTCACCATGCTGCTGCACAAACGGGGCAGGGCGGGGCGGGGCGGGGCGGGCACCATGCTGCTGCACAAATGGGACAGGGCGGGCCGGGCCGGGCCGGGCAGCACGCTGCTGCACAGGCCAGGCGGGGCGGGGCGGGGAGTGCTCCAGACCAGTCCATGATTTGCATCTGCCCTTGCCAGGGTGTCAGTCATCCTGGGTGCAGGATTGGAGAGGAGCAGTCTGATGGCCACGAGCCAACAGTGCTGCTACAGCTGTTTGTGGACCTGATGTTCTTTGCATCTGCGTTCAAGGTGACCCCCACTGCTTGCATCCCCCAGCCTCCTCAGCCCGCGGGGCAACCACCAGGCACCAGCAGCTTGACAAGCAATTGTCATGTCTGTGGCACTACAACTAGGCCCCAGCACCAACAATGCAAGCACCAGCAACTAGACATGTGGCTGTGATCATGATGATGATGAAGTCGATGATAATTATGCCAACCGATGATGCTGGCCACCAGCGGTACACGCAAAGGCACTGGCTGCTGCAGGTGGTGCTGTGTGTCATGCGGTGTTGCTACACCTCAGTGCCAGGCTGTTGGCAGCTCGCTAGACTTAGCCGCATGGAGGGGAAAAGGACTAAGCAGCCAAGCAGCAGCCGACCACACAGAGCACAGCACAGCACAGCACTGGCCTCAGCATCCATCCCAAGGTGGTGACTGGGCAGCATCGTTTGTGCTGCTGTGGTCAGCGGCATTAGGCGGGGTTTGTGGCAGCTGTAGGTGGGGTGGTGGGGGCCTGCGTTCCAGGTGGAGGCTCTCCTTTTCATTGCACACTGTAGTGTACATACTGAGTTGGTATTTGTGTTCGTCTTCCTCCTCCTCCTCCTCTTCTTCTTCTTCTTCTTCTTCTTCTTCTTCTTTTGTATTTTTGGATAAGCATTTGTGGTTGAGGCAAGGCTGGGCTGGGCAGGGCCATCCCACTCCACTCCTCCACTTCCTGCAGCCCAGCGCAGCAGGCGTCATGCACGGGCTGGGCTAGCCTCTCATGCAAGAGCTGGCTACCGTCCTACCAGGGCTGGGGTGGCCTCCTCCTAGCGCCTCCAGTGAGGGCACTGCAGGCATGGGCTGTGCAGCTGTGCAGCCTGCAGGCCTGGTGCATGGTGTCGCTGGCTGCAGGATCTGCTGAGTGATGCGGCTCAGGAGGACTTGGAGGCTGCCTCCACAGCTGTGCAAGGCACGCTGCACGCAGTGAGTAGTTCTACTAAGGGCAGGCAGGCAGGCAGGCAGGCAGGCAGGCAGGCAGGCAGGCAGGCAGGCAGGCAGGCAGGCAGGCAGGCAGGCAGGCAGGCAGGACCACTTACACCGCCAGGCACTGGAGGGCTGGTATGGGGGCAGAAGGGCTGCTGCTGGGGGAGGAGTGCTGTGCCGGATTCCCTAATGAAGCAGATATCCTAAAGGGAAGCAATTAGTATTTAGACAGGGGGGAAGGGGGTGGGGGTGGGGTGGGGGGGAGGGGGAGGGGGAGGGTGACCCCAGAGGGGGATGGGTGGAAGGAGGGAATGAGCGTGGCTGCTGTGACATGCAGTGTGGCTTTGCTGCCCTCATAGGCCCTCCTTGCTTCGACTCCTGAAGATTTCTTGGAGGGCACCATGCTGCACGCCCTCTTGAACGTTGCCCTCAGCTCCTCGGCCCAGGGCACTGGTAAGAGCGAGGGAAGGGCCTTTGCTTCAAGGCTGGTCCGGCTGTGCAGACCTCTGGCCTTGACCTCTCTAAAACGTGCTGGGTGCAACCTCGCCTGTTTTGCTCCTGGTATGGTTGCAAACCAAGTTTAGTCAATACCTACTACTGACGCACAACGAATGGACGACTGCACGTTTTCTTATAAGAGCTGCATTGTATCCTTAGCGCAGGCACGGCGACAGTGATTAGTTGCATGTGTGCATAGCTGCTCCCTGCTGGGGTGTCATTGCAGCCACCTAACTGCAGGCACATGTTGTAAATGGGCAGGGGCAGGCATACAAAGCCTTACGAAGCTGATGCTGCCAGGCCAGTAAGGCTCACGGTGTAGGGTGGACATGGTTATAAGCATGGGTGCTATGTAAATGCGCATCCTTTGTCGTGCAGTGTTTCTTTGATCTAAACCCATTTTCATCCAAAACTTTTCATTTCATTACACGACATAGTACTGTGCGATGCGCTGTTCTGTGTGTGTGTACGGTCTGTGTCGCGAATGCGTATCCGTTGCAACCTTGAGACCTATTTGACCATCGACATATAAGTTTCTATAACATTTGCGTGTTTAATCTATATATATAAAAAGACTTATCACTGTTACCAGTACTTGGAACGATTAACCTCCAGGAGCCGGCAATCGTGGAATGGCGCCCCTGGCAGGGAGCGGCTAAGCTGTGGGTGTGGAGGGGTCCGTTGAGCAAGCACTTGCTGAGGGTGGCTGGCCCGAGGCTGCAGCATCCAACTCGAGACAATCAGCTTGCTCGGCGGAGACAGCACCCTCATTGCGAGCTTGGGCCGGTTCGCGCGGCGGCGGCGGTGCCAAGGCGTCGCTGCAGCGTAGCGAGCCTCCTGTTCCCGCGACGCAGCATGTCAGTTCAGTTGACGGCCGGGTCACGTCGGTAGCTGGAACCGCGCACGAGCCGCTCCTCGTGCCAGTCGCATGGATTGAGCCGGGGGGCGATGCTCGTCCACCGACCGCCAAGCTAGCCATGCTAGATGCCAGCCAAGCAGGAGTTGGTGAGTAGCGTGCTCTTCTTCGCCATCGAGTGCTTAAGATCGCAGCACTGAGGTGGGTTGTCGCTTGCTTTTCTACCTGGTTTCATGATGGAGCGTGCGCTGTGCGATGCGCTGTTCATCGCGATCGCATCTCCATTGCAATCTTGTGACCTTGTGCTCGCATCCCATTGTTGCTGGGTGTATGAGTTAGAATAACCCTGCCTCTCTCATCAGCACTCAAATTCAAATATCACAGCCCTTATAGCTCAGTTGGGAGAGCGTCAGACTGAAGATCTGAAGGTCATTGGTTCGATCCCGATTGAGGGCACTTATTGCTTCAGCACAAATTATCTTGCTCATCACAGCTATCGCTGTGCCACACAGCGTCCTCCACAGCGATCCACTGAGTTTCACTCAATCCGTGTGTCTAGAGCCAGCAAACACGAGGCCATCGCCAAACAGCAGCTGCCTGATTCCCAATGGCTTAGAGACGCTTGTAATGTAAAGGGATCACTCTAGCCTAGAGTCTAGGGTCTAGCCTAGAGTCTAGGGTCGAGATGCCATGGCTCAAGCTCTTAGGCAGCACGCGTTGTTACGTGACCATGCTGAGTAAGATCGCATGCGGCCGAATATCTGAAAGGTCTCAAGTGACATGACAAGTCCCCTGTGAGAAATGTGTGAGTGGTGAGGTGTTCTGAGGCTGGGTTCGATACCCAGGCAGATGGACTACGCCCTGATCTGTGAAGGCTCACTTAGAACACCATTGCCACGAACGCAACACGCGTCTACCACAATGCCAGTGCTGTTGATCACCAACGCCATAAGCCAATAACCCATTGTGTCAGCATCGTTCCACTCTGCCCCATGAATGATGATGACTTGTTCCCCGTGACTGGATCAACGGTGAAAGTCAAGAGCAAGTGGCATAGCTGCCCCATGCTTTCATAGCTGCATGAGCATTGCTTGTGTACATGCTCCCATGCGTTCAGGCTTCTTACAACTCATCCGGTTTCGTTTGCTGCGTGTTGCTACTTGTCATAAGAAGTAGGGAAAGGACCCAGCAGTCTGTCACAGAGGAGCCAGGGGTTAATGCCCACGGACATGGCACACAATGACATAACCAGCTGAATAACATCAACCCAACTCTACTAGGGTCAAGGCCATGGCAAGGAGCTCAATGACCAAGCCAGCCCACGGAACAACCAAGAGGGTGCAACTAACATTAGCTTGGGCAACGTGGCCTGCTCTTGACAGAGTTGGCATCTCGTCAGAAACTGGCTTCAAGGCTCCCCATGCTGCCAGCCTGCAGGAAGTCGCACAATGTGTGATGTTGCACACCATGGAAAGGGAACCTCTCTATGCTACTACCTTGCTCTATCGTGAGACCCCTACTACCACTGTGAATGAGAAAAGCTGCAAACTCCTTACCCCCAGCACGTCCTTGACTTCTATCCAACATAGGGAAGCTGCTTAGTTATTTTCGCATTATAAGTACATTGACCCACCCACCCACCTGGTAGGCCCTGCCCCACCGCTCCACCTCTGCCGTGCTATTGCCACAGAATGGCCCCCGCCACACCACAGGGGCGCCAATAGGCTGGCCAGAGAAGAGCAGCACCTGCCCACTGCTGGCCTCAGAGCCTTCAGCAGGGCCATGCAGCTGCAAGCAAGCAAGCATGCAAGCATACAAGCATGCAACAATGCATGCCAGCACCATGGGACCACCTTTGCCTGTGGGGAAATCCCCTGGCACCCAACATGCCCCTACTCCAACCCCTGCGCCCCACACACCCTGCACACGCCCTGCTACCCCTGCTGCTGCCGCCCCTGCTGCTGCCCCACTTCCATCACACAGCACCATGCTGCTGCTGCTGCTACTGCTGCTGCTGACCCCTACATTGCACCACACAGCACCATGCAGGCTGTGGGACATCCCAGCCAAGCACCCACCCCAGCCGTCACACCTTACCCTGCCGGTCAGGCGCCCACCTGCACAGCCTCCCCCTCGCCCTGCATGTCGGCGGCTGAGGCATAGGGCAGGTGGGTCCATGATGAGGGTGCTGCGGGCAGCCCCTGGGCAACCCTCACTTCGCCCTCCAGCACCAGCAGCAGCACTGTGTGGCCTGGCGGCACCTGTGCCATGGTGCACAGTCACATCATTACACATAGTGCCCACACTCATTCATGAGACCACGAACACACAAGCATGAGTCAGTGCCGAGACAGACATGAGACAGTGGCTTGGACATTGGTGTAAGGGTGATGAGGGTGACGAGGGTGATGATGATGGTGAGGGTGGTGAGGGTGGTGAGGGTGGTGAGGGTGGTGGGGCGCCAGCTGCGAGGGGGCACCTCCCTGTGGCACCAAGGCGGTTGCTTGTCTGGTTATGTGAGTGTGAGTGTAAGGGAGGGACGAGACCAGGTGCAACACACAGTGCCAGGGCAGCCAGGCCCCATGCGGCCATCAAGCCAATGGACCCATGCTGCTGGAAGGGGAAGGTTCAAGGGAGGGTGGAGTCAAGGGAGTAGACAGTGGTAGGAAGGGAACAGTCAAGGGAGGGAGGAGGGTAGGGAAGGTACAAGGAGCTAGCAGCTGACATCTCGCTGGCTTGCCCCTCTTCCCCTCCCTGCGCCCTCCCCCCTCCACCTGCCCCCCTACCTATCAGCAGCTGCCCCTCCCCCCGCGTGCTCTCCAGCTTGCCGCGGCGCCCACTCCTTGTGTCCCACACGGCACAACACATGCGGAGGCAGGGCCAGGCACCGCCCCTCCCACTCACCTTGTGCTGGAGGGAGGAGCCCTGGGGCAGCTGCACGTGGAGGAGGGTCACCGGGTACACCAGCTGCATGCAAGGGTTGCAACACATTCTTGGGGGTGTGATGACTGTGACGGCGGCCCCCTCACCTCTCACCCCTCACCCCTAATGCCTCAGCTGCCTGATGCCTGTAGCTCTCAAGATCACAAGATGCCGTCCAAGAGCACTCGAGTACCTCTGTCTTAGACTTGGCCCTACCTCTGTCTGGTGTCAAGGCAACCCCATACCCTGCAGCTTGACCTCCATACCCTAACACCACAGTGCTTTCCACATCAGGCTTGTCACAGCAGGCAAGCAGGGCCTTGCAGCGCTAGCCAATCGCAGCAGCTCTTAGGCAAGGTACCGGCCGGTGCCTCTCACACCCTTACCCTACAGCCAGCCCCCACGCTGGCCCACCTGCAAGGGTGACGTCACTCCGCCTACACTGCCGGCAATGACCCTCACTTTTGCGTTGTCAGGGCTGGAGTACAAGGGGATGGCGTCGCTGCTCAGGTGGTCCGCCCTGTCAAGCAGAGGGCCAGGTGGGGTCATTCAAAAGTCAAAAAAGTTTTGTGTGAGATTTGAAACCAGGTCCCTGAGCTGCAGCGCCACCTGGGTCACTGATGCACCTGGCTGGACCACCCAGAGCTCAAGGCAGCCACTCAAGGCAGCCTGGCCAGGAGGCAGCAAGCTGAAGCCACCACCACCCCCACCGCCAGGGCCAGGGCCCCCAGCCCTACCCCAAGCTCTGAAAGTCATGGCCATTAGACATGAAGCAGGCTGCGACACCAGCAGGCAGCACCAGGCGGCGGGCGGAGGCTGTGGTGGCAGGGCCGCCTCAGTGCCAGTTGTTGCTGCAGGCTGTGGCTGCAGTGAGGAGGATGAGGGGAGTGAGGGACATCCTGTGGCTGTGGCAGCTATGGCTGTGGCACCATGAGCAATAGGCTGGCTGGCTGGCTGGCTGGCTGGCTGGCTGGCTGGCTGGCTGGCTGGCTGGCTGGCTGGCTGGCTGGCTGGCTGGCTGGCTGGCTGGCTGGCTGGCTGGCTGGCTGGCTGGCTGGCTGGCTGAGATGGCTGGTGCAGGTGTTGGTGCTGTCCCAGCCCCACCTTGGCTCCACTGACTTCAGCTGAGGCGGCAGGTTCACAAAGATCTGGAGGCCTTGGCAGGACACACCCGCCTGCAGCCTCAGGCCCAGGGCGACACAGCAGTAGGACCCAGGCGGGGCAGGCGGCTGCCCTTCATGACGCACCTTTGCCTGTACTACCCACAGGCTGCCTGCCCCCGCCCCCGCCCCCGCCCCCGCCCCCGCCCCCGCCCCCGCCCCCGCCCCCCGCCCCCGCCCCCGCCCCCGCCCCCGCCCCCGCCCCCGCCCCCGCCCCTGCCCCTGAGGCCCCTGCCCCTGCCCCTGCCCCTGCCCCTGCCCCTGCCCCTGCCCCTGCCCCTGCCCCTGCCCCTGCCCCTGCCCCTGCCCCTGCCCCTGCCCCTGCCCCTGCCCCTGCCCCTGCCCCTGCCCCTGCCCCTGCCCCTGCCCCTGCCCCTGTCCCTGCCCCTGCCCCTGCCCCTGCCCCTGCCCCTGCCCCTGCCCTGCCCCTGCCCCTGCCCCTGCCCCTGCCCCTGCCTCAACATGGTTTGGTCAGCTCAGCGCATCCACCTGCACTGGCACCTCCTCGTGCACCACCCCGCTGCCGGCAGTGGTCCAATGGACATCCCCTGTACAGGAGCATGGCAACGCACCCCTCGACATCTTGCATGCCCCAACTCCCATGTCCGCCTCACCATGCACACTCACACTAGGGTGGGAAGGCAGCAGGCTAGCAGTTGGCAGGCAGCAGTACCTAAGCTGGGGGCAGCAGGTGGGCGGCAGCAGGTGGGGGTTGCAGGACGGCAGCAGCAGCCAGGCCAGCCGCCCCCACCATCCCCCAGAAGAAAGTGGTCGGCTCCTCACCGCACCTCCTCAGCCTATCTAGTGCTACTCGAGCAACGCAGCAGAAGTGGCAGCCACTGGCAAGCACTGCGGCGGCAGCAGCAGCGGCGGCAGCGGCAGCAGCGGCGGCAGCAGCGGGGGCAGCAGTGAATAGGGGAAGCCCAGACCTGGATGGATGGGCTCCTTGTTTCCCCGACTGTCGCGGTTCATGAAGCTGCCCGGGGAGCCAGGCAGGAGGTAGGTCACCGCTGAGAAGCCTGTGGGGCAGGGCGGGGGCCAGGGCCAGGGCCGGGGCCAGGGCAAGGGCCAGGGCCAGGTCACCAGGTCACCAGGTCACCAGGGCGAGGGGCCATAGGTGAGGCAGGGCACGCCTCTGCGCATGAGGAGCTGGCCGGCTGACCCCACCTTCCCATAACGCATACCCTAACCCCAACTCTAGCCCTAGCCCTAACCCTAACCCTAACCCTAACCCTGAACCTCCCTAACTGTACCCAAAGCTGAGCTGACTTGCTACCCCCCACTACTTGCCAGGGGGTGAGGTGTGGGGTGCTGGCAATCTCCCTCACCTGCATGCGGGTGCGGTCTAAAGGTTGGCTGGCTCATGTCAAACCAGTCGATGTTCAGCAAAGGGTCCTGCACAAGGGGGCCATGGCACAGACCTCCCGTGCTGGCCCTACCAACCGCAGGCAGTAGCTGGTGAGGGAAGTGATGGTGATGGTGGTGGTGACCATGAAGCAGGAAGGGAGGGGTGTGGTGTGGTGCGAGAGGGTTAGGCGAGGCTAAAACATTACAGCGATTGCCGACCAAGCCAGCTAAGCACAGGGTGGGGCAAGGCATGGTGTTTGCGTGGTTGGCATCAACCAGGCTGGACTGAAGATGCAGCTCCATGTTGCTGTATACCTCCGATGTCTGCCCCTGGAGAAGCGAGAGTGATGTGGAGGAGTGACACGCTGGTATGAGCCGGTATGAGCTGGTAGCTGGTATGGCGCAATGCCTCCGAAGAAGCGAAAGAGCACCGCCAAGCATAAGACGCGCCCGACTAAACGCCCACGAAAACAAGGTTCGTAATGGTGTGGTCCGCTACAACTGTGCTGTGATGTGAGCTTCGCGCTGTGTGAGCTCACATCGCTGCTGTTCTTGCCAGGGCAGGTCCTCGTACGCCTCGAGGCAAGCAACGAGAGGATAGGAGGAACGGATGGAAGACGCAGCGTCGCCTACGACCAGCGTTGCAGGTACGGGGCCTATCCCGCATCCCGTCCAAGCCAGGTACGGGGTATCCCGCATCCCGTCCAAGCCTTGAGTGTCCCAGCCTTGTGTCTTATCCACAATAAAAATCTCCACGCAATCCCCCACAGGCCCCATGCAACAGCCAGGTAACCACACAGCCTGCAACCTCTGAGCCTGGTCCCAGCACTGCCATGCCAGCCAAGTGTAGCAAGCGCACCAAGGCTGAGCAGGCATCTGAGCCCACCCAGCTCACCAAGGGCAAAGGCAAGGCCAAGGGCAAGGCTGCTGAAGCCAAGCCAACACCACAGCCAAGCAGGTGGGTAGACCGGGACTGCAATGCAGCTCCAAACATGCAGCGCTTTGGGGAGGCCAAGTGGCGCCCGCTGGAGCTGTGCTGGTGGCCAGAGCAGGGGAAGCTGCCAGCCAAGGGCAAGGAGTACCCAGGCCTGGGGTGCAAGCGGCTGCGAGGCTGGCCACTCAAGGCCCAGAAGCAGCAGCAGCCTGCTGTGGCACACCAGTGTATGTGACCCCTTTGAGCTATTATTGGCTTGCTATTGGAGCGTGTTTGTCATGCCCAGTCTAGATCATAGCCCTCTGGGTCAGGCAATGGTGTAGGTGGTAGGCCACCATGCCCATGTGTATGCCATGTGTTCGCCATGTGCATGCCATGTGCATGGGAACTCCACACAGACAAAACACCGTTTAGTAATGGTCCACGCCTAGTGGTCTACGCCAAGGTGGGCCTTAGTGAGGGTCAAGGTGCTGGACCGGAGATGGGTCCACGCTGCAGCTCCATGTGACAGCGGGCTTGCAAACGAAGCGTACCACATTCAACTGGGCGCCGTTGAGTCGGAAGGCAGAAAATCCAGCACTCATTCGCTGCTGGTGCAGCTGGACGACGCGGCCGACGGAGCGCAGGACGGTGCTCATGGTAAAAAAAAGCGATGGTCTGCGGATGATGGGCGAGATGGGACGAGGGAGGCGAACAACATCAATCTCCAGAAGGGTGGTGGGTAGGGGGGGGAGGGGGGGGGGTAAAAAGAATGGGTGCTGAGCAATGTCTGCGGTTTGAATCCAATTGGTTGTAAACCAAATTGTCTGTGTGTGGACCAAATCCAACCTGCCTGCCGATTCTAGAGCCAGTGTCAATAGGGCGCTTTCTTGTTGTCCTAGCCCGACTGGGACAGGCTGGACAGCTTGCATCGGCCCCATCCTTCCGACGTGTGCGAAGTAATGCCAGACCCGCCCCAGTCCGTTTGAGCACAATAAAGCAGGCAGGAAGAATGCGTGAAGCAACACAGCAGCATGTGTGGGGGGGGGCGGCGACGGGGGCAACGGCCACTAATAATCTAAGAAATCTTTGAAACAATGCCTTGACATCATTCCGCGGCTGTCTCAGTTGATGATGAACTGCGAGGTTACACCAGGAGTGCCTCTCAGATTTGCAAGAGAATGAACAACAGTAGAGCTACTATCAATCGCAAACACACACAGTCGCACAAACACACACACACTACCTGCTGCTCATCATTAAGAGCTGTAGTCAGCGAGTCTACGTCAACCAGTCTACGAGCAGAGAAGCTGTCAGTGTGCTCTACTGCTTCAATACCTCCATGATACCCCATGCGGAGGAAAGTAATACGTCAGTAGGGTGCGTGCTAGAAGCTAGGGTGGTGCCGTGTCAATGCTCAAGTAACAAGCTCCCAGTCACAGCCAAGTTTTAGCAAGAAAACAAACATATCCCGCCCGCGCCTGCTGTCAGGCGCCTTGCCAGACAATGCAAAATATGAGTGCTGCGTGTAGTGCAGACGGGTTGCACCTCGTTCGGCATGCAAGTAGCTGTTGGCAGTGCTGGCAGCTGGCCCTAGGTGTGTGGCATGCAAGCGGCAACCTTCCAGGCTCCCCTCCCTGCTCCTTTGCCAGCTGCTGCAAACGCTGGCCGCACCCCAGCTGCCCTGTGTGCCTCGCCCCTGCACCAGCTGCTCTCCAACGGCGCAGGAATCACAGCTGCCCAGGCCGGCCCAGAGGCAACGCCCACTGACCTCCCTCACTTTCCTGGACCCTGGCACTGGCCAGGCCCAAGCCCAGCTGCCATCAATTTCCCCATGCCAGCTGGCCCCATGCAGCTGCTGCCTGTCCGTCTCCTCCTGCTGGCTGCTAAGGCTGCTGGCTGTGTGGCTTTCTGCTGTAAAACATGACATAGCCTGACACAGCGAACCAGGTCACCAGGTCACCAGGGCGAGGGGCCATAGGTGAGGCAGGGCACGCCTCTGCGCATGAGGTGCTGGCCGGCTGACCCCACCTTGGTAGACTGCAGGCTTGGTAGACTGCAGGCTGGGCAAGGCTGGCAGTGCGTCATGGAGTCGGCCTTTCAACCCTGCCATGGATGGGGCTGTGCGGGCTTGGTGTGCTCGTCGTGGCAGATGGGCGTTGGGCAGTTGCAATGGCAGCCGCAGGGCTCGTAGGGGGGGCAGATGAACTGGGGCGGGGGGGGAGGGGGGCAGGTGGGTGGCGGCGGAGAAGGCTGCAGGCGGCAGCATCAGGCAGGCACAAGTAAATGCAAGCCTGGCTTAGGTGCAGGGGCTAGGAAGCTCCTTTGACACAGCTCCTCCGCTACAGAAGAGGAGGTCACGGCCATCAAGCAGGCTATCATGGGCTGGGAATGTGGAAACTAAGTGATGGTGTCGTGCACAGCATGCCATTGGATGGCAAATGCATGGAGTGCATGCATAATGGCCATGCTCTACAGTCATGGTGATGGAGCCACCTCATGAGCTCATAACGGAAACCTTAACGCAGGTGGTCAGTGGGGCAGCAGTGGGGCATTGTGGCAACCTAGACGAGCATCGGGGCAGCACAGCAGGACAGTCAAAGCGTGGCCTGGGCATTGAGCGGTGCTGCTCTAGCGGTGACCAGTAGCACGAGACAGGCAGCAGTCTCGACATACTCAGGCGACACTCTCCATAATGGGAAAGCCACGCATGGTTGTAAAGTCGTAAAGTCAATTTACCCAGACTCTATGCCTCATATTCAATGTGTCAGACGGGCGCCTGGGGAATTGTGTGTGGGTCACTGCTCAGGCTAGGCCCCATCCAGCCAAGGGTGGGCTACAGGCCTGGGCTACAACCGGCTGCAAGACCGCTCAGCAGCAGCAGCAGCAGCAGTCGCTAGCACAGTGGCATGTGTACCAGCTGCGTCAGCGTGCTTGAGTGCGTGTCTGAGCCAGCAGCAGCTCAAAGGGAAGGCAACGGCAGTCTGGGCACTGTTGCATGAAATACTGCAATTTTCACAACCCTGCCTGAAGCCGCACACTGCAAGGATTCGACTCGAGTATTACCTGAGGTGGCCTAGGAGGTGGGGACACAGGGTTGGGGCTGGGCGGCTCGGGGCCAGGTGGCGATGGTGGGGGGCTGGGGGGGGTGGGGCTGGGGGGTGATGGTGGGGGGCTGGGCGGCTGGGGGCTGGGGGGTGATGGTGGGGGGCTGGGGGGGGTGGGGCCAGGTGGCGATGGTGGGGGGGTGGGGGGGGTGGGCCCAGGTGGCGATGGTGGGGGAGTGGGGGGGTTGGGGCTGGGGGGTGATGGTGGGGGGCTGGGCGGCTGGGGGCTGGGGGGTGATGGTGGGGGGCTGGGGGGGGTGGGGCCAGGTGGCGATGGTGGGGGGGTTGGGGGGGTGGGGCTTGGGGGTGATGGTGGGGGGCTGGGCGGCTGGGGGCTGGGGGGTGATGGTGGGGGGCTGGGGGGGGTGGGGCCAGGTGGCGATGGTGGGGGGGTTGGGGGGGTGGGGCTTGGGGGTGATGGTGGGGGGCTGGGCGGCTGGGGGCTGGGGGGTGATGGTGGGGGGCTGGGGGGGGTGGGGCCAGGTGGCGATGGTGGGGGGGTGGGGGGGGGGGGCCCAGGTGGCGATGGTGGGGGAGTGGGGGGGTTGGGGCTGGGGGGTGATGGTGGGGGGCTGGGCGGCTGGGGGCTGGGGGGTGATGGTGGGGGGCTGGGGGGGGTGGGGCCAGGTGGCGATGGTGGGGGGGTTGGGGGGGTGGGGCTTGGGGGTGATGGTGGGGGGCTGGGCGGCTGGGGGCTGGGGGGTGATGGTGGGGGGCTGGGGGGGGTGGGGCCAGGTGGCGATGGTGGGGGGGTGGGGGGGGGGGGCCCAGGTGGCGATGGTGGGGGAGTGGGGGGGTTGGGGCTGGGGGGTGATGGTGGGGGGCTGGGCGGCTGGGGGCTGGGGGGTGATGGTGGGGGGCTGGGGGGGGTGGGGCCAGGTGGCGATGGTGGGGGGGTTGGGGGGGTGGGGCTTGGGGGTGATGGTGGGGGGCTGGGCGGCTGGGGGCTGGGGGGTGATGGTGGGGGGCTGGGGGGGGTGGGGCCAGGTGGCGATGGTGGGGGGGTTGGGGGGGTGGGGCTTGGGGGTGATGGTGGGGGGCTGGGCGGCTGGGGGCTGGGGGGTGATGGTGGGGGGCTGGGGGGGTTGGGGCCAGGTGGCGATGGTGGGGGGGTGGGGGGGTTGGGGCTTGGGGGTGATGGTGGGGGGCTGGGCGGCTTGGGGCTGGGGGGTGATGGTGGGGGGCTGGGGGGGTTGGGGCCAGGTGGCGATGGTGGGGGAGTGGGGGGGTTGGGGCTTGGGGGTGATGGTGGGGGGCTGGGCGGCTTGGGGCTGGGGGGTGATGGTGGGGGGCTGGGCGGCTGGGGGCTGGGGGGTGATGGTGGGGGGCTGGGCGGCTTGGGGCTGGGGGGTGATGGTGGGGGGCTGGGGGGGTTGGGGCCAGGTGGCGATGGTGGGGGAGTGGGGGGGTTGGGGCTTGGGGGTGATGGTGGGGGGCTGGGCGGCTTGGGGCTGGGGGGTGATGGTGGGGGGCTGGGCGGCTGGGGGCTGGGGGGTGATGGTGGGGGGCTGGGCGGCTTGGGGCTGGGGGGTGATGGTGGGGGGCTGGGGGGGGTGGGGCCAGGTGGCGATGGTGGGGGGGTGGGGGGGTTGGGGCTTGGGGGTGATGGTGGGGGGCTGGGCGGCTTGGGGCTGGGGGGTGATGGTGGGGGGCTGGGGGGGTTGGGGCCAGGTGGCGATGGTGGGGGGTTCGGGGGGCCGGGGGAAGGGGGTGATGGTGGGGGGCTGGGCGGCTTGGGGCTGGGGGGTGATGGTGGGGGGCTGGGCGGCTGGGGGCTTGGGGGTGATGCTGCAGGGCTGGGGGGGGTGGGGCTGGGGGGTGATGGTGGGGGGCTGGGCGGCTTGGGGCTGGGGGGTGATGGTGGGGGGCTGGGCGGCTGGGGGCTGGGGGGTGATGGTGGGGGGCTGGGCGGCTGGGGGCTGGGGGGTGATGCTGCAGGGCTGGGGGGGGTGGGGCTGGGGGGTGATGGTGGGGGGCTGGGCGGCTTGGGGCTGGGGGGTGATGGTGGGGGGCTGGGCGGCTTGGGGCTGGGGGGTGATGGTGGGGGGCTGGGCGGCTTGGGGCTGGGGGGTGATGGTGGGGGGCTGGGCGGCTTGGGGCTGGGGGGTGATGGTGGGGGGCTGGGCGGCATGGGGCTGGGGGGTGATGCTGCGGGGCTTGGGGGGGTGGGGCTGGGGGGGGGAGACACGGGGCTGGGTGGGATAGGGGGCACTGGAGGCTGAGGTGGTCTTGGTGGGCGGGGAGGTGACGGTGTGATGCATTGATCTGCAAGTACGGCAGCAATGCCTGCTGGGTCAGGTGTGAGGTGTCCTGACAGGTGTGACAGGTGTGCCAGCAAGAACTGTCCGCTGGGCCATGTGCGGTGTAACAGGGTGCACCCTAGAGTTCCACAAATTCCCTTTGGACTATTGGGAGGCTGTGCCCTACACACATTCTATTTTGGTCTGCTGGCATTGTGGCCATGGATGTGCGAATGCCTGACCTGCATTGTGCTGTGTTGCGACCTTGCAGCTGTCATGAGCCCCTAGCATGGCGAGTGCCCTGACCTTACCATCACACACTGTGAAGCCCAGGCCAACGTCGTCAAAGATGCAGTTGCTGCCCAGGCCCACCAGCTGGTTTGGCTGGGTGATGACGCCCACACAGGAGTTGCCGTTGCCGTCGGTAATGCAGCTGCTTGGCTGAGCAACACAAATCAGGCCGGCACACCCTTGATCAGCCGTCTGGTTGCCCTGGGGGCAGGCCACTAGGTTGGACCTGAACCCCTTGTCCAGGATGTTCAAGGTGCATATTGACCCGCGATCTGGTCCACTAGAGAAACACAAGCCGGTGGGTCGGCAGCAGCCGGTTGGTGTGCTGAACTCGCGGTTTAGGTAGAAATCATTACCCGGACACTGCGGGCGCATCGGAACGGAGCACACTGTTGAACACCCTTGATCGCAGCAGCAGGCCAGTGTGGGCAAAAGGGCTCAAGGGGCAGGCGGCGGATGGCGCATACTGCAGAACGGCGGAAGCAGGTCAACAAACGCAACAGGGCTGCAGCCTCGGAGGCGTAGGGCGGACGTACCGTCGGGGGAGGCGGCGGCGTCGCCGCAACTAGAGCATGCTGGGAAACAAGCGCGGCGAGCAGCGCTGTGATCAGGGCGCGATATCGTCCAGACCGCCTGCAACACGAGGGGAGAAGAGGCAGGGAGGAGCGGACGAGAGCGTCGCATTGTTGGCAGGACACGCTAGGACACCAAATGCTAGGACCCTAAACGCTGGCCGTGGCTCACCCCATAGCTGCGTTCCTTCGACTTCCTTGCACTGAAGCTGGTGATAGGGTGGAGGCGGAGCTTGCGATTTGAGCAGGTCGCCGCAATGCCGTTGGTGCAACCAATGCGATGGCATGCGCCGTGCGCTGCAGCGTTTACCGGAACCGGGACTCGCAACGCTGCATGTGAACCGGATGTTCCCCGCACCGCCGTGGGAAACCGTGGACAGAGCTGCGATGTTGAACGCCTGTGGTGATGGGGCCGTCATGAGTTGGGCGCCCTTCGCCCACTGACCCTTGTATTTCCAACGCAGGGCCATGGAGACAGGCACCAGTCACATGGCCAGTGCCAGAGAACGGTAGGGTAACGGAAGAATCTAGTACTCCATTTCGTATTACAATCTACCACCCTTTCCAGCTGCCTCCCAGTCCACGTACCCCCTTGCCACAGGGGGTGGGGGCGGGGGCAAAGGGACGGGGGCATGTGTTGCATCTCAAACTTCAAGTGGTTGTGTCGCATGGTAGCTGTCTGCTACAGCTGGTCACCCCCGCCATTGGCTGCACCCCTGATAACTATCCGACTGATCTTTATGAGTTTTTCAGCGAATCTTGCGCAGGGCGGTGCAGCTCTGTCATTTACAAGATGTCCTGAGATCTGGGAAACGATGATTTTAGTTCAATCATTGCGTGACTATGTTTGGCAGGGTTATCACCCTCTTTGACCATGCAACCTGATGTTGTCACAGCGCCAGCCCCTTGACAGCCCTGGCGCATGCGAGCTGATGGTGATCTCCATGCAAATGTACCATCAATACTGCACCGTCTACACTGCACTGGTCAGCCCTAATGACTTGCATATAACGAATACATGAACTGACTTGCAAATCAAGACCAAGCTGCCAGCTCCCACAACATTGAGCAGCTCTTGCACAAGCATGAAGCGGGTCATAACGCTGTTGCAGGTCTTTGGACTGCTCGCGGTTGCGCAGAAGTCGGCAATGGGCGCGCAAGCAACCAGCTATACGTGCTACCCCAGCGAGCTTAACTACCAATGCATGTTGCAAGTACGGCGCGGCGAAGTTATTGTCATGGACATGGCCAAATGCCTTCATGTTCAAATGACACGTGCCACAGGTCTGCAACAACATTGCTCTCCATTGGAGTCTGGGTGGGCCCCCACCCGACAACACCACCAGTCCATGCCACTTCACAGCCAGTCATGGGCAGACTGGAGCTTTAAATGCCAGCTCAGACGTTTTGCATGTGGCGCTGCACAGCTTCCTCCCTGGTGTGTTGAGCAGTTCGCATCACTTTCCACCATGTCGCTCTACCAGGCCAGTTTGACCAGCTCCGTGTCCCAGTCATCACACGGCAAGGTGCATCATGCAGGCTGGGTAGGGATTGCCCTACCGGTTGAAGCTGGCGAGATGGTGCCAGCAGATGCCCTGGTGTGTATGCAAGCCTTGGCTTCTCACATGGCTGGTGTGATGAGTGTGACCGGGCTAGTGTGGTCCACTCCTTGTGGGTCATGCTGCCACCTGGCCAGGCTCTGTCACGTGTGAGAGCGTCCTGTCCAAAGCCTGCTCTCACCTCTGCTTTCACGATAGTTTCAGTCTTAGTTGCTAAAGTACGGCTAGGTGCACACCTGGAAGCCAGCATCATGCTGCCATGTAGAAAGTGCAGACCACATGGGATCATGACAGGCACCAACTGCATGGAGAACTCCCCCTGGTTGACGTTCACTTTGCTGGCCATGCAGGTCGCATCCATGGGCGCTGGCGACACTGCACAGCCATCTGTGACTGCCTACCACCTCAAGGTATGTGGGCCATGGGGAATGGCATGCATGGGCATGGGCATGGGCATGGGCAATGGCGGGCCCACAAGGTAGCCCACAGCATGAGGCAGGCCCGACACATGGGCAGGGCAGGGCCATGTCCAGGGAGGGTGCCCGGTGCCCTGTGCGCTCGCTGGCACCCACACGGGTAGCGTTGCTGCAGCCTCTGCTGAGCATCTGCAGTACAGGCGGTGACACATCAAAGCAGGAGGCAGCAGCTTCGCAAGGTCATGGCCATTGATGATGATGAGGGCCATTAGCTGTTGGGCTGCTCAATAGGGCGTCTGAACTAATGGCGACCCACTTCAACGCTAGGTGCACAAACAAAGGCCTGCCTGCCTGCCTGCCTGCCTGCCTGCCTGCCTGCCTGCCTGCCTGCCTGCCTGCCTGCCTGCCTGCCTGCCTGCCTGCCTGCCTGCCTGCCTGCCTGCCTGCCTGCCTGCCTGCCTGCCTGCCTGCCTGCCTGCCTGCCTGCCTGCCTGCCTGCCTGCCTGCCTGCCTGCCTGCCTGCCTGCCTGCCTGCCTGCCTGCCTGCCTGCCTGCCTGCCTGCCTGCCTGCCTGCCTGCCTGCCTGCCTGCCTGCCTGCCTGCCCCCAGGGCTTCAGCACCAGCAGCAACCCAGTGGACCCCACCATCAGCATCAGTGGAGTGGCCGGGGCCAGCCTGCCCTTGTCAAGGAGGCTGCTGTGCTTCTCTCGACCCGTTTCCGCCAGGGGGGCGGCGGGGGTGCAGCTGAGTCTCACTGGCCAGGATCTCAACTTCGCAGGTCAGCCTCACAGCCCTGCAGCCCTGCAGTATCGTGGTCATACTCTACAGGGGCCGCCCACCAAAGGAAATCACAAGGGTGATGCCCGAGGCAGGCCTCGCCCCCATAACGCCCCCATCGCAAGGGATATGCCAGATGCAGGCCTCCTCCCCATGACGCTTGCTGGCTGGGATGGGTGCGGTGTGCCTGGTTTGTTTTGTTATGCTGCTGCGGGTTGAGGGTGGGAGGACTAGGAGGAGGTCAGGGACCAACACAGCAGGCTAGTGGCCCTCCAAGAGGCACCTCTAAGGCTGCCCCTCTCCCTGACACTCGCCTGCTGGTAGAGGGGGTGCTCCCTCTGAGCATGCCACAGTGTTTGGCTGACTGGCGACCAACACAGGTGCCCTGAAAGAGACATTCCTCAGGCTGCCCCTCTCCCCCTGACACTGGCCTGCTGGCGGAGGGGGTGCTTCCTCTGAGCAGGGCCAGGCTGGTCCTCATCCATGCCATAGTGTTTGGCTGGCTGCAATCTGAGCAGCTCAGGTCAGGCTGAGGAGCGCAGGGACAGGATAAGGTCCGGGGCAGCAACAGTGCGGCAGCTGCTGCTGCTGCTGCTGCCCCTGCCGCGGCTACGCTCAGAGCTTGCCTACGTGTTTCAACATGCCAGCTTGACAGCTCCTCCCCCTGCGCCCAGCACTTAATGTGTTTGCCCTGCGCTTGATGCGCCCTTTTACCAGCGTCCCACAGGCATCAAACCAGGTATGAGCCCTCCTGACCCCACGTGTGTTTGCTTCCTGCCTTGTCAGGGTCCCACAAGCAGGCCCTGGATGTGATCCACCCTGCCCCGGTGTGTTTGCTTCCTGCCTGCAGCCTCCTCCCAGCCCTCCTGGGGCATCCACACCATTCACTGCCATGTTCGTGTCAGCTTCCTCGCCCAGCGCCTGCCTACAAACAGCAGCGTGGTGGTGGGCGGCAACGTGCCCAGCACTGAAAGTCACAGTACATGGGCGGCTGAGCTGCATGGAGCGCTCATGGTGGCCGCATGGGCGGTGCTGGTGCCGTTAGGTGGGTGCCTGGGCCTGGGTGCTGGTGCCGCTCGGTTGGATCCACAGTTGCTGTATATCTCCAATGTCTGCTTCCTGGAGAAGTAAAAGTGATGTGGAAGAGTGACACACTGGTATGAGCAGGTAGCAGGTAGCAGCTGAACAAGCGTTGAACAAACTTAACATAGAGCGCTAGAAATTACAGGTGCGGGGCTCCAGTAGTGGTCTCCAGGCTGACCCCTCGCACCAAGGTGATCACATGCACTGGTTGTTGAGATGGTTGTTGGTTGGTTGTTGGGGTTGGTTGTTGAGTTACTTGGGAATGGTTGCTGTCCTGTCGGGTAGGAAACAACCATCAAGCCTGGGTGACGGACAACATCAACACCTCCCCTATCAGCCCCCTTGTCCCTCACTAGGGCCTCCATTTGAGCCGGATCAGTAGTACCTACTAGCATACACTATCAGCCACTAGCAGCCACTAACTGGATCCGACTCAAACAGTGTTATTGGGCTGTGTGGAGTAAACCCAGTGCACATGGCACATGAGCCCGCCTACCACCTACATTATTGCCTGACCCGAGGGCTATGATGTAGAGTTGGCATGACAAAACATGCACTAATTGTAAGCTGATGACAGCTCAACAAAGGGGGCACACACTACTGTGCCTCAGCAGGCTGCTGCACCATCCCTATCAGCCCGCAAAGGCAGAACCAGGTCCCCTCACTAGTGCTTTGCCTGTGTGCACATGGCATATATGCACATGGCATATATGCACATGGCATATATGTACATGGCATATATGTACATGGCATATATGGCATATATGGCATATATGTACATGGCATATATGTACATGGCATATATGCACATGGCATATATGCACATGGCATATGTGCACATGGCATATATGCACATGGCATATATGCACATGGCGCCTTCCACCTACACTATTGCCTGGCCTCTTTGACAGGGCTATAGCCTACAGTCGGCATGACATCGGACATGGCGACGAACAACCAGTGTGGATATGCATGCAAGCACAAGCATCTGCTTACAACATTTGTTGTATAACAGTATAAAACAGTACAACAGTATACCAATATAGCATTTGTTGCAATTGTGTTTCCTGTTCAAGCTTTCAGGGCGTAGCCATGTGGGCTTCTCTCACGTGCAAACGCACCCTCCCCACTGCTGACCCTGACTCTGACTGACTCTGCCCAGACCCTGGCCCTCACCCTGGCCCTCACCCCAAGGCGCACGCTGGCACTCACCAATGCCTGCACGCCACTGACAATGCACCCTAGCGACTCTCACCTTCCCTTCCCTTGTACTTTCATCACTGACATCAATGAAACCAGTGTCGACATGCATGTAAGCAAGCACATACATGCACATACAAAAGCATGGAGACCAGTGCCACCCTGTTTTGGGAATGGGTGCTGTGGTGTTTCCTATCCTCGACATAGCCTCTCCACAACGTAGCCTCTCCAGCCTGTTTCCACATGCCACCCCTCCCCTCCCTACGCTAGCAGTCCTCCCGCACCCTTGCATGGCCGCAGGCATGCTCATGCCACGCTACCGCCTGCTGCTCGCCTCCACCTCCTCCGCTGCCTCCCTCAGTACCAGCATCCACCCCGCCTCGGGGAAACTCTGGTTCTACAGCCATGTGGGGCTGCAGCTGTCCGCAGCCCTGCTCACACTTGTGTCACTCTTCCTCATCATTGACGTGCATGGCCTGGAGATCATGGAGTGGCAGGGCCTCATGCGGGCGCATGGAGGGGTGGGCATCACACTCGTTTTGGTCCTCACCTTCCACCTTATCCTGGCGGCGTCAAGGTAAATGAGTGAGAGTCACTCTATGGGACTTCTATGCTACTTTTTCAGCGGGGCTGGTTGCAGCAGTAGCATGGCTGCAGTCACGAGCAAGCCAAACACAGTAAGTCATTCCCCATTCACAATTGACCAGAGCAGTAATCACAGAGCGTGAGGGAGAGGATGCCAGCCCGCTGCTGACAGCCCGCTTCTCCCTGTCTGCTGCTCCCTGCCCACTGCCTGCTGCCTGCCGTCCAGGCCCCACCCCGGCACCTCCCGCCGGCCTTTCTGGGAGCTGCTCCACACAAACACCGGCCGCTGCCTGCTGCTGCTCGGCTTCACCAACCTCATGATTGGCCCCAAAGTGGGTGAGGTGCCACCGCGTGTGGCTCCGCTCTCCCTCCCTGCCTGCTGGTGCCGGTGGTGGTGG
Source organism: Haematococcus lacustris (assembly GCA_030144725.1). Taxonomy (NCBI): domain Eukaryota; kingdom Viridiplantae; phylum Chlorophyta; class Chlorophyceae; order Chlamydomonadales; family Haematococcaceae; genus Haematococcus; species Haematococcus lacustris. Next base: position 6,600,281 of record JASKMD010000013.1, on the reverse strand, counting down.
TGCAGGTGGCGGTGGTGTAGGTGGTGGCTGGTGGTGGTGGTGGCTGCAGCAGCTGTGTAGAGCCTGCATGCAGTCCCAGTGCAGCTGGGCTTGGCAGCATTAGGGGTCTTTGCTGCAATCACTATGGGCCCTACCTCCCTCCTGACCCACCTGATCTCAGCCAGCCTGCCTACACCCAGGACCCCCCTTGCCCCCCTCTGACCCAGGACCCCCTCTGACCCAGGACCCCCCTGACCCCCTCTGACCCAGGACGCTCCCTGACCCTGGTGCCCCACATTACCCCCTGATGACCCAGGTGTACAGCCACATGTCAGCCCACACCTCCATGTCCTCCTCCGTGACTGCCCGCTTCTACGCCGCCGCCCTGACCTGCCTGGCCCTGCTGGCCCTGCTGGCCTTGTTGGCGGAGTGGCGGCTGCGCAGCCTGCGCCGCCAGCTGGGCAGCTGGGGCCCACCGGGCAGCATGCAGCCAGGAGCCGGGCAAGGCCTTAGCCCAGGGCTGTCGGAGATGGTGAGGCTCATACCCAGGCGTGGGCCTCAGCTGCGTCTCAGTTGCTGTGCTGTCTGGTCTGGCTCTTTGTCCCTGCAAAATGAAAGTTGGAAGTTATAGGGGGGGTTTGGCGGCAGTGGGAATAGGAAAGGGGAAGGCTGTGTGAGGGGTGAGGGCGGGGCGGTAGAGGGGTGAGGGAGGGTTGGTGGTGGAGTGTGGGGTGGGGTGGTGGCGGGGTGAGGGAGGGGTGAGGGCAGTATGAGGGTGGGGTGAGGGAGGGGTGGGAGGGGTAAGAGAGGGGCTGTGGAGGGGTGAGGATGGTGTGGCAACCAGAGTGGTACCACGGGGTTGAACAGCGACCTGCACATGTATGCCAATCCTTGCGCCCGCTGCTTGGCTCGCTTAGCTGGTTGGCACCCTGGCTGACCTGGTGGCGCAGGTCGAGTACAGCCAACCCCAAGGGCTGGCCGCTGGCGGAACCTCTCTCCTGCATGGCTACGAGAGCTCCAGTGCTGCTGCCCCCGACCCCTACCTCCAGCCAGCCTGCAACCCCCACAATGATGACAGCGGCCGCAAGAGCAGCCCTCGTGCAGTCAGTGGAGGGCAGTGGCCGAGCAGGGTGGGAGATATCGGCAGGGCTGCTGGGCAGGAAGCAGCTGCGGGGAAGGTGCAGGCGGCAGGGCAGCTGGGCGTTGCTGTGTCCCAGCTTGCTACGGAGTCGGAGCGAGGGCAGGCACAGGGCGTGGTCACCCCTGCCCAGCTGGCAGACATTCGCCTACCCCGTCCACTCCCAGCCAGCCCCAGCAGTGCCCCGTTGCAAGCTCTTGAAACGACCACCCTGCCAGGAGCCGGCAACCGTGGAATGGCGCCCCTAGCAGGGAGCGGCCAGGCTATGGGTGTGGAGGGGTCCGTTGAGCAAGCACTTGCTGAGGGTGGCTGGCCCGAGGCTGCAGCATCCAGCTCGAGACAGTCAGCTTACTCGGTGGCGACAGCACCCTCATTGCATGCTTCGGCCGGTTCGCGCGGCGGCGGCGGTGCCAAGGCGTCGCTGCAGCGTAGCGAGCCTCCTGTTCCCGCGACGCAGCATGTCAGTTCAGTTGACGGCCGGGTCACGTCGGTAGCTGGAACCGCGCACGAGCCGCTCCTCGTGCCAGTCGCATGGATTGAGCCGGGGGGCGTTGCCCGTCCACCGACCGCCAAGCTAGTCATGCTAGATGCCAGCCAAGCAGGAGTTGGTAAATAGCGTGCTCTTCTACGCCATCCAGTGCTTAAGATCGCAGCACTGAGGTGGGCTGTCGCTTGCTTTTCTACCTGGTTTCATGATGGAGCGTGCGCTGTGCGATGCGCTGTTCATCGCGATCGCATCTCCATTGCAACCTTGAAATATGTGTGCTGTTATTCCATCGCTGCTGGGTCTATGTGTTGCAGTAACCTTTCCGTCATCATCAGCGCTTGAATTCAAATATCACAGCCCTTATAGCTCAGTTGGGAGAGCGTCAGACTGAAGATCTGAAGGTCATTGGTTCGATCCCGATTGAGGGCACATACTGTTTCCACTAATGCTTTTGCTCATCACTACTATCGCTGTGTCGCACAGCGTCCTCCACAGCGATTCACTGAGTTCCACTCAATCCGTGTGTCTAGAGCCAACAAACACGAGGCCATCGCCAAACGTCAGTGGGCTACTCCTGGCGCATGCTACGCCCAGCGCATGTAAATCATCTAACAGCTGATCTAGTTCATTGACATCAACAGCCAATAGCCCAAGGAAGCCCAGCACCCAAGTGAGAGCCCGCATTATCCAAGTGAGAGCCCAGCAGCCACTCCCGGCAGGCAACGCCACCTACGCAACCAGCTGCAGCGTTTGCAGCACCCACCCCATCGGGCAGCGTGGATGTCCCTCACTCCCCTCATGCTCCTCACCGCCAGCCCCCATCTCCACCCTGCCTTCCACCTCCTGGCCCTAGCCCGGGCCAAGCCAGGTGTGAGCGGCAACCTCCCAGAGGCTGGCCTGCCTGGCCTCCTACGGCGCATTGTGGCAGCCCTCCGCGGGTTGGGCTGCCCAGCAGACCTCATGCCGGAGCTGCTGCTGCCAGGTGGGCCAGCATGCAGCCATATCCCAGTGTGGGGCAACCCGTTGCTTGCCATGGAGGACGCCCAACAGCCCCCTGCCCCCTTCCCACAGCAGGCGGGGGCTCAAGCTTTGCAGTGGGTGGCAGAGTGGGCTACCACAGGCTTTCAAGAGCTGGCAGCCATCCCCTCCCTCACCAACCTCAGCAGCCTCCTCCACCTCTGCCGGGTCACTCAGCCAGCGGGCCGGGGGGGCAGGGTGGGGTCCAGGGAGTGGCAGCGGGCGGTGTGGGGGGAGGAACAGGTTGCTAGGAGCATAGCTGTGGCCGTTCGAGCCAATCCAGCCCGCTGCGCTACAGGCCTCTTCGCCATGTGGGCCCGCCTGCCCACCGGTTGGCAGCAAGAGGTGGCACGGCAAGCTCCCTTGCCAGCCCCAGCGGACCCCCAAGCTCTGCAAAGGGTGGCAGTAGCCATGGTGATGGACCGGCTAGGTTGGCTGCCTAAGGCCCCCCCCACGGGCTGGGCCCCAGCCCCCTCCCCTATCCCCATCCTTGAGGGTGCCACGGTCAAGTGCTTCACCCGGGTGCTCATGGAGCCGGTCACCATGCTGCGGGCGGAAGCCAACGCTCGGTTTGTCAAGGACGCTCTGGCCGGGATGTGGTCCCCTCCCCCTACACCTACCTCCGCCCCCCATCTACCACTCCCCTCCTCCACCCCCGCCACTCAAGCTCAAGGGGAGGCCTGGCTTGCCTCACGCGTCCCCACCCTATGGAAGCTACCCTGGCTGAACTCTTCAACCCTTGTGCGGGGGGTCTCAACATCGGCATGGCTTGCCCATGCGGTTGGGAGCCTACGCGAGATCCCTCTCTCCAAGGGCAGGCCAGGGCTGATGCTCAAGGCAGTGCCATGAGGCGCCACACTTTCTGGGACTGCCCCCTAGCCTGTGCCGTAGTGCGCGAACTGCGCCGAGCCTTGCCCCCTGTTGTTCACCTCCACACTGCGCATGTCTGGCTGGCCATGTCACCTTGCACCACCCATGTCCACCAGGGGGTGTGGGATGTGGTCTGCTTGGCTGCTTTGGGAGCCATGTGGCGCGGTCGGCGGGTTTGGTGGGCACGGCAACTAGCTGCTAGGGACCATGCTGAAGCCCATGCCCTTAGACAAACTTACTTGGATGAGCTTTGGCATCTGGCTGACGCCCTGCCTGATGCCACCCCTGCCTTGTCCCTACGTGACAGAGTGTGCCGCTATGTTGTAGGCGACTTCTGGTCTCAAGTGCAGGACTTTGTTGCATTACACACCATCCCCCACAACTGGCCTGCTGGGAACTCCATTCCTCACAATCACCCTTTCATTTGCAGCCATGGTGACGGCCAAGCCAGGCAGCTACGCACCCACCTGCCTGACATTGGAGCCATAGAGGACATGCTACCTGTTGATTTGGACTGAGTTTGATCTAGCCTAGCCTGGCCGTTGGGGGTAGTTGCCTTGTCTTGTCTCCCTTGTCTAGCTGGGCCTTCTAGTAGGCAGGTGGTGGGGACGCTAAGGACGCCTTTAGAGCTTTGTGCCTTGTGCAGTCCGGGTAGAGTGTGGCAGGCCTGACAAGCGCTAGACCTCCCCCTGTACCCCCTTGGTGCCCATGAGGGCTGCTTGCTCTGTGTGAGCGTGTGTTGCCCCAGACAGTGTGACGGCGGCCCTGCCACTGGTGCTGTAATGCCTCTCTCTCTCTTATAGCTCAGTTGGGAGAGCGTCAGACTGAGAGCCCAGCAGCCGGGAGTGGCTGCTGGGCTCTCACTTGGATAATGCGGGCTCTCACTTGGGTGCTAGGCTTCCTTGGGCTATTGGCTGTTGATGTCAATGAACTAGATCAGCTGTTAGATGATTTACATGCGCTGGGCGTAGCATGCGCCAGGAGTAGCCCACTGACGTTTGGCGATGGCCTCGTGTTTGTTGGCTCTAGACACACGGATTGAGTGGAACTCAGTGAATCGCTGTGGAGGACGCTGTGCGACACAGCGATAGTGGTGATGAGCAAAAGCATTAGTGGCAGGGGCAATATGTGCCCTCAATCAGGATCGAACCAATGACCTTCAGATCTTCAGTCTGACGCTCTCCCAACTGAGCTATAAGAGAGAGAGAGGCATTACAGCACCAGTGGCAGGGCCGCCGTCACACTGTCTGGGGCACACACGCTCACACAGAGCAAGCAGCCCTCATGGGCACAAAGGGGGAACAGGGGGAGGTCTAGCGCTTGTCAGGCCTGCCACACTCTACCCGGACTGCACTAGGCACAAAGCTCTAAAGGCGTCCTTAGCGTCCCCACCACCTGCCTACTAGAAGGCCCAGCTAGACAAGGGAGACAAGACAAGGCAACTACCCCCAACGGCCAGGCTAGGCTAGATCAAACTCAGTCCAAATCAACAGGTAGCATGTCCTCTATGGCTCCAATGTCAGGCAGGTGGGTGCGTAGCTGCCTGGCTTGGCCGTCACCATGGCTGCAAATGAAAGGGTGATTGTGAGGAATGGAGTTCCCAGCAGGCCAGTTGTGGGGGATGGTGTGTAATGCAACAAAGTCCTGCACTTGAGACCAGAAGTCGCCTACAACATAGCGGCACACTCTGTCACGGAGGGACAAGGCAGGGGTGGCCTCAGGTAGGGCGTCAGCCAAATGCCAAAGCTCATCCAAGGAGGCTTGTCTTAGGGCATGGGCTTCAGCATGGTCCCTAGCAGCTAGTTGCCGTGCCCACCATACCCGCCGACCGCGCCACATGGCTCCCAAAGCAGCCAAGCAGACCACATCCCACACCCCCTGGTGGACATGGGTGGTGCAAGGTGACATGGCCAGCCAGACATGCGCAGTGTGGAGGTGAACAGCAGGGGGCAAGGCTCGGCGCAGTTCGCGCACTACGGCACAGGCTAGGGGGCAGTCCCAGAAAGTGTGGCGCCTCATGGCACTGCCTTGAGCATCAGCCCTGGCCTGCCCTTGGAGAGAGGGATCTCGCGTAGGCTCCCAGCCGCATGGGCAAGCCATGCCGATGTTGAGACCCCCCGCACAAGGGACCCCGTTGACTGCTAGCCGCCACAGGACCTCCTTTGATGAGTTCAGCCAGGGTAGCTTCCAACCTGCTAGCAACCTGTTCCTCCCCCCACACCGCCCGCTGCCACTCCCTGGACCCCACCCTGCCCCCCCGGCCCGCTGGCTGAGTGACCCGGCAGAGGTGGAGGAGGCTGCTGAGGTTGGTGAGGGAGGGGATGGCTGCCAGCTCTTGAAAGCCTGTGGTAGCCCACTCTGCCACCCACTGCAAAGCTTGAGCCCCCGCCTGCTGTGGGAAGGGGGCAGGGGGCTGTTGGGCGTCCTCCATGGCAAGCAACGGGTTGCCCCACACTGGGATATGGCTGCATGCTGGCCCACCTGGCAGCAGCAGCTCCGGCATGAGGTCTGCTGGGCAGCCCAACCCGCGGAGGGCTGCCACAATGCGCCGTAGGAGGCCAGGCAGGCCAGCCTCTGGGAGGTTGCCGCTCACACCTGGCTTGGCCCGGGCTAGGGCCAGGAGGTGGAAGGCAGGGTGGAGATGGGGGCTGGCGGTGAGGAGCATGAGGGGAGTGAGGGACATCCACGCTGCCCGATGGGGTGGGTGCTGCAAACGCTGCAGCTGGTTGCGTAGGTGGCGTTGCCTGCCGGGAGTGGCTGCTGGGCTCTCACTTGGATAATGCGGGCTCTCACTTGGGTGCTGGGCTTCCTTGGGCTATTGGCTGTTGATGTCAATGAACTAGATCAGCTGTTAGATGATTTACATGCGCTGGGCGTAGCATGCGCCAGGAGTAGCCCACTGACGTTTGGCGATGGCCTCGTGTTTGTTGGCTCTAGACACACGGATTGAGTGGAACTCAGTGAATCGCTGTGGAGGACGCTGTGCGACACAGCGGTAGTGGTGATGAGCAAAAGCATTAGTGGAAACAGTATGTGCCCTCAATCGGGATCGAACCAATGACCTTCAGATCTTCAGGAGAGAGGAGCATTACAGCACCAGTGGCAGGGCCACCGTCACACTGTCTGGGGCAACACACGCTCACACAGAGCAAACAGCCCTCATGGGCACCAAGGGGGGACAGGGGGAGGTCTAGCGCTTGTCAGGCCTGCCACACTCTACCCGGACTGCACTAGGTGACAAACAGCAAGGACAAGGCACAAAGCTCTAAAGGCGTCCTTAGCGTCCCCACCACCTGCCTACTAGGAGGCCCAGCTAGACAAGGGAGACAAGACAAGGCAACTACCCCCAACGGCCAGGCTAGGCTAGATCAAACTCAGTCCAAATCAACAGGTAGCATGTCCTCTATGGCTCCAATGTCAGGCAGGTGGGTGCGTAGCTGCCTGGCTTGGCCGTCACCATGGGTGCAAATGAAAGGGTGATTGTGAGGAATGGAGTTCCCAACAGGCCAGTTGTGGGGGATGGTGTGTAATGCAACAAAGTCCTGCACTTGAGACCAGAAGTCGCCTACAACATAGCGGCACACTCTGTCACGTAGGGACAAGGCAGGGGTGGCATCAGGCAGGGCGTCAGCCAGATGCCAAAGCTCATCCAAGTAAGTTTGTCTAAGGGCATGGGCTTCAGCATGGTCCCTAGCAGCTAGTTGCCGTGCCCACCAAACCCGCCGACCGCGCCACATGGCTCCCAAAGCAGCCAAGCAGACCACATCCCACACCCCCTGGTGGACATGGGTGGTGCAAGGTGACATGGCCAGCCAGACATGCGCAGTGTGGAGGTGAACAACAGGGGGCAAGGCTCGGCGCAGTTCGCGCACTACGGCACAGGCTAGGGGGCAGTCCCAGAAAGTGTGGCGCCTCATGGCACTGCCTTGAGCATCAGCCCTGGCCTGCCCTTGGAGAGAGGGATCTCGCGTAGGCTCCCAGCCGCATGGGCAGGCCATGCCGATGTTGAGACCCCCCGCACAAGGGACCCCGTTGACTGCTAGCCTCCACATGACCTCCTTTGAAGAGTTCAGCCAGGGTAGCTTCCACAGGGTGGTGAGGCGTGAGGCAAGCCATGCCTCCCCTTGAGCTTGAGTGGCGGGGGTGGAGGAGGGGAGTGGTAGATGGGGGGCGGAGGTAGGTGTAGGGGGAGGGGACCACATCCCGGCCAGAGCGTCCTTGACAAAACGAGCGTTGGCTTCCGCCCGCAGCATGGTGACCGGCTCCATGAGCACCCGGGTGAAGCACTTGACCGTGGCACCCTCAAGGATGGGGATAGGGGAGGGGGCTGGGGCCCTGCCCGTGGGGGGGGCCTTAGGCAGCCAACCTAGCCGGTCCATCACCATGGCTACTGCCACCCTTTGCAGAGCTTGGGGGTCCGCTGGGGCTGGCAAGGGAGCTTGCCGTGCCACTTCTTGCTGCCAGCTAGTGGGGAGGCGGGCCCACATGGCGAAGAGGCCTGTAGCGCAGCGGGCTGGATTGGCTCGAACGGCCACAGCTATGCTCCTAGCAACCTGTTCCTCCCCCCACACCGCCCGCTGCCACTCCCTGGACCCCACCCTGCCCCCCCGGCCCGCTGGCTGAGTGACCCGGCAGAGGTGGAGGAGGCTGCTGAGGTTGGTGAGGGAGGGGATGGCTGCCAGCTCTTGAAAGCCTGTGGTCGCCCACTCTGCCACCCACTGCAACGCTTGAGCCCCCGCCTGCTGTGGGAAGGGGGCAGGGGGCTGCTGGGCGTCCTCCATGGCAAGCAACGGGTTGCCCCACACTGGGATATGGCTGCATGCTGGCCCACCTGGCAGCAGCAGCTCCGGCATGAGGTCTGCTGGGCAGCCCAACCCGCGGAGGGCTGCCACAATGCGCCGTAGGAGGCCAGGCAGGCCAGCCTCTGGGAGGTTGCCGCTCACACCTGGCTTGGCCCGGGCTAGGGCCAGGAGGTGGAAGGCAGGGTGGAGATGGGGGCTGGCGGTGAGGAGCATGAGGGGAGTGAGGGACATCCACGCTGCCCGATGGGGTGGGTGCTGCAAACGCTGCAGCTGGTTGCGTAGGTGGCGTTGCCTGCCGGGAGTGGCTGCTGGGCTCTCACTTGGATAATGCGGGCTCTCACTTGGGTGCTGGGCTTCCTTGGGCTATTGGCTGTTGATGTCAATGAACTAGATCAGCTGTTAGATGATTTACATGCGCTGGGCGTAGCATGCGCCAGGAGTAGCCCACTGACGTTTGGCGATGGCCTCGTGTTTGTTGGCTCTAGACACACGGATTGAGTGGAACTCAGTGAATCGCTGTGGAGGACGCTGTGCGACACAGCGATAGTAGTGATGAGCAAAAGCATTAGTGGAAACAGTATGTGCCCTCAATCGGGATCGAACCAATGACCTTCAGATCTTCAGTCTGACGCTCTCCCAACTGAGCTATAAGGGCTGTGATATTTGAATTTGAGTGCTGATGAGAGAGGCAGGGTTATTCTAACTCATACACCCAGCAACAATGGGATGCGAGCACAAGGTCACAAGATTGCAATGGAGATGCGATCGCGATGAACAGCGCATCGCACAGCGCACGCTCCATCATGAAACCAGGTAGAAAAGCAAGCGACAGCCCACCTCAGTGCTGCGATCTTAAGCACTGGATGGCGTAGAAGAGCACGCTATTTACCAACTCCTGCTTGGCTGGCATCTAGCATGACTAGCTTGGCGGTCGGTGGACGGGCAACGCCCCCCGGCTCAATCCATGCGACTGGCACGAGGAGCGGCTCGTGCGCGGTTCCAGCTACCGACGTGACCCGGCCGTCAACTGAACTGACATGCTGCGTCGCGGGAACAGGAGGCTCGCTACGCTGCAGCGACGCCTTGGCACCGCCGCCGCCGCGCGAACCGGCCGAAGCATGCAATGAGGGTGCTGTCGCCACCGAGTAAGCTGACTGTCTCGAGCTGGATGCTGCAGCCTCGGGCCAGCCACCCTCAGCAAGTGCTTGCTCAACGGACCCCTCCACACCCATAGCCTGGCCGCTCCCTGCTAGGGGCGCCATTCCACGGTTGCCGGCTCCTGGCAGGGTGGTCGTTTCAAGAGCTTGCAACGGGGCACTGCTGGGGCTGGCTGGGAGTGGACGGGGTAGGCGAATGTCTGCCAGCTGGGCAGGGGTGACCACGCCCTGTACCTGCCCCCGCCCTGACTCCGTAGCAAGCTGGGACACAGCAATGCCCAGCTGCAACGTATCTCATCCCAAGCAATCAAGCCAAATAAGCAGCAGGCTTAGTGACGGGCACACACATGCTCGTCTTGTTCTGCTAATGTTTACAGTTTTCCATTCTATTTTTTTGCTCACAAAAATCAAGCATGATCGTAAAAACCTGAAACACAACCACATTCGTCCCACCACATTTGCGTTTGCAAGCCGCTGCTAAACATTCCACTGCCAGCAAGAAAGCATGTAATGAACCCACCATAAACCATGTGCACGTGACATTCAAGGTATGTCCTATGATTATTTCCACATCATTCCATGCTGGTCCCTAAATGCTGTGCTCATCAAAATCCCCTGCTGGGTTGGCCAGCAGACACACGCTTGCTTGCCTAAGGCATGTGGCGACTGTCTATCATCCAATTATGTGCAATCGTATGTTGGCTGTACTGTGCATTTGTGACAGGCCCTTCCCCCTCTCCCCTCTTTCCACGTAATTCCCACAGCACCTGCAACCTGCAGCAAGTCTGGTCAGACACACTCCTGAGCACACCCCTCCACCTTTATGCACTAGAAGGCTGGGGCCTGCTCCCCGCATGCCAGGCCTTGCCAGCCTGAGCTGCACACGCAGCTGCCGTTCAGGATGTTGCATGCGCCGTTGCCATTGCAGTTGGAAGGGCAGGACTGGGGCAGGGTGGCGGCGGAGGACGAGCCGGGGTCAGGGCCACGCAGGGGCAGGGCGGCGCTGCCCGCTGGGCCTATGGTGAAGGTGCTGCCTGCCGTCATGCCCATCACCTGTACGTGCAAGCCCAGCCGCAGCCACAGCCAGAACAGCACCAGCATCAGCATCAGGGTTTGCAGTGGCTGGTACCCCTTCGCTTCTGACTGCCTGTCGCAACACCATGCTCGCTGAGCTGGTGCTCCCTGAGCATATGGAGGAGCAGTGACTTTGAGCAACACGATACATGCATCAAGGTGCAACCAGGTGTAACGTACCAGGTGGTACACATGCAAGCATGCTTTGCTGTGTGGCTCTGGGCATGTGTTAGGCTCGTCAAGATGTGCTATGCAGCGACCCCATCACAGAGCCCTACACATGAACTGTCAAGCTCCCCGCTGGTCATCTACCTCCCCCCCTCTCCCTCCCCCTCAACCACATGAAATGTCAAGTCTCCAGCTCATTGTCTGCCTCCCCCACTCCCCATCCCCCTCACCCGCCCTAACCGTCAGCCCCACTGCAGCAGTGCAGCCGAGCTCACCTCTGGCTGGTTGTCTGCCTGTGCCCTGATGGGGGGCAGCACAAACACGCCCTCTGTGGCCGCCACTGCTGTGAAGCTGAGGCTGTGGGTGCCTGCCATCAGGGCCTGCCACTGCCACGACACCTTGCTGGGCAGCACCAACTGCAAAGCACAGCAGCAATGCAGCAGGGGGGCGAGTCAGCGGGAGGGTGCAAGCCAGTGGCTGCAGGGCGAGGGGCGGAGGGGGGAGTAGCGAGGAGGGCAGTGGCCATGGCCTGAGCAGCAGGGGACATAATTGGTGGGTGCAGCAGGAGGGGGGTCTGCCTTGGAGCCTGCCTGGAGGCCATCAGCAGAGGGAGGGGCGTGTGACTGGACAACCACATTGCGAGCTTGCTGCTCTCACAGGGCGTTACTAGGGCCCAGTCGTCTGCTGCCAAACCAACCAACCCACCCCTTGGCCGTGGTTTGTATTGGTATATGACGTGTGAGGCAGGGATAAGGGTATGTTCATAGCAGGGTGACAGCAAAGCGGGTGCCTTTGCTGTTGATATGGTGTGTCCCCTCTGCTGCTGTCCAGTATGTACCCTCTCCTGCTGCCCACTGTCAGTGTCACACCTCATCGGCCTCCACCCTGACCACACCCCTGGCTAGCCTCAGCTGGTCACAGCCCCTCCCTGAACTGCGCCCCCGCCTCCCCCCTTGCCTCCCCAGCCCCGGCCTCTCAGGAGCTCACCATGGCTGGGCACACAGGCCACCACCAGGAGCGGAGCCACGGCAGGCTCGCGCTGCCACTAGTCAGCCCGCCCAGGGCGCACACCACACCGCCGCCCCTGTCCCCGCTACCCGGCACCAGGGGGTCCAGGGGCTCCAGGCCACCGGGTACCAGGGCCACCAGGCTCACCTGGCCCAGGTCGTCAGGGCTGCTCAGCTGCACAGCCAGGGGGCAGGTGGGGGAGCAGGGGGTTAGCAGGTGAGCAGATAACAGGGTGAGGGCGGCCTGCTGGCTTGGCAGGCTATCCAGGTGCCCTCCAGGTAACTAGCAGGGCTTCAGGTAACAAGGAGACAGGAGCTTAGCTGCTTGAGGCCTGTGATCTGTCCCGCAGGCTTATTGAGCACCACAGTCATCAGGTGTGATGGCATTAAACAGGGAGACGTTCAGGTCAGCCAGGGAGAGGACTGGAGGTGTATATGGACATCCAGCCTATAAATGCATGAGACTAGCAGTGGCTCTGGCACCCTGTGAAGCATTAGCGGTAGCAGGTGCATATCACTCTCCCCATCCTCCTCCTCCCTGCCCTGGACCCAGCCCCCTGCTGCCTCGTGATGAGCTTCATCCTGCCACGCTGCCTGCATCCACCTCATTCCCCGCTAATGCGCACCTGGAGGGTTACCATGAGCAGTGCCCCTAGGGGCGCTCCTGCCAGCGCTGGCCCCACTGCCTGGCCAGTCTGAGGGTCAGTGGCCTGCACCACTGCCTCCAGCCACAGCCCGCGGTAAGTGGGGTAGGGCAGCAGGAGGGCGGGCACAAAGTTCAGGGAGGCAGCCAGGGAAGCCTCACCCCTGCCCTGCACCTGCACACAAGCAAGCAAGCAAGCAAGCAAGCAAGTGTGGGGTGGGTCAGGCCAGGTCGCACGATGCCAGGTATGGTAAGGACAAGGTGTTGATTCGTGTTGGGGTAGGGCAGGGCAGGGGTCAAGAAGGCAAGGTGACATCAGGTGAATCAAGTCATAGTTGAGGCCAGCCAAGTTGTGTCAGGAGGACATGGTTTTGCCGTGGGTGAGGGGCAGCAGGGTGTACTTATGGCTGGGATGGGCCTGCACACAGCACCACCATACCCTGATCATGATGGCCAGTGCAGCAGCCCTTGTGCCAGCTTGGCTTGACGCAGTCTACCTGTGCACCCTCCCCGACCCTACACCCTCCATCACCTGACCTGGAAGGAGAGGGGTCCTGGCGGGGATGCGAGGGCAGACCAGGGCGTGGTGGAGGAGGCAGTGGTGGAGCTGTTGCTGCGGAAGGAAGCCTGAGCGCAGTGGAGCAGTGGAAGCAGGGGTTACACAGTAGGTTGAAGTAGGTACAAACAGTAACTGAGCGGTTCAAGGTTTAGAGCTCATGTGGAGCATGTGGAGCATGTGGGCCATTTAAGGGTTGGTTGGCAGCAAGAGTGCAGTCTCAAGGTGCAGTCAGCAGCGATAATTTAGTGCAGCATCCCTTGGGTAAAGACATGTGCGCGTAAGGTGGATGGAAGGTGGCCACAACCACAAACTGTGTGTAAGCAGATGAGCCGGCCCAGCTAGCCCTGGCGGTCACCAAGCTGCTACCGGCCTGCCTGTTGCTCCCCACAGACCTGCAGCAGGCTGGTGTTGCCAGCAGCCACCTCCAGCTGCAGGTCAGGGCTGGCGCTGCCAGCTGTCACATCGTAGGCAGCCAGAGAGCGAATGCTGAGCCCTACCGCCTGCAAGGTCAGGGGCAAGCGATTGTCAACAGTGACGTGAGAAACTCCTCATGCACAGGGTAGCATCTTGTTCAGTTCATCAGCCTCAGCACTTCACGCACAGGGTAGCATCATGTTCAGGTCATCAGCCTCAGCACAAGGTGGAGAGCAAAGGGGTAGGGGCTGGGGAAGCGTGCGATCACATGTCACTGGTTTGACTGGCCGGGGTTGCTTCAGGTGTTCATCCTGCACTGGGGGCACTGGGACAACGGCCAGGCCCAGGCCCAGGCCCTGGACCCAATATTAGAGTTGGAGCTTGTGCAGCAGACAGGGCTGGAGCCTACCTGTGTTGCAGGTGAGATGGGCCAGTAGGCGGCGCTGAGGTCAAGGCGTGTGTTGCCCTGCTGAGCGACGTACAGGGCTAGCTTGGGCAGCAGCACAGCTTCGGAGGGGCGAGCCAGGGCAGTGAGGAGACCCAGGGCCAGGGCTTGGATGTCAAGACCTGCCACCAGGCAGCCATACGGGCAGTGTGGGAGGGAATAGTTTGCTTCGGATTAGGCTTGGGTTGGGGTATTGCGGGGGTAGGGGTAGAGCAAGGTGGGGGTAGGTGGGGCGAGGTTTGGGCAAGGTGATGGACAGGTCTAGCCTATATCAGATGCTAGCCTTTGCCATGACCCAGGAGGTAGGCAGGGGCAGCTTCAGCCCTCATCCAAACCCTAACCCCATCACAAAGTCAAGGAGAGAAGCAGCAGAGCAGGCCACAGGGGCCGGCAATGACAGCAACAGCCAACCCTCTACAACAACGCCCAGCAAACCCCAGAAAGGCAGGCTGCTGGCGGTGTGGAGGACGGGCACAGGGCACCTGGGTCAGCCTACATCATCCCTGCCCTGCCCCACCCCATCCATCCCACTGAGCAGATGCACACCAGCTGCCTGGTTCAGCCAAATGGTGGCTGCAGGTTTAGCAAGTCCACAGCTACCGCTCACCTGCTGCTCTCTTCGCGCCCTTGCTGGCTGCCACGTAGGCGGTCTGGGCTTGGACCCTGATGCTGCTCAGCAGCCCATCGGCCACTGAGGCAATGAAGCTGGAGTAGGAGGTGTTGCCGGTGGCCAGCAGGGCGGTGGCAGTGAGCAGCTTGGCGGAGCTTGCGCTGTCATCGGGTTCTACCGCAGCCAACAGGTTGGGCAGGCTCAGGTCCGCCCTGGGGCAGCAGGGACAGCCAAGTGGGACGAGCTGAGACACGCACAGGCTAATGCAGAGTATGCTCCCCAGCCACCACGATATTGGATTCATCAGCATCGGCATCAGCATGGGCATTGTCTATTCTAATTGGCCACTATCATATGGCATTTGCCGCTATGCATTCCACTTGGCTACTGCCAGTGTTGCTGCAGCACATGAAAGTGAGAAGACTCCACCAGACCCAAGCACCGTGATCTGAAATGCAAGGCTGAGCATGCCATTTAGATCTTCAAGTCAACCATTAGCCCAGTCACATCCTCAGCTTAGCGTCTGATGTGCAACTAGGCTTCACCTCAAGGCTCTCACTGCTGCTGCCTGCTGAGGCCACTGTAAACATCAGACAGAAGACAGAAACATCACTTGCAGCAACCACCTCAACCATCCACACATCTTTCTCTCTTGCCCGCTGGGTGCAAGCACAGTGTGGTTGGGCCACTTTCCCTGCGCTTACCTGATCGTGACGTCTTGCGCACACAGTGCACTATTGGAAGGGGGTCCCTCACTGCACAGCGGAGGCTGCCACTCAGCACCCATGGCCAGCCTGCAGTCGAGCCAGGCAGCAGCACAGGCATCCTGGCAGCTGGAAGGAGGCAGCTGCACAGCAGCAGGCTGGAAGGAGGCAGCTGCACAACACACCTCTTGAAGTGCACATGTACAAGCATCAGGTACTAAGGGATAATAGCAGGCAGGGAAGCACAGCAGGCAGGAGCAAGCAGTGAAGGACACAGACACCCCATCCATCAGCCCCAGCGCCTGCCCCTGCCCCTGCCCCTGCCCCTGCCCCTGCCCCTGCCCCTGCCCCTGCCCCTGCCCCTGCCCCTGCCCCTGCCCCTGCCCCTGCCCCTGCCCCTGCCCCTGCCCCTGCCCCTGCCCCTGCCCCTGCCCCTGCCCCTGCCCCTGCCCCTGCCCCTGCCCCTGCCCCTGCCCCTCCCCCTGCCCCTGCCCCTGCCCCTGCCCCACCTGACCCAGGCCAAGGTGGTCCAGTCGGAGTAATTCTGAGGTGGCAGCGTGTTGCGAGGTGGCTTTTGCAGCTCAGTCGCGTCCTTGAGCAGCTGCTGAACAGCTGCCTCCCTCCAGCGCGCTGCTGTGCTCCTGCTCAGGCTGTTCAGGCCAGGCACCAGGCCGGCTAGTAAGGGGTCGGCAACGGCTGCTTGGTCAAGAGCCTGGGAAGTGTTTGAAATCAGCCAGGCGGCCCAACTGTTGAGCTGGATGTCGGCCCGGGTCGGCGTCCAGCCCCACTTCCCTGCAGCGGCAAACAAGGAAACACTCACGCACATTTGCGCACTGGACAATGTTGCCCAGCTGGTGCCAGCTGCTGCGCACTGGACAACCCCAGTTTATGGGTCACTGTTCACCAGCTAGTGGTGCTGCTGCTGCTGCTTGGTGCTCGTGATTAGTAGGCTTGTCATTGGTAACAATGGCTGTTTGTGCATTACTGACACCATGTTGTACGCAGCAGGATGCCCAGCATGCAGTCATTCTGTGCACATTGTACAACCCGGGCATTGTTTCAACAGCAGGGTCCTGAGCGTGAGGCATACAGCCATACTGCCTGCAAGCCAGGCACTGCGACACTCGTCTTTGTTTCATACCTGGCAGGCTGGGCAGCAGGCCATACGCGGAATGGGTGAGCTGCTGCAGAGCGGTCACTGCGACCGTCACGTTCCCCGCCTGCTCTTCTGTGAGGTTTTGCGAGTAAGTGGCCAGGGTGGTGGGCAGGAGGGCAAGCACCAGAGCCAGGCTGGCAGAGGGGTCGCTGGGGTCTCTGCAGGAGGGCCGGCAAACAGAGAAGGGCTGGGCCATCACCACTGTACCCTCACATCAGTAAACCGGCGCCAAACTACCCCCACCACTGCCACCACCACCACCTCCATTGCCTCTCATCATCTCGTGTTGTCATCATGAACAGCTCCTTTACCCCAGTTGTCCTCCATCTTACCTAGCGGTGATTTGTGACAGGATGCCTTGGAAGGCGGTCTGCAGGGCGGGCAGATACCCCACCCCTGCCACCAGGCCCAGCGCACCGCTGCTAGGCACAGCCTGGGGCAGCACCAGGCCCTCCTGCCAGCTGGGCCCTGCACAACGGGACCACAATCAACCAGTCAGCCAGCAGTGCACACACCCATACCCTCAGATACTCTGGTCCATGCAGATTTGCAATTACACCCACTGCACCACACCGCCCTGGCAGTTTCAGACCATGCCATGCAACGCTGTTGACATCCTCTTCGACCATAAACACATGGAAACTGTGCCCATGCCTGTGGAGCTTTGCATGAGCTTTGCATGAGGTGTGTGGGCTACAGAGTGGCCAGGTAAGCGCCTTGCTGCATGGCACCCATGGCCTCAGCACTGGATTGTCAGTGGCTGCTGTTGATGACCATTCTCACTCCACGCTCTCTGTCATGTGTGACCCACCTTGAGATGAGTTGGAGGGGCGCAGGGCAAAGGAGGTGGCCAGGGTGACGGCACCCTGCTGCGCCAGCACTGGCACGTTCACCTGCACCACACACCACCAGCCCACCAACCACTGCCTGCCGCAGTCAGCTAGATCACCACAACATCCTGCTAACACCCCCTATCCCCATTCCCATCCCTCACCATCATCATCAGTGTCACTACCACCGTCATCACCGTCTCTATCCCACATCACCACCAGCACTTAGTAGACCTGCCATGCTGCAGCAGCTATTACCAACGAGTACTTGTTGTGATAAGGGCACCATTGCACCTCCCTGACTCTCTACCCAATGGGGAGGGTGATGTAGCTAGCCTGACACCCTGTGCAGCCGGACAGGTGCAGCCTGACATCTTGTGTGCTCCCACTGATTGTATCTGCACTGCCATGCAAGCAGCACCAGAGGCCTGCAGGTGACCCACCTGCAGCCCATCGCCTGCCCCTGAACTGTCTTCAGCGTGGAACAGCAACGTGGCGCTGCCGAGGGAGGAGGCGGAGAAGTTGAAGCGCACCTGAAGCAGCAGCAGCAGCAGCAGCAGGCAATGAAAGCAGCAGCGGGCGGCACTGCACCACAGTTGAATGACACCCAGGCCTTCTTGCATCACAGCTCAGCTGTGAGTGCAGCAGTACAAGCAGTTACCAGACAGGAACGTACGAAAAAGTACACCAGAAAGCAGCAGACGTCCACCAAGCACCTCTTTCAGCACTGTCGCTGCCCCCTGCCCTGCTGCGGCTGATCAGCAGCTGCTCCGTTGACCCCCCGACTACCTGGCTGCAGCGCCAACCTCCACAGTGCCACTGCTGTCACTAACTGCTGCCCTCACCTCCTGCTGGGTGGCCCCAGGTGTCAGGGTCACGTTGGCAGTGGCAGACTGGGACAGCAGCTGCAGAGGGCCCTGGGCCACGGCGTCTGATGAAGCCGCAGGTATGACCTGGACTGACACTGTGACGGGCAGTGGGCCAGGGCCAGCATAGCCTGGGGCTGTGACCAGCACCCCAGCCTGCGCACAGCCAGGACAGGAGAAGCCAGCAGGGGTGGGCACAGCCTTGGGCACAGGGCTGCAGGGGGTGGCCAGGGAGGTGCTTCAGTTGTGGCATGCTGAGGGGTTCTGGGGTGTCAGGGGCCTTGTATGGGAGGGGCCTTGGAGGCGAGGACGTCAAGGGAAACTTCTAGGGAATTTCCTAGATCATCTGGGATTTAGGCACCAGGGCACAGGCCAGGGTAAGGGATTGTTGACACCTCCTGTGCATGCAGTCACTAGCATTTGGAGAGAAAATGAAAGCACCTATAGGGGCCATTGTGAGGAAGCAAATGAGCAGTGGGTGGGGCAGAGGCAGAGAAAAAGCACTGTGCCTCAGGGACATGCCAGCACCGGCCTGGTAGCTACCTGGAAGGTGTCGTTGATGCGCACAGCACGAGGCAGGGACGCTGTTATGGACACGCTGCGCCGCACCACCAGCTGCCCCTCAGCAGAGCCCAGTGCCTGGCCGCCCTTGGATACTGCGTATGCCCTGCAGCCAGAGAGCAAAGCAGGTCAAGGCTGGTGAGCGGAATGGGGCCATTTTGCAACAGGGGCTATGATTGCTGCAGCAGGGGCTGTGAGAGGTCCAGCCAACAGCCAACAGCCAACAGCCAACAGCCAACAGCCAACAGCCAACAGCCAACAGCCCAGCACTAGCCAAAGCCAAGGATATGACGGTGCTGCTGCTGGCAAGGTGGTGGCATTGGTTGTGATAATGGCAGTGATTGCAGTGGTGATGATGGTGGTGATGGTGATGGTGGTGGTCCGCACCGAACGACAAAGGTGCCCAAGTTGGCAGGTGCTGTGAAGGTGGCGATGCCCTGGCCGTCAGCGGCAGTGCGCAGGGTGGTGAACAGCGGGGTGGTCTGGAAGGAGGAGGCCAGCCGCAGGCTGCTGGAGACTCCATTCCTGGCGCCCTGGCCGCTGCACTGGCCGCTGCACAAAGTAGCCAGAGCAGCAGCAGCAGCAGCAGCAGCAGCAGCAGCAGCAGCAGCAGCAGCAAGCAGTTGTACAACAACAGCAGCAGCCACCAGGTGCAAGAGCAGCAGGAGCAGTGGCAGGAACCACATTTCAAGCCATTTCTTGCTGCAAGGATCTTGACCATCAGCATCATTGCATGGTAAGGGTTTGCCTGCTTGCCTTTTTGCTTGCTCTGCTTGACAGCGGAATTGAGCAGCCCTGCTCAACACTGGACCGTGCAGGTACGAAGTCCTTCTGGCCATGAGTATCATGACCCTTATGTGGGCATTGGCCGCCCTATCCAACTGCCTGGCTAGTTAAGGCTTGGTGGGGCTGGCTTGTCAGTGAGCAACCTGGCCACCTCACCTGACTTGTCAGCGACCATGGCCATGGCAGGTGCCGGCACCCGACTGACAGCAAGTGCAACGCTTCCACCAGCACCTCCAAAGCTTATAGAAGGCCCATTCTGCCAGCTCCTGGGAACACAAAGCCAGCAGACAGCAGGCAGGCAGTGAGCTAGGATGCTGGCTCATCAGGCCAAGAAGCCACACCAGGCTGATGGCTGCTCGGATGTGAAATCACCATGAGGGTGGTGCAGTAAGGTGTGGCACCCCACCTGCCTGACCAGTCTGCGACACTCACCCTCCCAGACCATAGGTAATGGCGGTGAACAACCGCTGGAAGAAAGCGGTGTCGTTCATGTCCACTGAGGCCATCCCGCTGCCACGCTGCGATGCTGCAAGAAGGCAGCAGCACCAGCAGCGCCAATAGAGCCACCATCACCACCACCACCAATGTCAGGAGCCACGACCAACACCAGCTCCACCACAGCCTGGCAGCTTGGTTCCCACCATTCCATCAACATGGTGCTGTTTAAGCGCAGCAAGCCCCCATTCCCTGCCCTGAGCCAACGTGCGGGGTGATAGGTCAGCCAGGGCAGGGTCCCCATCACACCCATCACACAGGCCACCCCTTCACGCAGGGGCAGGCAGCCAGGCTGCACCCACAAGGCAGGCCCTTGGAGGGCGTGATGGCAAGGTCAGGGCTGATCCAGGGGTCCAGGGCCAGGCGGCGCCGCATACTCTTCAGCACCTCATCCAGGGCAGAGGGCGACACCCTGTGGCAGGGCAGGGGCAGGGGGAGAGAGCAGGGGCAGGGTGGGCAGGGTGGGTCGGGTAGGTGCTGCGAGGCAGACCAGTGTGCCAGCCACATCAGCTTCACAAAAGGCCCTGCGCATCCTTCCTACAGCATGTAGGCTACAAGCATACATTGATGTTCAGGAACGCATGCATGGGTGCTTCGAAATGGTTGCAAGAGTTTGCAAGCATGAGCTCACATGGCATCGCCCATGTTGAATTCAGACAGGTAGGGGAGCAGCTTGACGATGAGGTCAGGCACCAGACCAGCCAGGGGCAGGGGAAGGAGGTCCAACACGGCCTTGTCCACTGCGGGACAACACAAGTTCCCAGAACGCAGGGCAGGGCAGGGCAGGGCAGGGCAGGGCAGGGCAGGGCAGGGCAGGGCAGGGCAGGGCAGGGCAGGGCAGGGCAGGGCAGGGCAGGGCAGGGCAGGGCAGGGCAGGGCAGGGCAGGGCAGGGCAGGGCAGGGCAGGGCAGGGCAGGGCAGGGCAGGGCAGGGCAGGGCAGGGCAGGGCAGGGCAGGGCAGGGCAGGGCAGGGCAGGGCAGGGCAGGGCAGGGCAGGGCAGGGCAGGGCAGGGCAGGGCAGGGCAGGGCAGGGCAGGGCAGGGCAGGGCAGGGCAGGGCAGGGCAGGGCAGGGCAGGGCAGGGCAGGGCAGGGCAGGGCAGGGCAGGGCAGGGCAGGGCAGGGCAGGGCAGGGCAGGGCAGGGCAGGGCAGGGCAGGGCAGGGCAGGGCAGGGCAGGGCAGGGCAGGGCAGGGCAGGGCAGGGCAGGGCAGGGCAGGGCAGGGCAGGGCAGGGCAGGGCAGGGCAGGGCAGGAGTGTCAACAGCAGCACAGCCAGCAGCCCTGCATTCAGCCCTGACTGCAGACTTGCGCAACATCCTGCCACCATGGCAGCCAGCAGCAGCAGCAGCAGCAGCAGAGGGCCCCTTTATGACCAGGCCTGATACCCCTCCCTCGCCCAGGCCCCCAGCCTTACACGCACCTGCCACCAGGGTGACCTCAGCATCAGCCACGCTCTGGCCCTGCCGGCTCACTGCCACGCTGATGTTGGTCTGAGCGCCTGGGGCCACGATGGTCTGCACCTGCCCTGTGGTGCTGCTGTTGCCGGCTTCGCCAATGGTCAGCTTCACCTCCAGAGTACGGTTCTGACATGAGCAAGCCCACCGGACGCACCACCAGACTTAGCCAGGCCCAGAGTCCAGCACCCCCTGTCAGCCAGATGTCTCTCCACTCTCCCACTCCCGTCTTCACCCTCCCCCTGCCTCCTAGCTAGCCAGCCTGCCAAACAGCCCACCCATGAGCCACCCACCTCCTGCACTGTCAGGTCCACGGACAGCCTGAGCATGTGTGGTGCGGTGGGGTCAAACAGCCGGCTGGTGGGCAGTTGCGGTGACGGCGGCACTGGCATTGGCAGTCACGCGTGGCACTGCCAGCAGCAGCGACACACTGCAGCCACCCAAGCACTCAGGGCCCAGGGGCAGGGCCAGCGTGACCAGACCAGAGGGCACCTGGGAGTGGGCAGCAGGGCCGAGCAAGGAGAACTGGTGCGGCATGCGCCAGGACCATGAGAGATGGCATGCCCACATTGGGAGTGCAGGAAGCACTGCCACAATCAGGAGCCCTGACCCAGACCAGACAACAATGCCTAACTATTGCAATGTCCAGTGGGCCAGCACATCATTGGGGCAACACATCATTGGGGCAGCAGGCTGTGTTGCCAGCACACTTTGTTGCCTGAGCTCAGCTGCACAGCTCCCTCTCTGGCCCAGCCTTAACCCCGCCCCCTACCCTAGCCTGGGCCCTGGCTGCCCTCCTTCACCTGGCTGAGCTGCTTGGACAAGCTGGACAGGTCATTGCCCCACACCATCAGCGCTGACGCGTTGGGCCAGGGGTTCTGAAAGCTCAAGCCTACAGGTGTCACATCACGGCAGGCCAACTGACTATTGGGCGCAAGGCTAATGGCCAGCCCTGATCCCACTGTAAGAACACACGCTGTGAGCACCATGCTTAGGCTCGGCAGACACAAAAAGCAGCTCAATGTAATGTGCAATCGTAAGTCTGGAATGAATGTGAGGGAGGCTACAGGCAGGGGTCAGTGATCAGCAGCAGGGCGAGGCAGAAGCCACTATCCCAGCACAACATAACAAGGAACTTCCCTCCACATGGAGCTCCAACACACGGCACCTCATAGGGCGCGCTCCTTACCTGCAACAGCTCCTGGGACATAGGATGAGGCGTTGGCTGTGAGGGTGGGCGTGTCGTGCGCTAGCAAGGGGCGGGTGGTCCAGTACTCCCAGGTACGGCCCAGCGTGATATTGGCACAGGCTGGCACCCCCCCTCCCTGCTGCAGCCAAACGACCAGGCCAACACATCAACCAGGGCTCACACCCAGACAATCGTCCAACAGCCCAGCCCCAGGCAAGATGTCCTGTGTGGGAGGACATGGGCCACCTGGTGCTGACTGTGCTGTGCCTGTCGCACACATCGCCACCTTCACCTTTGCAAAAACCATGCTGCTTGCAACACAAGCAGCGCACATCTCACCCAGGCCTAACATGCCCAGAGGTTGCCTCTTGGGGTTGCTAGGTAATTCACCGCTTGCATCAGGCTTTCCCTACACAACCCTACACATGTGTGGTTTGCCTCACCTGCTCATCTGTGGTGCACGCCTGCAGCTCGAACTCGCCCGTGCAGGGCAGCATCAGCTGGCAGGCCTCAGCTGGGCTGCCAGAGCTGGTGTTGCATGCAGCTGACGTGCTGCAGTTGGCTGTGCCAGCGTCCTTCACTTGCAGGCTAACAAGCACGGGAACACCCTGCAGCAGGAGCAGCAAGAGTTGAAGCAACAGCACCAGCAACAGGAGCAGCAAGAGTTGCGGCAGCAGCAGCAAGAGTTGTGGCAGCGACAGCGAGAATGGTGATGGCATCAGCAACCGCAGGACCAACAGCAGCAACAGAAAGGGTCCTGAATGCGAGCAGCAGCACCCTGCCCCATCATACTGAGGCTGGCCTTGTGCGGACTGAAACCCTCCTCCTCCTCCTCCTCCTCCTCACCTTGAGCTCGCTGCCACTTTCAGTGTCGGTCACAGTAGTCTTCACGCCCCAGGCAACCCCTGGGGTGTTGGTGTCCAGATTGCGCGTCACTTTCAGGCGCCGCCTACTGGTCTGCAGGCTGCGGTACCGGGGAGGGAAGGCGTCAGGCCAGCAAAGTTAGTGGCGTCGACAGCAGCAGCAATCGGCCTAGAGCTGGACGCTGTGTGGTTCCTAATGCAGGACCCAGTGACTGCAATGCAGGCGTTCAGGGTGCTGTGAAGGTGGTCACTCAACACCTCCAGCGCGACAAAAGAGCTACCAAGACATGCAGTGATGGCAGCAGTGAAGCACACGCAGGCCTCCATTGCCAGCCTAGGCCACCCTATACAGCCAGCCTAGGCCGCCCTATACAGCACCAGCTGCCTTCTGATCACCCACCCACCACACACACCCCACACACCACCTGCCCACCTGACAGTGGCAGTCCTGGCAATGACCTCCCGAGTAGGGCCGACCCACTGGGCACGCACGCTCAGCTGCTCCCCAGATTTTGGCGCTGAGTCAGCTGGCACCTTGCCCAAATCAATGGTGGCGTTAGCTGAGCCAGTGCTGTCAGTGGTGGTGTTCTGTGCACAGCAGGGGCACAGCAGGGGCACATTCAGTACAGAGATTAGCAGCAAGGCCCAGGGCTGCTTGGCTCTGCATTGTGCTCATGCAGGCATCACTGCTGGAGCAGACTGTTGACCTACTCACTGTGTGTGCATGTGTATTCTGTGGAGGCCAGCCACACAGCCCCCAGGGTGCGAGTGAGAGTGTGCAGCTTCACAGCTACTGTCACCTACTACTACACCTGACACTTGACTGGCGCTTGATGGGCTGACCACAGGCTGTGACCATGTCTCACCGACTGAGCCTTCCCTCCATAGGGCTGTACCTCCCTTTGCTGTGCCTTCCCAGCCATTGATTGGCACTTACCACGATGCCCTTTGCGCTGCCAGCTGACCAGTCAAGGGTGATGGGGGCTGAGGCCACGCTGCTGCCAAGATACGAGGTAGCGGTGAGTGTGACCACCACACTGGCGTTGGGCAGAGCCTGTTGGCAGGTGGCAGGGACAAAGAAAGAGCGGTTTGACGCAGGGGCAGGGGCAGGGGCAGGGGCAGGGGCAGGGGCAGGGGCAGGGGCAGGGGCAGGGGCAGGGGCAGGGGCAGGGGCAGGGGCAGGGGCAGGGGCAGGGGCAGGGGCAGGGGCAGGGGCAGGGGCAGGGGCAGGGGCAGGGGCAGGGGCAGGGGCAGGGGCAGGGGCAGGGGCAGGGGCAGGGGCAGGGGCAGGGGCAGGGGCAGGGGCAGGGGCAGGGGCAGGGGCAGGGGCAGGGGCAGGGGCAGGGGCAGGGGCAGGGGCAGGGGCAGGGGCAGGGGCAGGGGCAGGGGCAGGGGCAGGGGCAGGGGCAGGGGCAGGGGCAGGGGCAGGGGCAGGGGCAGGGGCAGGGGCAGGGGCAGGGGCAGGGGCAGGGGCAGGGGCAGGGGCAGGGGCAGGGGCAGGGGCAGGGGCAGGGGCAGGGGCAGGGGCAGGGGCAGGGGCAGGGGCAGGGGCAGGGGCAGGGGCAGGGGCAGGGGCAGGGGCAGGGGCAGGGGCAGGGGCAGGGGCAGGGGCAGGGGCAGGGGCAGGGGCAGGGGCAGGGGCAGGGGCAGGGGCAGGGGCAGGGGCAGGGGCAGGGGCAGGGGCAGGGGCAGGGGCAGGGGCAGGGGCAGGGGCAGGGGCAGGGGCAGGGGCAGGGGCAGGGGCAGGGGCAGGGGCAGGGGCAGGGGCAGGGGCAGGGGCAGGGGCAGGGGCAGGGGCAGGGGCAGGGGCAGGGGCAGGGGCAGGGGCAGGGGCAGGGGCAGGGGCAGGGGCAGGGGCAGGGGCAGGGGCAGGGGCAGGGGCAGGGGCAGGGGCAGGGGCAGGGGCAGGGGCAGGGGCAGGGGCAGGGGCAGGGGCAGGGGCAGGGGCAGGGGCAGGGGCAGGGGCAGGGGCAGGGGCAGGGGCAGGGGCAGGGGCAGGGGCAGGGGCAGGGGCAGGGGCAGGGGCAGGGGCAGGGGCAGGGGCAGGGGCAGGGGCAGGGGCAGGGGCAGGGGCAGGGGCAGGGGCAGGGGCAGGGGCAGGGGCAGGGGCAGGGGCAGGGGCAGGGGCAGGGGCAGGGGCAGGGGCAGGGGCAGGGGCAGGGGCAGGGGCAGGGGCAGGGGCAGGGGCAGGGGCAGGGGCAGGGGCAGGGGCAGGGGCAGGGGCAGGGGCAGGGGCAGGGGCAGGGGCAGGGGCAGGGGCAGGGGCAGGGGCAGGGGCAGGGGCAGGGGCAGGGGCAGGGGCAGGGGCAGGGGCAGGGGCAGGGGCAGGGGCAGGGGCAGGGGCAGGGGCAGGGGCAGGGGCAGGGGCAGGGGCAGGGGCAGGGGCAGGGGCAGGGGCAGGGGCAGGGGCAGGGGCAGGGGCAGGGGCAGGGGCAGGGGCAGGGGCAGGGGCAGGGGCAGGGGCAGGGGCAGGGGCAGGGGCAGGGGCAGGGGCAGGGGCAGGGGCAGGCCTCACCCAGGATGGTGCCTTGACCACCAGATCTGCAGTGGGAGGCCTGGGGTCAGCGATGGTGAACTCCACGCTCTTCACGGTCAGCAGGCTCTTGAAGTCGAAGCTAGGTGCAGCCACTCCACCACCGCCATTTGTCGTTTTTGGGGCGATGGCCATCATCATCCGTGACTGGCCTGGCCTGGACATCACCACACTGCTGCGCAAGGCACGGGCAGCTGCCACCAAGCTGTTGCGAGCAAGCAGGGGTTCAGCGTCCAAGTACTCGGTGCTGCTATCAGCTCCAGGTGTGGCGAGGGGGTCATGGCCAGACAGCAGGGTCTGGGCACTGCTGCTGCTTTTTAGGGATGCCAGCCTGCGGCCTTGGGTAGTAGGTGGGGCGGTGCCGTTGGCATCAGGTGGCAGATCACCTGCAGCCATGCAGCCCAGGCAGTTGACAGAAGGTGGGAAGCGGTGTGCAAGAGGA
Source organism: Haematococcus lacustris (assembly GCA_030144725.1). NCBI lineage: Eukaryota > Viridiplantae > Chlorophyta > Chlorophyceae > Chlamydomonadales > Haematococcaceae > Haematococcus > Haematococcus lacustris. The sequence goes on along the minus strand of JASKMD010000013.1, from coordinate 6,574,033 downwards.
GCTACAGGCATGAGCAAGAGCAAAGCAGTGTTCATGACAAGCCAACAGGTAGGGCTGGAGAAGCAGACAAAACCAGTGTGGACATGCCAGGTAATGTGAGGGGACAGGAAGCAGCCGTAGCCCAGGGCATGCTGAAGCAGTGAGCGTGGTGCCACGTCATAGCAAGACAATCATAAGCCATGATATGTTGAAGCAAGACAATCATAAGCCATGCCATGTTGAAGCAAGACAATCATAAGCCATGATATGTAACGTGTGTGCCACTACACAACTCAGCAGCCTGAGGGGCCTGAATGTTCCCCTTCCCTCGTCTCCACTCCACCCAGCACCTTCCTCACCCTTGGCCCGGACTCAGCTTTACCACCGTGGCAGCTAAGAGCCAGGATCTCACCTGATGGGGCTGGATCTCACCTGATGGGGCTAGCGGTGTGCAAGAGGAGCTACAGGCATGAGCAAGGGCAAAGCAGTGTTCATGACAAGCCAACAGGTAGGGCTGGAATCTCACCTGATGGGGCCACCAACAGGTTTATGGAGTACCGGCCTGGCTTGGCAGATGCAGGCACCACAAAGACACCGTGCATGGAGCCATAGTCACCACTGATGGGCACCACTAGCCTGCAGCCAGGTGGGCAGACACAGTGAGACGCGAGCAGGTGGGTAGGTCTGGCAGGCAGAGAGACAGGCAGGCAGGTGAGTAGGCGCACTGGCAGGCAGGCAGCCAGGCAGGCAGGTAAGGAGGTGCACTAGCAGGCGCGCTGGCAGGCGCACAGGGCATGGGGCAAGCAAGAGCTTCAGGTGTACAGATAAACAGGTGGCTTTCCATTCGACTGTGAAACAGGTGGGCTGGGCTGCTCACCTTGCAGGGTTGCCAGGCTGGCTGTCATCCCAGGACGGCTGCACCAGCAGCAGTGCCTGGGAGATGTTAGGCAGTCCTGTCAGTTGTTGCTGCTGCTGCTGCTGCTGCTGCTGGGAGGCTGCTGCGCTGCTGTTGTCCTGGAGCTGGCGTCCTGTCAGCTGGTGCCCCAGCTGCTGCAAGTAGCCAGTGACGTGCAGCTGGTCACCAGGACGGGCCAGGGAGCGGTCCAGCACAACAGCTGCCACATAGGCACTTCGAGCGCTGCGGCTGGTCCAATAGCCTGCACGGCACAAGGGTCAGAGGGTCAGGGTCAGAGGGTCAGGGTCAGAGGTCCAGGTGTGAGACTGCATCTATGGCCCAGGGCTGGATAGATTGGTGAAGAAAGACTCAAACCCTAGAAGAGCCAGCGTGCATTAAGAGAAGAGCGTCTGTTACTGGGTGAGTCAGACTGAGGTGGGTCCTAACTCCAGTCTGCTCCCACAGAGGGCTCCAACGCAAGTGCACTGTTACATGCACCTGATACATTACATCGCATGCAAATGCGGTATTAAAGAACATGTTAAATCACATGGAATAACATAAACGCCAACACGGGCATTGGCAGGTGTGCCTTACCAGACCAGATCCTGACTGCAGCCTGCTCCCGCATAGGCGTCTGGCTGCAAAGCACGGTCTGGTTTGGACACCTGGTCAGCTGGTCAGCTAGCGGGTGGATGGTGGTGCTGCCAGGTGGCCATACAGCACGGACAGCACAGTGAGGTGTGGAAAGCAGGGATGAAGGCGACGGAGGGGCTGCCTGTGGAGGTGGTGTGGGCACTCACCCACAGACGGGGTGATCATGACGTCACCAGCAGGTGCCACCACCACAGCAGTCAAGCCCAGGTTCTGGTTAGGGCTAAGGGAGGGGAGGACGCTGCAGGAACCATCCGTCCCGGTTGTGCAGCTGCCCACAAGGGAGATCTGCAGCAGCAGCACGACCAACATGCTGTGTGGTGTTCATAGTAACCTATAAGCAGCAGCAGCAGCAGCAGCAGCAGCAGCAGCAGCAGCAGCAGCAGCAGCAGCAGCAGCAGCAGCAACAGCAACAGCGGCAGCAACAAGCTGTGTTGTTTCCATACTCAAGTTGCAGCTCAGGCTAGCGTGGGCAGCGGGCGGACAGGCAGTAGTGGGTGCATCAGGCAGCGTGGGTGCAGGAGTTGGGAAGGGGCAGGCATGTGGTGCAGGGTGCAGCAGGCAGTATGGGGAGCAGCAGGCTGAGAGAGATGTAACAGTCCATCTAAGGGGTGCAGCAGGCATATGATGAGACAGGCATGTGGTGAGGCAGTGAGGCAGGAGGGTGCAGCAGGCAGGTGATGAGGGTCACCTGGGTCGGCCCGGAGTTGAGCCCTGCAAACACCCAGGCACGGGCGCCCGCCACTGGTCCTGCAGGGGTGGCGGAGCCCGGGCTGCCATTGCCCACCACCCACACCAGCAGCCCTCGGCCTGCACAGCAGCACGACAGGGGCTGACAGGGGCTGACATGAGCAGTCCTGCTTGGAGCGTCATAATGGAACGGAGCCCTAAAACACTGTAACACTGGCTGTCCTGTAACACAGTGTACTACTATTCCTAATGGCTGACGTTCTGGCGAGTAGTGCAGCATGGTGCAATGGTTAGTCCTGCTGGTGGTTCACCCCTGCAGACTGTTTCTGATGGGTGGGGCCTGTAATGCTAGCCATGCATGCCAGGCGCATTGCTCAGGGTCAGGGTGCTAGTGTACAGCACGAAGCACAGGTGGCAATGGCACCAGCAGAGGCAGACCACCTGTCCCTGGCCGCGCAGGGTGCTGGGACATGCTGCGCCACCCCTACATCAACTCTGCCCATCAGCCAGCACCGCAGCAGGCGAGAACTCTTTCGCCTAGATCCCCCCTACACCCACCCACCCCACCCTGAATGCCAATCCCACCAGCAGGGGCGGTTGACCTGTCCCTGGTCACACCTTGGGACATGACCCTGGTCACACCTTGGGACATGACCCTGGTCACACCTTGGGACATGACCCTGGTCACACCTTGGGACATGACCCTGGTCACACCTTGGGACATGACCCTGGTCACACCTTGGGACATGACCCTGGTCACACCTTGGGACATGACCCAGCTGGTCTGTATGCCGGTCTTCAGCAGGACCTGGACGTCAGATGACACGGAGCGGCCGCCGTCCCAGCTCAGCTGGCGGCAGCAGGTGGCCACCACGTGCACTGCGCGCCCTGCCTGGAGGGGCAGCGCCACCTCCCCCACGCTGGTGTCGAGGGAGGTGCTGTTGATAGCCCGGCCCTGGAGCAACACCTGGTTGCCTGCAGAGTCCAGGCAGGGCACACAGGAGGGAGGGGTGCCTGTGTCAGCTGCAGGGTCTCAGGTTGTACTGGCAAGGTGAGACGGGTGTCCACAGGGCTCCAGTGGTGATATAGCTGTAAAGGCAACTAGAGCCATGTCAGGGGCGTCTAGAGCAAGGTGGCTAGAGCCAGGGCCAGCTAGCCAGCCTTGTAGGCTACAGTCATGGGGTAACCAACAGCCTTGCTAGCCCCTGGCAAGTTGGCATCGTGGGCCCCATGCATGCCACACAACTGCCACCATGCACCAGCATGCAACCACCACCTACTTGGCCGGCCCAGTGTCTCATTGATCAACCACTCCCCACCCCCCAGCAGGGGCAGCAGCTTGATGGCGTCCGCCTCACCTACACGCACCACACAACTCTCAGGGAGGGCACAAGGTGGTCGCCCAGCTGCTTTCTGCAGGTCATGTGACCTCATCTATGCACACTACACACCACACGCCACACCCCACACACATACACACACAGAGTAGGGGCACAGGATGTGGCCAGCATCATCGGGCCCTCCAACTGCCTCTCTCCTGGTCCTGTGGCATTGCAATGGTGGACAGAGGTGGGCAGGATACGCAGGTGCTTGGGAGGAGATACTTAGAAACCACCCAGAAAGATATCTCAATCCTCATGAAGTGTGGGGTCTGTACCTCAGAAACCAACTGGGAGCACTGCCGGAGCTAGCAGTCGCAGTGAAGGGTTGTGGCAACTGGCAATGGCAGGTGAGCCAGGAGTGTTGGGCAAGGGGTGCAGCCAGGAGCAGCTAGGCACAAGCAAAGGTGGTCAGCCAAACTCTGGAGCCAGCAGCAGGGCAGGCAGGCAGGTCAGGCAGGTCAGGCAGTCAGCCCTGGGTGGTGGCCATGAAGCAGCACCCAGGGGCCTGCAGGAGTGGGTTGGCTCACAGCTCACTTGCAATGTCCAGGGACCAGGACTCCGCCCTGTAGGATTCGCCCTGAACCAGGTACGGCCAGGAGCTGGGGAAGGAGGCTGGCTCGAACACCAGCACCTTGGACCTGCACACACCACCACCACCCCACCTGGCTCAAAATACATGCCTCCAGAGGCAGGCACTCCCCTTGCTCGTGTGAGGCACTCCATTGCTCGTGTGAGGCATTGAACTGCGTGAAAGGCTGGTATGTGCTGCCGTCTCAGCAGCGCACTGCAGCACATTGCCCAGGTGGGAGACCCAGCCGGCAAGTCATCAGCCAAGCCATCCATCAGCCCCCGGGTAGGCCAGCAAGCGTGTGATGGACCAAGCGAGAGTGGGCCAGCAAACAAGGTATGGGTGCAGCGGGCTGGGAGGTATGCTATGCAATGGTAGCCTTGGCAGTTGGCCAGGTGATCAACAGGGGGTGGGTGGGTGGGTGGCTGGGTGGCTGGCGGTGGGAAGGCCTTACTCGGCAGTAGGTCCCTGGGTGTAGGTGGGCAGCTTCATGGTTATAAATTCGGCTGAGCTGGCCTGCGCGCAACAGGAAGGCGAGCAAGTAGGGGTAGGAGGTAGGGTGAGGGGGCTGAGGATCACTCCTGAGTGCCTCCCGGAGGGAGGATGGGGAAGGGGTGAGGTGGAGGTGGAGGGGGAGGGGGAGCGGGGAGAGGGAGGCTGAGGCTGAGGCTGAGGGTCAGGATGAGGGTGAGGGGGACTAAGGATCACTCCCTACACCCACACCCCCCCACACCCACACCCACACACCCACCCACACTGTACCTGCAAAGGTTGACCCAGGCCGTCCCTGACCGCCTGGTTTGCTGCCACAGCCACCCGGTACTTGCGTTCAGGCAGCAGGCCGGGCACAGTTAGCTGCAAGGTGGCCTTGTTCAGCAAGCGGCCGGACTCGATGGTGAGCTGCAGCCAGCAGTGCAAATAACGAGCAATAGGCTGCCTGGTGCGAACCGTCTGGTTGCTGCTGTGCAGAGTATAGCCGTCACATCTGACGCAATGCTGCTAGTATGCCTGCTTTTTGCGGCAGGGTGTGCGGCTGGCAGAAGACTGACTGAGGACAGGTGAGGGGTCTTCCTATCCTTCACCACTGGACTTATTTTGAAGGCAGGGAGGGCAGGAGCAGGGGCAGGGGCAGGGGCTGAGAACATGGCAGGAACAGGAGGGCAGGGACAAGAGCTGGACAAGCAGCAGTGTCTAGTCAGCTGTGAACCACTCACCGGTGTTTGGCATGTGGAGGTGGAGGAGGGCGAGACGTCCACCACCTCACACACTGACATACTGGCTAGCAGCTGCTCAGGGGTGGTGGTGTTGGCCAGGCCGTGAGGCAGCCACGCATTGAGGCGGCGGTACCTGCACACCACCAGCAGCACCACCAGCACCATGCATGGTGTCACGACCAAGCGTGTGCAGCCACGACAGAGCATGGCGCGGTTGCAGAGTGTGTTGGTGATGGCGATGGTGGGTTTGGCAGCAGTCAGGATCATCACACAGGACAGGACAAGGAGGCAAACAGGGTGGCAAGCAGGGTGACTCCTCCAGCCAAACCTGGCCATCCCTGAAGGAGCACTCACTTGACTTCACTGCCTAAGCTTGAGGAATTGGAGGTGCGGAAGTCCTGCCTCAGTGGCACCCTGAACGGCCTCAGCCCGCCCAGGCTGACGTCGAGGTCCTGCACAGCTCAGAACACACCAGTGGTGGCCCCCCTGCTGCTCCCCCTGCCCATCTCCCCTACACACTCACACCGCTCCCCCTGCCACCCTTGCGCCTCAATAAATAACCATGCAAGCATAGGCATATTGTGGTCGACTCCAGACTGCAAAGGAATGGCTGCAGGCAGGACTGCAGGCGCTGCCACAGCGCTTGTGGCTGGCTGAATGTGGACCTCCTACTGGCCACCCTGGCGAACGAACACCCCAGGTTCAGACCAGCATCAGAATACCAGGATATCATAATACGATAGTATCAGCGCACAGCCGGCAGTGCTGATGGCACTCAGCCGGTATTGCTGATGGCACAGTCGGCATTGCTGATGGCACTCAGTCGGCATTGCTGATGGCACTCAGTCGGTATTGCTGATGGCACACGACGCACCCTCCTGGTGGGAGCGCTGTAGGTGTTGTAGCGTGAGCCCGCAGGAAGCAGCAGCAGGTACCTGCAGTGAGCAAAGAATAAAGCAAGTGGTGGAGCAGGCTAGCACCCACCCACTGTTGCTCACCCAGAGAGAGCCCCATGACCAGCTAGGCATCAATCGGGCTGAGCTAGGGCCCGGGGAGGGGTGGGGGGCAAAGGGAGGGGGTGGGATAGGGGCAGGGGGCAGGGGACAGCCAAAGCCTCACTTGGTGTTGTTGGCCAAACCGGGTGCGCCCACCACCACCTCTGCGCAGGTAGCCAGGCCACTCTGCTCCTTCTCAACAGGCTGCACACCAGGGAGAGTGAGAGTAGTGAGGATGCTGCGCTGTTTACACGGTGCTTCATTGACTGCTAGCAATGACTGCTAGCATTAAATGATCGCATCGACTGGTTGCGTCGACTGATTGCGGCGGCTGGCAGTGCTGGCTGCAACCTTGGCTGGCTTCAACCGTGGCCATAGGGTATTGTGTTGATTGTCATGTTCAGGTAGAGTCCAGCTGTAGACGATGGACGTATTATCATATTGGGTACCAGTCCCAAACACCCACTAGGAGCAAGCTGGCCTTAGCCTTAGCTACAGGCACTGCCAGTTGTCGGCAAGCAGCTAGCAGGTTGCAAGCCGCAGCCTCACCTGGGGGCCAGCGGTCCTGCTGGAGCTGAGCAGTGGCATGGGAGGGAGGCGGGCTATAGAGTAGCAGGGGCTCACGCTCAGCTGCATCGCCTCTGCTGTGCTGGAGTTGAGCTTGCGTAACTGCAGGCTGCTGGCCAGCAGTGTCAGGTTGACGGGAGAGGTGAAGGACAGCAAGATCTTGGCTGCACAGCGGTGAACAACAGCAGCAACAGGGAAGCAGGTAGTGGAGGGGGAGGGCCATGGTATATGCTCGAGCCGGACCCCTGGCACAACTGCAACGACATGCCTCATCAGGTGCCTTACCCACACTGCTTGTAATCAACTACAGCCAAGCAGGAGGTATCGCAATGTAACCAAGAGCTGACAGCAGGGCGCAGCAGGACACAAGCAGGGTGTGCACTCCCTCAAGACTAGTCGTGTGGCCACCCAGCGTGCTCAAGGCGGGCAGCAGGCTTGGCCAGCCACCCCGGGCAGGGGTTGCAGCGCAAGGGTGTCAGTCAGTAAACCCACCACTGTCACCCACCAGTGCCACCCACAACTGCCAGGACACGCCACAACTGCCACCCTCAAACCCACCATCAGGCGGCACCTCTGGCAGGATATCGTCCGGCATTCCCTGCTGGCTCTGCCACAGCCCCTCTGTCAGGTTGCTCATGATGTCAGAGATCACGGTGGTGATGGAAAAGCTGATGGGCCTGGTCACCAGCTTGCGCTGCCTGCCGACAGTCAGGTTCAGCGGCACACCTGCAGGGGCAAGCGCCACAGCAGAGGGTCAGCAGTGCAGGTGGCATTAGACAAGAGGTGAACAGCTCAACATGCCTGCTGGCAGCCAGGTTCAGCAGCATCACCACAGCATCAGCTCACAGAGTAGCAGAGTGCAGGCGCCATGCCCTACCAATCCCCACCACTATGCAGTACCAAAGCAAAGGACCCACTCTAACCACTGCCCAGCTGGTCAGTAAGCCACTTGACTAGAATTACAGGGCACAGGACAGGGTACAGGGACAGGGACAGGACAGCAGGGGTCACGTTGCAACCAACCACGTCTCCTCCCTACACGGCCCTACACCAGGAGGGTGCTTGTTTGACTACCTGGGGCTGATTGCACGAGGGCCCCCCTGGTACAAGGTGGTGAGCTGCATTTACGCTGCGTGGCCAAGGCCCCTCTGGGGCTATGCCTCAGGCAGCACTCTTACCATCATAGGTGGTGAGGGAGGTGTTGAGCAGCAGGGTGCAGTCCAGGTCGGAGGGCCAATCCTGGTCTGGGTCCCAGCGGGCGATGGTGGTGGTGACCCAGCGGAAGCGCCCCGGAGGGCTCTTGGATGAAGAGGGGCAGGACAGGCTGAAAGGCGGGCGTCCTCCGGATGAATCACCCTGCCCAAAGTCACTGCCCAGGGCAATGACTGGGCGACTGTACACTACCTGCAGCGTAAAGGTATAATGAAGAGTCAGATGCATATGAGGGAAGCATGCCAAGGAACATTGTGTTTGGGTATTGATTTGCTGGCAGCCCTGCCCACAATCACGCACATGCCTTACTGCTGAGGCCGCCCACCCACCGTCAGTGTCTGTGAACCTGATAACTGCACCGAGGTTGAGGGTGTGGCAGACAACAAGTCGGAGGGTGTGGCTGCAACCAGCTTCAGCGGAAGCTCAGCTGCCAGGAAGCCCCCAGGTGGCTGCTGAGCAGCTGCGAAGCCAGCCCAGACGAGTAGGTACAGGCTTGAGATGCGCACCCAAGCCCAGGTAGGCATGCCTGAGCAGAATCGAGGTGCTGCGTAAGCCACACAGTCGCACGGGTGCAAGGGGACGGCGTCGCATGGGTGGCGATGCAAGCAGCAGCTGCAGCCCAGCTCGCGGCTGATGTTAAGGGTTGAGCTGACGACGGCGCGGATGCTGCCATCGCTGCATAAACAGGACCATCGTACCGTGCGCGTGTCTGACAAGTTGGCGCGTGCTTGGTCCTCGGCTCGCTTCCCTACTCAGTGTATACAGCAACTACGCCTAATCTCGAGTTACAGATCGCAGGAGCAGCAGCGATGCTGCCGCAACCAAAGGTAACAGAATATAGCGAAGATGCCTCGGCTCCACACTGCCGTATCGTGCTGCTCGGGACAGCTACAGCAGTTTTGCGTAATTGCGTTTACTGACGTGCGCAAACTGTCACACTGTGAGCTGCGGAAGCTGCTGCGGCCAGGACTACTTTTTCGGAGTAGTCGGAGTAGCAGCCCCCTTGTCCCTCACTAGGGCCTCCATTTGAGCCGGATCAGTAGTACCTACTAGCATATACTAGCAGCCACTAGCAGCCACTATCTGGATCCGACTCAAACAGTGTTATTGGGCTGTGTGGAGTAATCCCAGTGCACATGGCACATGAGCCCGCCTACCACCTACACTATTGCCTGACCCGAGGGCTATAGCGTAGAGTTGGCATGACCTGCATGTACTAATTGTAAGCTGATGACAGCTCAACAAAGGGGGCACACAATACTGTGCCTCAGCAGGCTGCTGCTGCTGCTGCTGCTGCTGGGCCTTGGGAGGCTTGTCTCGCAGCCGCTTGTAGCCCAGGCCAGGGTACTCCTTGCCCTTGGCTGGCAGAGCTCCTTGGTCTGGCCAGTAGCACAACTCCAGCGGCCGCCACTTGCTCTCCCCAATGCGCTGCATGTTGAGCGCTGCATTGCAGTCCCTGTCCAGCCACCTGCCTGGCTGCGGTGCTGGCTTTGCCTTGGCAGCCTTGCCCTTGCCTTTGCCCTTAGTGGGCTCAGCTGCCCCTGGCTCAGCCTTGGTGCGCTTGCTGCGCTTGGCTGGCTGGGGAGTGCTGGGTCCTGGCTCTGAGGCTGCTGTCGGTGTGGCTTCCTGGCTGCTGCGTGGGGCCTGTAGGGGCTTGACCTGCTCGACAGCCTTGACAGGTCTTACAGTCAAACACAACTATTTCAACATGGAACAACCTGTTTGAATGTGGGTAATCTTACTCAGCTACTCCAATCAAGTTGAAACAGCCTAGGCCGCACCCTTGATGACTGCCCACCCCACACCGATGGCACATTCCTCCTGGATCACTGGGCACCTCATCAAAACAAACAGCTTAATGCTTTGTAAGGCTAACAACAGGTGTAAGCTACTAGGGCCTATGCGTTGTTGCGGGCCTGGCCATCAATGCCCCGGCGGTACTCTGCAGCCCGGTGCAACCTCTGCCTACCTTTGGGCAGCCGGTCATTAACCCGCTTGTAGCCCTGCTGGTACTCCTTCCCAACGGGGGGCGGAGCCTCCAAGCCCTCATAGCTGCACAGCTCCAAGGGGCGCTGCATGCTCTCCCCAGTGCGCTGCAAGTTGTGGGGCTGGGCCAGCTGCTGCAGGGAGGGGCTGGGCCTGGGCATGGGGAGGGAGTGGCGCCTGGGCAGGGGGGTCATGGGCAAGGGGGGCTGGGGGCTGGGGAGGGGGGTTGGGCGGCACCTCATGGCACCACAGCAGGCCCCGCACACACGCACAACAACTTGATGTATGGAGTCGCAATGTCGCGTGGTGCACACTGCGTCGCGTCGCCAGGGGGGCCTAGCCTTCCGTCAGCAAGGCAAAGCAATCACGCATCAGGGGCGTTATGCCCTCAACAAGCAACAACACCAGGTAACCATTCGCCTGACCCTCAACCTGAGCATGGCTGGAACATATCCTACATGACCTGACTTCGCCTCCCGCCAGCACACCCTGGTAGGTTCTATGACCGAGACGTGTAAGCCACACGCAACATTTGCCGATGTGCAACCGGCCTAGAGCTACGCCCCACTGAGCTGTCCAGATGGGAAGGCCGCCCGGCCATGCCCAAACCATGCAGGCCAGGCCAAGAGTGGGCGTACGTGCCCAACAAGGCCCTGGTGCGTCAGTGGTGGCAATAGGCAGCTGCAGCTAGTCAGCCCTACCATCACACACTCAACCTCGCAAAATGGATATGTGGGAGCAAGAGCTAGTCATGTAGGCACACACACACACCAGATCGGCGGAGCTCAAGTGGTCAAAAGCCGCGTTGATAGCAGCCATTGCAGTGATGTACTAGCAACTTGTGATTGAATTCGACTCTTGCATAAGTCTATACACAACTGCGCGGTGTGTGGCTAATGCTCTGGCTCAGGCCCTTGTTCTATCCGAACGAGGATAGGGGACTTCGGAAACTGCTTTACAACATCTAAATACAGTGCACACTGCGTGGAGTTGTCAAGGTATCCTCATGAGGGAATGCATGCCAGGTTGTTGCAACCTGGTTGCATGACAGGTTGCATGCAGAAATGTCGCGCTCCTGTCGCGCCTGCCTAGCCGAGCTGAAAAGCCCACTGGAAAACAGATAGGGAGAAATCGCAAGCAGCGCTGCAGCGTGCTGGTCGCGCTGACTGAAGTTTGACTTTGCAAAAGCACAGCTCCCGACAGAGTTAGCCCATTTGGTGTTGCGGACCCTGCCCTATCGCGTACACAGCTGTACAGGGAGGAATGGCAGAGGAAAAAGGAAAACACGGGTCAACACCCGTGGAGGAAGGAGTCAACGTACAGGTCCTGCTACGATGCAGGTACGTTTGCCAGACTGTGTTCTTACCAGTAAGACAATGAATCAATAACTGCGCTTGTGGGTCGAGTCCGCAGGCCCTTGAGCGACAAGGAAATGGCTGAGCGGACCCCTCAGGTCATTACATGCAACGAAGCGCTGCGCGAAGTAACGCTGTTCCAGTCAGCAGGAGCCAAGTCAATGAGCCGGACTTTCAGGTTTGACAAGGTGCGCTGGGGTGCAGCTTGCTGCGCGCGATGGTGGCACCCTCCATCTTATACAGATGCGATGCTTGCGCAGGTGTTTGGCTGTGACTCGACCCAGGAAAAGCTCTTCAAGCAGGCTATCACCCCCATTGTCAACGAGGTGATGGATGGCTTTAACTGCACCATCTTTGCGTACGGGCAGACGGGTACAGGGAAGACGTACACGATGGAGGGCGGGCCGCGTGAGAGCGACGACGGCAGAAAGCTGTCCGCCCAAGCCGGTGTCATCCCCCGCTCAATTAAGCAAATCTTTGATATCATCGACGGCAACAACGTGGACTCTACTGTCAAGGTCTCCTTCTTAGAGCTGTACAACGAAGAGCTGACGGACTTAATGGCAGGCGGGCAGGATGATGACAGCAAGAAGCTGCGGTGAGGATGGCACAACTGCGAACTGTCACCAGCTTCACCAGGCCAGGTTCTCATCAATGGCTGCTCCACTTTGCTTACAGGTTGCTGGAGGACAGGAGTGGAGTTGTTGTGCAGGGTCTGGAGGAGGTCATTGTGAAAAGTGCAGCTGAGATATACCAGGTGAGACACCTGTGTCCAAGTGTGCACACATTGCCAGACTACTGTGTCCGCAGTCTAATGAAGCTGACCTGCATCATTGCAGGTCCTTGACAGGGGCATTGCTAAAAGGCGAACTGCCAGCACGCTCCTGAACAACAGGTCCAGCCGCTCGCACTCTATTTTCACTGTCACTATCCATATGAAGGAGGCCACAGCAGATGGTGAGGACGTCATTAAGATTGGCAAGCTGAATCTCGTTGATTTGGCAGGAAGCGAGAACATTTCTAGGTGGGACATCATACATCAACTGTATAGATCAGCAGCTGCAGCTAGGGAAGCAATGGGTTATACTTTCTCTTTCCACAGGTCCGGAGCCAAGGATGGCAGGGCCCGTGAGGCTGGGTCTATCAACCAGAGCCTTCTTACTTTGGGGCGTGTCATCACAGCCCTGGTAGAACACTCGGGGCACATCCCATACCGTGACTCAAAGCTCACACGTCTGCTTCGAGATTCCTTGGGCGGGCGTACCAAGACCTGTATCATTGCAACCATTGCTCCGACAGTGCAATGCAGCGATGAGACAGTCAGCACATTGGACTATGCTCACAGGTGAAGGAGCTATGACTCAAGCATTGCATACTCAGGGAATGTGTGTGCCATGATATAGTTATGTGAGATTGTGTGTCTGCTGTCTACACTACAGAGCCAAGAACATCCGCAACCGGCCCGAGCTAAACCAGAAGATCAGCAAGACTACAATGATAAAGGAACTTGCTGCTGAGATTGAGCGACTGAAAGTTGACCTGGTGTGCAATCGAGAGAAGAACGGCGTGTACCTTGCTGCGGATAGATACGAACTGGTAAGCTAAGAACCATCATTTCATCGACATGCGCAGGGCTTTTGATCAGGTTATATGTAGTGGGAGAAGGAGAACGTTGCATCGGCCTCTACATGCAGGGTGAGTTGGAGCGGGTCCAGCTGAGAGAGAGTGTGAAGGCCCTGAAGGCTGAGGCTGAGGCCGAGGAAGCAGCCAAGGTGGCTGCAATGGAGGCCATGCGGGTGGCTCACAGCGCAGAGGTGGACACCCTCATGGCCTTCTTGGAGCGGAAGGATGCAGAGGTTCAGGACCTGCAGGATGAGCTGAACCGGGCCAACATTACAATTCAGGTGAGGTTCCGGAAATCCACAAGGCTGATTGCCCAGTGCTGAGTTGTGCCATGCGTCTGTTGCTTTACAAGAGCATCATTATCTTTGGCCACAGGAGCGTGTGTTCATTGGTGCCAGCCTGCGGCGGGCTGAGCAGTGCCTCGCGACCCATGCCCATCAGCTCATGACTGAGCTGACTACCTGCACCAATGACATCCATGGTCTCTTCCAGCACCTTGACAAGGTGCTGTACCAACACCCAGCATGCAGCCCCTAGCCCATATGCCAAGGCGGCTAGGTCGCTTGATCGCTTGGGTCGCAGTTGGGTATAGGGTTGACTAACCTGTCGCTCAAGTGCTCCCACCTATATGGCGCAGGTGTTGCACCTGCAAAGCCAAGACCGAGCAGTGCTGCAGGGCCTAGAGTCCATGGTGGCCTCTCGTGTCAACAGCCTCGCAGCAGGTGTTGAGGCTGCATGCAGCCAGCAAGCATCCTACCTTGCGGGTGTCACCAGTGATCTGCAGTCTTTTGAAGCAGCCACACAAGCAGACCTTGCGGCCATAGCAAAGCAGGTGGCGACTGTGACGAAAGGCATCAGCACAGTGCAGGCTGCAGCAAGCCAGCAGCTGGAGGCTCTGGCAGCCTCAACCACCGCATCATTGGTGGCTGCACATGGGCAGACGGACGCTAGCATCAAACAGGCTGTAGCATCAGGGGAGACGAGCACCAAGGCAGCGACAGCGGCCTTGAATTCCTTGGTGGCTGCCTTGCAGCAGCAGACACAGCAGCTGGAGGCCCTGACTGAGCAGCAGGAAAAAGCCACCGCAGTACTGGAACAGGGGCTGCAAGCTATGGCGGCCTCTGCAAGCACAAGCTTCAAGGGTGAGAGCTTCTGCATGACTGCTATGACTGGGTACAAGCACCTGGTCAGCTTGTGAGCTGCTGCCCACTTCGTGGGGAAAGCTGTTGCCGTGTCACCTGTGAGGTTGTGATTGCAGATATGTCTGGAGCAGCAACGCGCCTCTGCCAGCTGGAGGAGAGCCATGCTCATGCAGCTCAGCAGGCAATTGCGGCCTTTGCAACATCTTTTGAGACAGCCTTTCGATCTCAGCAAGTAAGCTCCACCTAGCAGCACCCCTGATAGCCCTTACATGCTTGGGTTTTCCTGATGGGTTGGTGGGCTGCCCATGGCTGCAGGCTCAGCTCAGTGAGCAAGTCAGCCAGCTTATCTCGAGCTTTGCTGCAGAGCGCTGCGCGGCCCTGCACACGGGAGTCACCGGCATCTCCCGACAGTTGGCTCAGCAGCAGACGACAGCAGACAGTGAAGCGCGTGGGATGGTTGCTGCAGCTGACAGCGGGCTAGCTAAGCTACAGGTGATGAGATGCACATCCAGCAAACTCGCAATGCTTGCAGTACATTCCAGCACTTGCACCTGTTCATGCCGTTAGTGACCTTGTCTTGCTTGATGTACCACTGCAGAGCGGAGCCGGTCATTGCTCTGATTTGTTGAAGCAATGCTTGCACAGTGTCCAAGTCAGCTCTCGCTCAATGGCAGAGGCAGCTATCACAGCATCAAGCAGCGGTCAGGAGGCAAGCAAGCAGCTCTTGGCGTCCCATGCTGACCAGTCCTCAGCCCTTGCTTCCTACATCTCAGCCAATGGCAAGACACTACACAGCTGCAGCAACAGCGTCACAGCTGCTGCAAGTGCAGTGGCCCAAGAGCTGAGCAGCAACGCTGTGCAGCTGCTCACCGCACAGCAGGCTGTGGGCAGCAGCATTTCCCAGTTTGGAGCTGTCAGCTTGGCGCTGGTTTCATCACTTCAAGACAGCACCCGGCATGCAGCTGAGCAGATGGCAGGTAATGGGCGGTGGCTCAATGACCCTTGCAGGGCACCCTCACTATGGCTACTTTCATCACCTACCATTTGTCTACCATTTGTCTTCATACCTAGCATGCACTAGTAGAGGGTATGCACGATTCTATCTACAAACTTTGCCACATGTTCTGCTCACCAACCCACAAGCACCTTCCAGCAGCAGCACTTGCAGAGGAGTTATACTTCATGCCTATGACTTGCTGTCCAGGCTGCCAGCACGCCCAGGCCCAGGCATTAAGCGAGCTGAAGGCTGCAGTCAGCACAACCGTGGTCTCACAGCTGGCTCAATCACTCCAGTCAAGAGATCCCCAGGACCCAGCTGCTGAGCCCCCTGCGCGTCGAGTCCTGCCTGTGGTCAGCCCTAGCCAGATCCAAGAGCTCATGTGCCCTGCTGAGGAAGTGGTGCTGCAACAACTTCGTGCCACAAAGAAAGACATCCTTCGGGTAAGCCCTTGAGCTAGGTCCCCAGAAGTGACCAGCGTTGCCTCTTGTCCCAATGCCACTTGTACAGCTCTCCTCTCCTCTGCCTGCACACTTGCTGTCTCACTTCAGTGATGGCCGGCTGGGTGGTTGCCTGCACACCTCCCCAATCACACCCTCAGCAAGTCGCACCTGAGTAATGGCCAGCTGTTATGCATGTGAGCAGCTGATGAGCAACGAAATGGACATGTCACCAGGGACGGCACACAGGTGGCAGTGCTGTGAAGGTGTGCTGTTGCTACATCATCTGCAGAGGGGAGGGGACGTGCGCACTGCAGCCGCCATGCTGTTGAGTCCCACCCTTGTGGCTGCTGCCCAGCGTGGTGGTCGCCAGCCTATTTCTCCCCCTCCCGGCATGCGGCCCCTGGCCCCTGTGCAGTCCTCTTCCCCTGAAGCCCGGCCCTATAGGCGTCGCAGCCACAATGGCGACACCGCACCTGTTGCAGACAACCTGCGAAAGAGCAACAGCAGCAGCAGCAACGAGTGCACTGCCATGCTGACTAGCCCGTGCTCAGTGGTCAAGTCAGTGTCGCTGAGCACCAGCCAGTCTCTGCAGCCTCCGTCTCGCAGCAGGATCCCTGGGGCGCCCTTCCCACCCGCCACACCAGCTACTAAGGGGCTCAATGGCGGCGTGTCACCCATGCGCCCCAGCCTGGCAGACTGTACCAATGCCATGATGTGATGAGTGCTAGCATGATGAGCAGTATGAGCTGTTGTGAGTCCTTGACATGGGACATGGGGCATGGTGGAAGCATGCACACGTGCACAGCCTGTCACCACACTGACATGATGGGTGCCACTATGAGCTGTCTGGTCCATTGTGGATGACCTTGTGAACAGGCTGAGGGTTTTGAAGGCAGAGGCTGCACAGCCTGTTACCATGACATGCAAAATGCCATGTTCCCGCGAACACATTGCAAGTCAGGTATGGGTTCAGGTAGGGGTCCACACGGGGACAACATGGATGAGCATGGTGGTGTGGGGCAGGAGCTGAGCTAAGAGTCGGGAAGGCGGTGTCATACACAGGGGCATGCCAAGATGATGCCCTGGTACAGAGGGTGGCTTGTGTTGTGAAACAGAGTCCTCTTAAATATAGGATGCATGGTATGATCTCCTGTTCATGCGCATGCGTTGATGTACCGGCATGGATAGCAACCAGTCTGCATGTTGATGACGAGCAATGCACATAGGCAACCATGGTTGTGGTGCCATGCAACAATCACAACCCGAGTGTGTGCCCCAACCTTACGCAACAAGTCAAATGGCGTTACATGATGACTTACACCACTAAAGCCGTCCGCCATCCACCTCGAGAGATGCGAAACCTCCCACAGCGCACTCAAAAGCTAGATGCACATACAAATGTGCACATGGGTCAAAAACGGCATGCATGCTATCGCTCTCGCTCTAGATAGTCCTCACAAGCATGAAAGCCAGGTGCACCAATGTGTGGCTAAACTGTATAGCTTCCTTTGGGTGGCACCGCATGGCTGGGTGGCTTAGGAAAACATGGTTTAAGCTGCTTGAGCCGTCTGCCGTCAGTACTGGGTAGCTCAAAAGCCCCTGATGCTCTTGTCCTTCAGCCCTGCCTCCTCTTCCGGGGTGGAGGCACGCCCCAGGATGGCGTTCCGATGAGGGAAGCGGCCCTGCAGCCATTACGGTGCAGCCCTTGCACAGGTGAATTCAAACAGCTCCTGTCATGCAGGGCAGGTTGGGGCTCACTAAATGGACTACACTGCTGAGCATGCCTTGGCCATTGTGAAGCAGGCACACATGCTATGGTGGTGCTGCTGCACCAGTCTGTGTGCAGAATCATATGATGGCACTATGATGACACGGTGATGTTGGTGTTGGTGCTGCTGCTGCCATGTGGCTGAGTGCACAGCATGTCAGGCACCTACCCATTTGGCGACGATCTCCAGGTGAGCCTCAGCATACACCACCATATCAGCCACCAGCTGCATGCACACCAGGCCCCTCAAGCTTTATTTCCAGGATCTCATGGTTTCAAGGCCATTCACAAGATCAGGCATCTCACGCCGACTAAGTGAGCCATGCAGCACTCACCAGCCCCTGCCGCTGCCCCCCGTGCACCCAGCCACCCCTGGGACCCGTAGTGATATGCGCCTCCTGCCTACCCCCTGCTTGCACCCAGCCACCCCTGGGGCCTGTTGGAGTGCGTGAACAAACATATTAATAATAACAATACCGAAAACATCATTAGTGATAACATCAGCAGCAACAACAGCAGCAACAACAACAATAATAATACGAAAATGAATTAGACTAGAAACTGGCAACCTGAGGTGCGGCCTGCTCCCACCACCTACCCTAGACGTAGCAGTGCATTAGAGCCCCTTCCCTACCCCCTGTCCCAGGCCCCAGTATTCTGCTCCCCTACCTTCTCCCCTACCCTCTCTCCTTTACCCTGTCCCACCACGCTGTCACAGCTACCATGCCATGACAGGTGTGGGGTGAGGTAGGGTAGCTCCTCCAGCCCCTGCCTCCTTGGCCACCCACTCCCTCCCTCACCTTCAGCAGTGGGGGGCCCAGCTCGTCACCAGGGCTGGCCTCCACTGCAGCCTGGACATCAGCAGCCATCTCCTGGAACAGCCGCACACACTCCTGGCAGCAGGTGCAGATGCATGCATGCATGCATGCAGGCAGTTTGGAGTTCAGGCTCTTGTGCTGCTTGGCTACTGGTGATGGTGGTGCTGCTGCTGACCCATGCGCAATACAAACCTGAAGGCAGCTCATCTGCACATCTGCTATGAGAAGCGGGCGGGGATGGCAGTGGTGAGGGGCCCTACAGCCCCTGTTTCACCTGTTGATCAGCGAGCACCTCACTGTGCTCATACGGCAGCAGCAGGAAGGCCTGCTGGGTGAAGGGCAGTGCCTTGCAGCTGCCGACGGCCTGCAGCAGCAGCAGCAGCAGCAGCAGCAGCAGCAGCAGCAGCAGCGGCGCAAGGGTGGTGCTGGTCGTGCGTCATGAGCTAGGGGTTGGTGTGATGGGTGCTGGATGCATACAGTGGAGGAATGGATGCAGGGTCAGGGTCAGGGTGACGCATGTTGGGGTGTTCACAGCGCACTACACTCAAGTCCAGCTACACAGGGGCCCGGTAAGACGCATCGTCTGTCACAGGGCAGCAACCCAAGGCGGTGGCGGTGACACCTGCTGGTTGTTAACAGCTCTCAGGGCCAGCCAGGGGCCAGGTGGGGGGCGTCCTCTGTCTCATAGGGCAGTAAGCTTGGGTGCGGCAGCTGGGAGGGGCGGGGCCTCATTAGATCAGGTCAAGGCAGCTGCATTGCAACCATTGTCCGGCCGGCAAAACCCTGCCGGCTGAGGGCTAGGGGCGACGGCGGCGGCAGCAGCAGAAGTGGCCGTGGCAGCAGCGGCGGCAGCAACAGCAGCAGCAGCAGCGGCAGCTTCCACAAGCAGCAGCAGTAGCAGCAGCTGGCAGCTTAGGAAGGCAAGCAGCAGGCGGATTGGTCACGGTGAGTCGCTGCATGTCATGGCAGTACAGCTGTGACTGTGGCAGCTGTTGCACAGCAGTACAGCAGCAGCACCAGCCGCAGGGCGGCAGGCAAGGAGCAAGGAAGGGCAAGGACCCTATCGGCAGCTGCTGCTATGTGCTGCTGCCGAGCAGCAGCAATAGGGGAGAGGCAGTGGCAGGGGAGGCTGTAGGTGATGTGGTAGTGGGTGTGGCAGCGGCAACAGCCTCCAGCATTGCAGCGGGATCCACTTGGGACAGGGCATGCTCACCACCGCCTGCTTTGCCCATGTCAGCGCCTTATGGTCCAATGCGTACATCTGCAGTGACAGGCGGGCGGGCTGGGTCAAGCAGCCAGGCGGGTGGGCATGCGGGCGGGCGGGCGGGCGCTGGGGCAAAGCTAGACCAGCTGCACTAGTCCAGCCATGGAGATGGCGGCTGGGCTAAGGCTCCCTAGACGGCACTCCTACCTTGGCTGTGATTACAAGTCACAGGTCACTCCTACCAACCTACCTACCTGACCCGGGACCCCTCCAAAAAATGGTGGGTCCTGGTGGGAGGGTAGCAAGGGCATGCCCCGAGGGCACGCTAATCTCCTCCCTTAATGCACGCCCGATGGTGAGGGCGTAGTCTTTCTTTCTTTTTTCCTTTCCCTCTTTCTTTTTCCTTTCCCTCTTTCTTTCTTTCTTTCTTTCTTGCTTGCTTTCTTTCTTTCTTTCTTTCGATGGTGGGTCTGGAGATCTCGCTGAGTGAGGTCTGAGGGTGCTGAGGGTCTCAGGTCCTCCAACTCAGCCAGGGTCAGGCTCCTACTCAGCTGTACCACAAACACCTCCCCAAACTTGACCCCGGGCTGCGTGGTCCTTGGGCAGCACTTGAGGTGCGTGCAGCTGGAGCTGGCCCCTGCTGCCCCTCACCTTGGCTGAGTTGCGGTGGATGTTGCGGCTGAGCTGGTCCATTAGCACCACTCCAGCCAGTAGGGTGGTGGGCTCCCTGCAGCGCAAGCAGCATGGGCGGGGGCCCTATGGCTGCATGTTCTTATTCATGAGGGTAGAAATAGAAGAAGACTACTCGGGCAGAGCTGGCGTGCATGAAGGACGGAGCTAGTGCCTGGGGTAGGGAGGGTAGTGGGATAGTCTCCTTGATAACCCTGATGTCTGGCATCTTGACATTTCATGGGAGAGCGAGGCTATGCGGGCTAGGCGGGGCAGGGCCAGGCGGGGTCGGGCAGAGTCAGGGGCGGGGTCGGGGCGGGGCTGCTATGCTTGCAGGGGTGTGTGGGGAGCTCCTGTCAATGGCGGTGCTGATGCCGGCATCACCAGCTGCCATCTGTGGAGGCCTCAACTCCACAGCAGCATCCATAGCACCCGCCCCTCCCCCCTGCTGGTCACACCCCTCCAGCCTTCCAAAAGCCTGCATGGCTGAAGCTTGCTGCACCAATTTTTTGCGTAACAAGTAACGATCAAAGTCGAAGCCTGTCCATATCAAGCGGGTCGTAGTTGAATATGTTCATATTTGTCTATACAATAACCAGATAACAACTCAAACAACACCGAAAACAGTGCACTATTGATGTAAATCTCTCCCCACATTTCCGCTGCTACCCAGCAGTAAATAGCCCAGTGATGGGGCAAGGTCTTTGAGTGTCAAACATCAGCCTGGCCCATTTCAAAAGAAACAACACTGCTCTGCACCCTCTCTCTACACTTACTGCCTGGTGTGACCTCACTCACTGTGCCCATGCGTCTAACTTTCCGGCCTCCATGTCAACAAGGTCCGCCCCAAACTTCTCGACGATCTGGGAGTTGCAGCAACAGGACCGCAGCGGCAGAGTGGGGGCAGCAGGGGTGGGGGCAGCTGTGGGTGGGGTGAGTGTGGGGGACCACACAGGGTGCAGGCACTGAAAGGGTGCAGGGGTGCATAAACATACATGTATACATACATGCATACACATTTACGTAAGCAATCACCTAACAGTACATTAGCAAGGGTGCACATGGCATGGCAACACTGCATGGTAGCACTGTACCACCACATGAAGCGCAATGGACTGTGATCACTAACCTCTTCATCTACAGCTTTCCCGCCCATGAACCATTTCTTGAAGTACGCTGCATTGTGGTACAGCTTGGGTTGCGTGTCCCAGTCATCCCCAAACCTGTTTGTTGGTTGGCGATTACACCATGCATGCAGGCCCTGCCAGCAACAGCCCTCGCTAAGCAACAGGGTTCTACTAGTATGCCATGTTTCCCTGAACCCACTGCAAGCCAGGTATGGTTCCAGGTAGGGGTCCAGCCAGTCTGGTGGCAACGGGTCGAGGCTGCAGCCAGCTACCTACCAATAAGCCAAGATGGCGGATGCGCGTGAATCGATTGCCGGGTTCGACATTGCAGATGTACACGCGCAGTGCACCGGGGCTCGGAGGGTCACGGCGCTACACGACTGCGATGCTACCGCAGAGCGAGCGATGAGAGAAAGCCTCAGGCAACCCGCTAATGTGCGAGAGATGGTCAGGCGCATGTCCGCGAGCGAGTGTTGGCGAAAGGCTCGGCATGCATGCATGTGTACACACGGATGTATCTGCCTCAAAACTCCAGACGCTGGTAATCCAAGCTGACTTTACATTCGGTCACTGACGCACACAAAGCTTTCTTTGCCGCTGATCGGCATGATATGATATGAAATGCGAGGCGACAATACTCGTGTCAGATACTTATACCTGGGACCGATGACAGAAATAAAGGGCGGATATCAGGCACGCCCTACAGGGCAGGGCAGGGTCCAACTCCAGCATAACATGACGATAAAAAACATCATTGTGCGGCTACGCTTTGAACCCACCTTTGAGCCCACAGCCAGGCGGTTCACCCCTCTGATCACCCGCTATCTCGTTACGACCACGAGGACCTCTGCCTCGTACAATTGCGAATTAAGATGAAAGTGTCTGGCCAAGAAAGGGGCTGCAGAAAGGGGCTGCAGCGACATCATTCAGTAGCAGCGCTGAAGGGTTTCACCCAGCTGCGACATGCCCCCTTAGTGGCGGGCGCAGCTTTGCGGTCTTCATGGACTCCGGTTCAGCGCAAGGTCCAGCGCACTAGTGTGCTCGCGTCAGCTGCAGCAACCTCGGCCACTGCGCCTCGAAGCCCAGTACTCCCGGCCTTTTCAACTGTCTTCGACAAGGACATAGCCGCCATTGCGTTGCCGGCGCTGTGCTCCATGCTGCTGGAGCCTTTCATGGGGGTCATAAACTCAGGCAGGTGTTCCCCTGCTGCCATGCTGAAAGGCATTCTCCTACTTACATACACAAGACACGCCTTTATCATTCTCCTACTCACAGGACAGTCACACTAGCATAGCCAGCCCCCTTGTCCCTCACTAGGGCCTCACAGTGCGACGAGCGGTGGCCTTTTCAAGCAATTTGGGTTTCCATTACAGGTTTCCATTACAGCCACAAACATCACATGTGTGGTTGCCGACCAGCGCCATGCAGGTGGCAGGTACAACTTGAAGCAGCCTCAGTCGCACTAGCATAGCCAGCCCTGCACATTGGAATAAGACGAAGCCCATGGCAGCCCTGCACGTTGGGAAAAAAGCTGTGTCCTTGCCGGCCCTGCACAATGGCTGCATCTTGTTCACCGCAAGTGTTGCCTCACACCTGGCATGCATGGTGGTGAGTCGAGCACATGGCACTGCCGTGCAGTGCAGGCATGGTGGGTCGGCTGGGTACGCAGCAGCTGGGCGCGGTCAGTGTCGCCTCCCTGGTGGTTTCCTTCGCCACCTTCTTGTTCTCCTTCCTCATGTTCCTGACCACGCCTGAGATCGCAGCCGCAGTCAGCAAAGGGGACAAGGCAGAGGTGGGGTGGGCCAGAGGCAGGGCGGGCCAGAGGCAGGGCGGGCCAGAGGCAGGGCGGGCCAGAGTCAGGGCGGGCCAGAGGCAGGGCGGGCCAGAGGCAGGGCGGGCCAGAGGCAGGGCGGGCCAGAGGCAGGGTGGGCCAGAGGTGGGGTGGGCCAGAGGCAGGGCGGGCCAGAGGCAGGACGGGCCAGAGGCAGGGCGGGCCAGAGGCAGGGCGGGCCAGAGTCAGGGCGGGCCAGAGTCAGCCTTGGGAAATAGAGTGCAGCGCCTGCCTCTCTAGCCCACCAGCTATGGGAGGCCCTCTGCACCGTGGTGGCGGCTGCTTGCGAACTGAACGGTTGGGGCAGCAACTGCATTGTTTACAGTGGAGGTGGACTTGCAGTCAAACAAAACTAATTCAACAAGGAACAACAAGGAACAACATGTTCAACTGTGGGACTGTGGGTGCTCAGGTCGGCCCAACAGGCTGAGGGTGCTGGGTCAGCAGGAGCCTGGTGAGCAGCAGGGGCCTAGGCACCGGCGGCTGGCTGACGTGAGGCATCAGGAGCTTGGCTGCTGCTGGCTGCAGGTGTCACGCATCAGCGCTCGAGGCTTCTGGCTGGCAGGGGGCCTTGGAGCTGCCACCACCACCTCACTGGTGCTGGGTGGCCCCTGGGTCATCAGCTGTGAGTGGGTTGGCAACCCAGACAGTCCTCAGCTTGATCGGGTAAAGTTTCTGAGGTTGAGTTTGGTGTGATGTAGTGTGATGTGGTATGGTGTGGTGTGGTATGATGTGCAGTGATGGCTCCCCCCGAGCCAGCAGTGGCCGCGTATGCCACGCAGTATATCGGGGTCAGGGCCTGGGGCATGCTGGCAGCGCTGCTGGGCTTTGTGGCCACCGGCACCTACCGGGGCTTCAAGGTATGACCTGCATGCCACCCCCACTGCCAGACCTGCCTGCCTGCCTGCATTTGCCGCATGGGCTCTAGCTTTCGAATTACAAGCCTGCGTGTCAGCCTGATGCTGCCTGGTGCCTGCTGCCCCTGCACCACCTAGCATCAGCAACCCCCTGGTGGGTTGTGTTGCAGGACACACGCACGCCTCTGTACGTGGCCATGGGCTCAGCGGCGCTGTCCCTGCTGCTCAACTACACCTTCATCTGTGGTGAGGGTCCCGGGACAGGGGGGCTGCCCACCTCCAGCCACCCCATTTACATTTACACGGCATGTTCAGGTCAATGCATTTGACACATAATGTGAATGATGGCATCTTATATGAGGTGCCCCCTCTGCCGCCCCGCCCCGCCCCGCCCCACCTTCACACACCTGCACCCTGTTCATTGTGCTGCTGTTGGTGGCGCTGTGCTAGGGCCAGGTTCAGGCCCCACTTGTTGCTTCTGCTGTTGCTGCCGTAGTGTTCCAGTGGGGTGTGGCGGGCGCGGCTCTAGCAGTGACCCTGGCCCAGGCCAGCAGCGCAACCGCCCTGTGTGGCCTGCTGGTGGCCAAAGGCATGCTGCAGCTCAAGGTGGGTGGGTGAGCAGCAGGCAACCCCTCCGCAGCACAGCATGTGACCTCATTGTCATCCCTACCAGGGGTGAGGGTCAGCATCTGGATCGGCCAGCCATATCATGGCAATGCTAAGTGCCACCACCTCTCCTCTCCTCCGCCCTGCACCCTCCTGCCCCCTGCCTTGTGAAAGCTGCTCTGACTACAGGAGTCACAGCCAGCAGGCCATGGGCCAAGCAGATGGTTGGTGCAGGGCCTTTTTGTCCTTTTGCTGGGCTCCCCCTTCCCACTGTGTAGCTGTGCAGTGATCACCTTTCCCCCTGTTTGGCCGCTGTACTCACTCTGTTTTGCTGTGCATATGCTGCTTCACCAGAAAATAGGAGAGCAGTTGCTTTAGCTCGTTGGTCGGGTTTAGTCCGTCCTCCTTTGTTTCAGGCGCTGGCAGTGGCTGTTCCCCAGCATGGGCTTCTAAGGTGCCCTGTCCATGGCTTCATGAGGCACTGGGCAGGCTGGCAGTGGTCGGGCTCAGTGTGGCGTCATGGTTGTGTATGTGTGGGTCATCATTGGGTGCCAGTCTGTCCTTGCCTGTGTGTGTGTATATGTGTGTATGTGTGAGTGTGGGTGTGTACTGCCTCCTCCCAGGACCTGCTGGCGCCCCCTGCCTGGTCCAGCGTCAGCCCCCTGCTCAGGCGAGGTTCCGTGCTGGCCTTGCGCAACATCATCAGCATGGGTGCGCGCCTCTTGATAGTCCTCAGCAGCCGGTGCTGGGGTATGGAAGGGTAGGGTTGGGGCAGGCTGTGTCAACAGAGCACATGGGTCGGCTGGCCAGCAGACAGGCCAAAGGCTGGGTGGCGAGACAGGCAGACAAGCAAAGGTGCAGGCAAGGCCACCCTGGTCTATGGCCAGCAGGGTTTGTTGCCTGTGCTCACTGTACTCAATTCGGGCACCAGCGTTGGAGCATGGGTTGGAGCATGGGTCGCATTAGCCTTTGCTACACGTGCTTAGAAACTTGGGAAGGAGCATAACACTGATTTAGAGCAGGGAGAGGGGGTGGTCAGTGGTGCTGCAGGGCGGGCTCACTCTGCCACCACCCATGGGGCATTACCCAGGGGGCATCACCCAGGGGGCATCAACCATGCGGCACCGCTCATGCACCTGAAAGTGAGGCAACCTGCCTACCCAACCTATGCGTGGACATCACTCTGGGGTGGTGGCAGGCTGAGGTGGGGCAGACGAAGGGGTGAGGTGTGATCCCACCTCCCTGCCCAGGCTGAGGTGCTTGCGGTGGCTGCAGGCATGGTGCTATACGCCAGCATGCTGTGCGTGAGAGCTGGGTCGGTGTACCAGGCCAGCTTTGAGGTCCTACGCCAGGTGGGGCCATGGAGGGAGACGAGGGTGTGGGTGAATGCTGTCGCCTCTTGCTGATGGTGCTGGGTGGTGCAGGTGGGGGAGCTGCAGGGCACCTGACGCAGGTCTGGACCATGGGTGGGGCCAGGCAGGGTGGGGCCAGGCAGGGTGGGGCCAGGCAGGGTGGGGCCAGGCAGGGTGGGGCCAGGCATGGAGGTCAGGTCGGTCGGCAGGTATGAGGGTAGGGCTGCGAGCAGGGCTGAGTAGACTGGGTGGCTATTTGTGAGGACCGGGTGGCCTGTAACCCTAAGGATAAGGCTATGGGCAGGGCTGGGGAGGCAGGGTGACTAAGAGACGTTGAGGCCATCATGGCAGCTGTGCGCATCACGGGTCTAAAGTGAGAGTCACATGCGGTCCTGGTGCTGGTTGTGGGCTACAGGTCTGGATTGTGGCCATCCAGTGCTTTGAGTGCCTCAACGTGGCCACGCAGTCGCTGTGCGCCACTTACCTGGGTGGGTGGATGGGCAGGCGGGCGGGCGGGCGGGCGGGCTGGCGGGCGGGCGGGCGGGCGGGCGGGCGGACGGGCGGTTGTAGGCAGGCGGGCGGTTGTAGGCGGGCGGTTGTAGGCAGGCGGTTGTAGGCGGGCGGTTGTAGGCAGGCAGGGACGTCTCCGCCTGCTGCACGGACTGAAACAGGAGTTTGGGTAACCTGCCCGTAACATGTGTATATGCACCTCCCCTGCTGGCTCTGCTGGCTGAGCAAGCAAGGTACCTCCAGCATCAAACTAGTCACATAAATGCATGCCCTTGGCAACGACCGCCACCCTACTTATCTCACCCCTCCTTCTCGTATACTTTGTCCGACCTACTCATCGTTCGATTTCCTGTGTCTGCGCAGGCTCGGGCGACCGGGCAAGCGCGGAGGCGGTGTTGCAGCGCCTGCTGCTCCTGGGCGTGCTAGTAGGCGGCGCTGTGGGTGTGGCGGTCTTCCTGGCCCAGAGCCAGGTCACCGGCTTCTTCACCACCGACACCGCCGTCATCAGTCAGGTGTGAACCATACACCGCTGTCATCCTTCTTCCAATCCTCCTTCTCCTTTTCCCCCTCGCTCTTCTTGCCCCTCTTCTCCCCTTCTCCCACTCCTTCCCTCCCTCCCTATCCCTCACTTGCCCTCCCCATCTCCCCTACTACTCCCTCCCTCCTTATGCTTATCCCTCCCTCCTCCCCCTTTTCCCCTTTTCTTCCATCCACCTCATCCTCCCCCTGTTCCCTCACCACATGCCTTGCCATGTCCAGCTCAGCGGCCTACACTGCCCCCACCACCCCCCTGGGGCTGCACCTCACCTGGCTGCAGGTGCTGAGCACGCTGCCCCTGGTGGCGCTGCTGTTCCCCCTGGACGCTGCGGCGTCCATCATGGACGGCTCGCTGCTGGCCGCCAAGCAGACCGACTACATGTCCGTGGTGCAGGTCAGCCGGGTACACCACCAGCCCTGAGCTTCAACCCGGTGACCATCCATGGCTCCCTGGTCCCTGACTGCATCAGAAGATGCTGGCGTTGTCGTCCGCCGCCCTGCCTGCTGCCGCTGCCCCCACCAGCAGCTCCTCCCGCACCTCCCCCACCTCCTCAACACTCAGCCGGGTACACTCCAGCCCCACCGCCCTCCACCCAGGACCTTAAGTGGCGGCAGTGTGGTGCTGCTGCTGGAAGTGGTGCTGTGATTGATGGCGGAAGGGGTGGTGGTGGTGGTGGTGGTGGTGGTGGTAAAAATGGCGCTGAAAGCTGTGGTGGTGATGGTGGTGGTGGTAAGGTAGGTCACTGCTTAGCACTGGACTTGGGCAGTGTCACAATGCCTGCAGCAGAGCATGATGATCACAGACAGAGCTTGACCAGAGCTTAGACTCAAGGCGGGGACAACAAACATGAAAGACGTTGCCCCCACCAACAGGTGGAGGGATGCAAAGAAGCAGCAGGGGTGTCTTCTTGCTGCCCTCCCACCCTTATTTCACCGGTGTTCAGCATGGTGTGGCTGACTGCATACCAGCCTCACCACCTGCTCCTGCCTGCCCACTAATAACCCACCCCACCACCTGCTACTGCCTGCCCACCAACCGCAGATAGGTGGCAGTGCCCTGCAGTACGCTTGCCTCCTGTGGCTGGCCGCTAACAGCCAGGTGTCAAGCCTGACCATATGGGCTACGTTGAAACTGCTGGCTGTGGTTCGAGTGGGCGGAGGTGCGACTCAGCATCACGCTTGGCACCCTTTCACCCAACCCAAGTCACTCCTTCCACCCACCCACCCACCCACACCTCCACACCTCCTCCATTCCCACCCTACCCTCATCCTACCCTCACACTACCTTCACACACTAACCCACACACATATTCACCCACCCCTCCTTCCTACCCTACCCAGCCTCATCTTACCCCCACCCCACCCCACCTTCACCCACCAGCCCACCCAGCTGTTCACTCACACCTCCTCCCCACACACTTCTGCACTCCCCCTCCCCCACCCACCGACCCACCCCTCCCACCCCTGCCACCTCTCCCACCCCTGCCACCTCTCCCACCCCTGCCACCTCTCCCTCCCATTCTCCCTCGCCCTGGCTGATGTGCCTGGCAGGTGTGTACCGCACCTGGCTGTCCCCTGCCAGCGCGTACAAGCCAGCGCTTCAGCCTGCAGCAGCCAGCACAGCAGGAGATGTGGGCCAGTCACCACCTTCACACGGCCCCTCACAGGTCCTATCAGCACATTCCCCTACAAACGCCCTACAGACGCCCTTAGCACCTTCTCATGCAGTCGCTAGTTCGGCCAGTAGTACCAGCAATAGTGAGGGAAAGGTATGGCAGCAGCATGGAAAGCAGACGTATAAAGATGAACACGCGACCGAGACGGCGAGATCTACGAGCGACGCAACGGTCATTCGCAACGAAGCGCTGCAGGCTATGAGCCTCGAGAGTCAACAGCCTCGTGTCAACCACCCACTGCTGGCCCGGCACAGCGATGGCGTGATTGGAGACGGCGACGCAACGACGCTTGGAGCGGCACAGCAAGGCATTCCTCTGTTGCTCGTCGCCAGCGAGCCGGCTGCAGAGACCCAGGCAGTTGCCCGGAGTCACTCGTGACGACGGAGTGAGAAGGGCATAGAGCCTCGTGAAACTCAATCAGCTATTGCAACCAGGAAGCACTGGGGCAAGGAATAGCCTTGGACACTGATCATTGGGTCTAAAGTGTTTAGAAATGCTATGAGTGATCAACGAAACATTGTGCTCAGGTGGCCTCAGTTGAGCGAGTTTAGTTGCTGGCGAGTGTGGATGAGAACGAAGCATGTGCATAGCCAGTACATTTAGTCAAGATCATCATTAGGCCTGGTCCGATACAGTGTAAGGAACAGAAATACCAATCAATCCTCTCGGTAAAATGTCCACCGAACTTGTGGACATTTTGTCCACCAGTTATGTGGACATTTGAAACACGCACCAAACAGCTAACGCTGCATCAACCCTGCATTGTATCAGTACCTGTGTGCCAACCGTAGGCCGAACACTGCGATCGACGCAGCCACCCAAACATGTGACCGCTCACTCCCTGCCAGGCCCGGCCTGGGCCCTGTTATGCGATAACCCGACTTGAGCCCTTGCTATAGAAGTAGATGTTGCTGTTGATGTGTGTTGATGGGAGAATTTAATCAAACGCACCAGGCCCGTCTCCACAGCGAGAGAAGCGAGAAGCGGGGCCTTCCAACCGTCCAACCGCAGCCCACTCGCTCATCGGCACCACCTCTCTCACGCATGACCGCACCTTCCGCTACAGCTCTGCGGACAAGACGGCTGCGCAGCAGGGTAATCCTCTCCAGCAGCCTCAGCACCGGCAGCTCCTATCAGCACCAGGCAAGCCGCAGCAGGCGCAGTTTCTGGGCCAACGCTACGTCCGTGGCAGCCGCTGCGGATGTTGAGGATGGACTGTGGTCTCAGCGGCCAACGCAGCTCGCGTAATGGTCCCTGCTGTAGCCGCAGCAGCAGCAGCAGCAACAGGGCAGCAGCGGCAGCAGCAGGGCAGCAGGGGCAGCAGCAGCAGGGCAGCAGCAGCAGGGCAGCAACAGCAAGGGCAGCAGCAGCAGAAGGGCAGCAGTGGAGGCAGGGCAGCAGTAGGGGCAGCAGGGCAGCAACAGGGCAGTAGCAGGGCAGCAGCAGCAGCGCAGCAGCGGCAGCAGCAGGGCGACAGCAGCAGGGCAGCAGCAGTGGCAGCAGCAGCAGCAGGGCAGCAGTAGCAGGGCAGCATGGGCAGCAGCAGCAGGGCAGCAGCAGCAAGGGAGCAGCAGCAGGGGTAGCAGCAGCAGGGCAGCAGCAGCAAGAAGGCAGCAGCAGGGGCAGCAGCAGCAGGGCAGCAACAGCAGGGTAGCAAATGATCGCTGCGTTGTGCCCCTAGTTCCTGGTATACCCGCACATGTTGTTGTTGTTGTACCTATAGTGCTCAATTTTTAAATGCACAGCTATGGCCACACAGAAGCGTACCACCCGTGAGCAGACATTGCCCCACAAGGGGCAAGGCCATGTTGGCATCACAGCATGAGCATGCGGTAAGCACAGCTGGGCCACACGGGGCAGGTATAAAATGCAGCCGGGGCAGGTGCAGCAGGGGTAGGCAGGCAGCATTGCAGGAGTACCCGGGCAGAGCAGAAGGGACAGGCGCAGGCGCATCATGGATTTGCGGGTAGTAGAGGGGCAGAGGCGGGCGAG
Source organism: Haematococcus lacustris (assembly GCA_030144725.1). Lineage (NCBI taxonomy): Eukaryota > Viridiplantae > Chlorophyta > Chlorophyceae > Chlamydomonadales > Haematococcaceae > Haematococcus > Haematococcus lacustris. The sequence continues at coordinate 6,543,384 of JASKMD010000013.1, read as the reverse complement.
CAGTGCAGTAGGGGCATGCGGTAAGGGCAACAGGGTTGCATGTAGCTTGGGAAGGCAGGCGGTGGAGGGGCAGCGGCAGCCAGGCAGGACAACAGTACACACTCAGAGCTGCAGTGGCAAACGCAGCAGGGATAGACTATTATGAGTAAGACATGCTTTGCCTTTTGACAAGGAAGCTTGTGCCTGCTGGTGCAGATAACCGCTCAGGTCGCATGATGTGATGGCGGCAGCAGTGGGGGAGCAGCAGCAGCAGCAATGGTGGCAGCACAACGGGAGCTCAAGGACCGCCGCATCCCAGCCGTGCCCCACCCCCTCCCAGCCCTTCCCCACCCCACCCCCTCCCAGCCCTGCCCCACCCCCTCCCAGCCCTGCCCCACCCCCTCCCAGCCCTGCCCCACCCCCTCCCAGCCCTGCCCCACCCCCTCCCAGCCCTGCCCCACCCCCTCCCAGCCCTGCCCCACCCCCTCCCAGCCCTACCCCACCCCATCCCAGCCCTGCCCCACCCCATCCCAGCATTGCCTTGCCCATCCCTGTCTTGTCCTGCCCAGCCCTGCTCAGCCCTGCCCTGCCCTGCCCTGCCCTGCCCTGCCCCGCCTGTAGGTGTGTGGCAGTGCAGGCTGCAGGGAGCAGCAGGCTGCACATGTGTTGCAGTGCATAAGCAGCAGCAACGGGCTGCAGTGCATGTGCTGCAGTGCATGAACAGCTGCAGAAGCAGGCTGTAATGCATGAGCAGCAGTGCATGGGCAGCAGCAGGAGTGTATGGGCAGCAGCAGCAGCAAGCTGTAGGTGTGCGGCAGTGTAGGTAGCAGCAGGCTGCAGGTGTGTTGCAGTGCATGAGCAGCAACAGCAGCAGGCTGTAGTGCATGAGCAGCAGTGCATGGGCAGCAGCAGCAGCAGCAGCAGGCTGTAGGTGTGTAGCAGTGCAGGTTGCAGGTGTGTTGCAGTGCATGAGCAGCAGCAGCAGGCTGCATGTGTGCTTCAATGCATGCGAAGCAGCAGCAGCAGCAGCATCACCAGGCTAAAGTGCATGTGCTGCAGTGCATGGGCAGCGGCAGCAGCAATAGGCTGTAATGCATGACCAGCAGTGCAAGGACAGCAACATGTGCGGTGTGTGTCTTGTTGCATGCACAAAGCTGGAGTGGCAACCTAACACTGCTGCGACAGGGAAGCTCATTTCAAGGCATAGATCTGGCGTGGTCTTGGTAGCTCCATGCAAATAAAGGCATGCAGTTTGCGGATGTTCAACCATGTCATTGCTTGTGTAGCCGCATATGGACACCACATTGGTTGTGTAAGACAATGTTCCCGGTGATGTGTAATTGCAACTCGAATATCAAGGTCTACAATGGTACTTGACCGTGCCAGTTGCAGCGTTGATGTAATACCGCGTGGTGCCAAATGGTTAAATTTGGTGCGGATCACTGCCAGGCTTGCACTTGCTAAGCGTGATGCATACATGCAAAGGGGTAATGTAGCAGGTGGCTACCACGTTTGCAGCGTTAGTGCATCACCGCGTGGTTGTGGTGTCCATACAAGGGGCATGTGGCACACCACACCCTAGCATGTGGCTAGATCTGGTGAGCCTCCACCATAGAAACCATCCGTAGTCTAGCTGGCTGTGACGCATTGGGTGTGGACCACTGCCAAGCCTGCACCTGCTAGGCATGACCGTGATGCATACATGCAAAGGGGGTATGTAGCAGGTGGCTACCACGCTTGCAACGTTAGCGCATCACCGCGTGGTGGTGTTGTCCATACAAGGGGCATGTGGCACACCACACCCTAGCATGTGGCTAGATCTGGTGAGCCTCCACCATAGAAACCATCCGTAGTCTAGCTGGCTGTGACGCATTGGGTGTGGACCACTGCCAAGCCTGCACCTGCTAGGCATGACCGTGATGCATACATGCAAAGGGGGTATGTAGCAGGTGGCTACCACATTTGCAACGTTAGCGCATCACCGCGTGGTGGTGTTGTCCATACAAGGGGCGTAGGTATCATTCAAGAAGAGGATACACGGCTAATAACTATCACTGTCTTCATTACATCATGACCATTCACTGCATACAAATCACGGTGTGTGGCATGGAGCTGAACGAAAGCTAAGGACAGCCTTGTGAAAGCTTTTGTACCATGCAGCGTTCTTCTCAGATGGGCCCAAAATTGTTGCTGATTGCTGGTACAAGGCTGTCATCAGCTGGCGGTTATTGAGGTCTTGTTGATTGCCCTGAAATTGACGAAGCGCCGCCATAGCCCTCTTCTGCAGTGATCCCTTTCCCAAAGATAACACATCTGCAATCAGAGAGAATACATAAAGCTTCACACAAACAAACAATGTTGTATGGGTTACTCATGTACACAGACACACACACTAACACACACACAACCTGACCTTGGATAGTCGTAAGGCCGCTGTGCAGGCCTGTGTGCAAGGGGAGGGGTGGCAGGGCAGAGGACAAGGCTGGGGGCTGCTGCTGCTGATGCAGCCTTGGGCTGGTGAGGTGGGCAGAGGACAAGACAGGGGGCTGCTGCTGCTGCTGTTGCTGCAGCCCTGGGCTGGTGAGCAGGGCAGAGGACAAGGCAGGGGGTTGTTGCTGCTGCTGCCCTGAGCTGGTGAGCATGGCAGAGGACAAGGCAGGGGGCAGCTGCTGCTGCAGCCTTGGGCTGGTGAGCATGGCAGAGGGCAAGGCAGGGGGCAGCTGCTGCTGCTGCCCTGGGCTTGTGAGCATGGCAGTGGACAAGGCAGGGGGCTGCTGCTGCTGCTGTTGCTGCAGCCCTGGGCTGGTGAGCAGGGCATAGGACAAGGCAGGGGGTTGCTGCTGCTACAGCATTGGGCTGGTGAGCAAGGCAAGGGACAAGGCAGGGGGCTGCTGCTGCTGCTGCAGCCTTGGGCTGGTGAGGTGGGCAGAGGACAAGGCAGGGGGCTGTTGCTGCTGCTGCCCTGAGCTGGTGAGCATGGCAGAGGACAAGGCAGGGGGCAGCTGCTGCTGCAGCCTTGGGCTGGTGAGCATGGCAGAGGACAAGGCAGGGGGCAGCTGCTGCTGCAGCCTTGGGCTGGTGAGCATGGCAGAGGGCAAGACAGGGGGCTGCTGCTGCTGCTGTTGCTGCAGCCCTGGGCTGGTGAGCAGGGCAGAGGACAAGGCAGGGGGTTGCTGCTGCTACAGCATTGGGCTGGTGAGCAGGGCAAGGGACAAGGCAGGGGGCTGCTGCTGCTGCTGCAGCCTTGGGCTGGTGAGCAGGGCAGAGGACAAGGCAGGGGGCTGTTGCTGCTGCTGCCCTGAGCTGGTGAGCATGGCAGAGGACAAGGCAGGGGGCAGCTGCTGCTGCAGCCTTGGGCTGGTGAGCATGGCAGAGGACAAGGCAGGGGGCAGCTGCTGCTGCAGCCTTGGGCTGGTGAGCAGGGCAGAGGACAAGGCAGGGGGTTGCTGCTGCTACAGCATTGGGCTGGTGAGCAGGGCAAGGGACAAGGCAGGGGGCTGCTGCTGCTGCTGCAGCCTTGGGCTGGTGAGGTGGGCAGAGGACAAGACAGGGGGCTGCTGCTGCTGCTGTTGCTGCAGCCTTGGGCTGGTGAGCATGGCAGAGGGCAAGGCAGGGGGCTGCTGCTGCTGCAACCCTGTCTCTGTGTGATGGTGAATGTGAGTGGTGAAGGGAGTATCAAGGGGAAGGTGCTCATGCTGCAGTTCTAGGCTAGTGGGCGAGTCTGGGAGGGATGGATTGGGGGCTGATGGATTGCCACTCTCTTTTGCCGCTTCTTTTCTGCACCCTTTCCAGGCCTTTCTGGGCAGTTGGCCTGCAGGGAAAAACATGTTGTCATGATGATGCCCACCTTCTTCTTTGGCCGTAACAGGAGTGTTTCCAACTCTGTCTTGCCCTCATGAAGCATTTGGGCGATGAACGCCCAGCCCTCGGGCTCCTCACTACTAAGCTGTGTCAACATGAACAAGCAAGTTGGGTATTGCTCGTGCACTTTGCCGAGAACTGGGCCGCGAGCAATCAATAAATCGCAACTCCTGTTCTTGGCTGCGGAAAAGCCGATGAGCTCAGGCAATGGGTTGCGTTCACTGGCTTTCCGCTAAATTCCGCTTCCGGCTTTCAGGCGCCTCCTCCTATCCTGCTTTTTGGCCTCGCTAGTACCACTACCATCTACTTCTATAGCAAGGGCTCAAGTCGGGTTATCGCATAACAGGGCCCAGGCCGGGCCTGGCAGGGAGTGAGCGGTCACATGTTTGGGTGGCTGCGTCGATCGCAGTGTTCGGCCTACGGTTGGCACACAGGTACTGATACAATGCAGGGTTGATGCAGCGTTAGCTGTTTGGTGCGTGTTTCAAATGTCCACATAACTGGTGGACAAAATGTCCACAAGTTCGGTGGACATTTTACCGAGAGGATTGATTGGAAATACTGATAGTATTCTTGTATGAGTGACCGTAGCTTCTCTGTGTTAATGTTACTGTAAGTCTGTACCGGCATCTTTGTCCAACCGGCTGGCCAGTGGCCACGCCGACTGCATACTAGTCGCAATGGCGGGTGTATCACTGCCCCAACCTGAAGTCGCGTGTGCAACAGATACCACTTGTGCATCACCAAACCAAGGCACAGCGCGCAAGCATATCCACAAGCAAAGTCATTCACAACACAGAGCAAAAAGCAGCAAGCATAGCAGCAAGCAAACTTGCAGTAAGCAAGGTTAGTTATCATAACTGCCTAAGTAAGCAAGGTTAAGGTTAAGTAAGCAAGGTTAGTAGTGCTGCATTACTGCCTAAGTAAGCAAGGTTAAGCCTAAGTAAGCAAGGTTAGTTATCATAACTGCATCATAACATGATGCCAATAATCCTTCAGCGCGTCGACAGTGATAGCTTGCTAAGCTTCGCTAACCCCCATTCAGAAAGAGATCAGGCTGGGCTGGGTTGGACTGGGCTGGGTTTGCGAAAAAGGAAAAACACCCGATACAGTATCTTACACTGTAACTTATAGTGTAAGTTACAGACCCGCGGCCCTGTATTCATACAGAAACGGAAGCTACAACCCACGAGTGACTCGAACCACCATGCGTATAGTTTGGGACGGGGTGAAGTTGATCGATTGATTGATTGATTGATTGATTGGCCGTTTGTGACGTATGTATGTGGTGCATGATAGGCGTGATGCGTCGATGTTTTGTTGACATGATGTTTGTTGCGGGCAGGTAGCGTTGCGGTGAAGAGGATGCCATGCGGTGTAATGTGATGGCAGTCGGACGGCTGTAACTCTGCACTGCCATGCGGTGTAATGTGATGGCAGTCGGACGGCTGTAACTCTGCACTCACTGCGCCAAATGTTATGCTAGATGATTCACCATGTAGCCAACCCTGCCAGCTACCGTTCACCCATCCAGAATTATTATGCACGCAATAGGTCGTGCACAGCAAAGCATCAAAATTGGTGATTCAAATTCAAGCCGTTGCGGGGCATGCAGTCATCGCTACGACCGCCCGCACCGCTTTGGCTGCTCTACGCGAGCATGCGCGTCGGCAGCAACAGTCGGATCGGAGAACGATCACGGGAATGTGGCACCGGGCCCACCTCCCCCCCATACCTAGAGGGCAATGCCACAGCTCGACCATTTGGACTTACAGCATGCTACTTACTAGATTAAGCTCCTGTAAGACAGTGGTGCAAACGCTCAGACTCAGATAAGCCAAAAGCTCACTTTGGTCGGTGACCCCCAACTCCCTTAGCCGATCTCATGACCAGGGCCATGCAGTCAGACACACAACTCCACACCATGACCGAATTTGGACTCGGTTCCTCGGAGAGTTACACTCCCCTGCATGCCATCCACCTCCGTGCAAAGTTTCATAGCTCAACTGCCATCCCACAGCCCCGTGGCCCTGATTCTGCTTGGAGAAGATGATGTAACTTCAAAGCTGTCAAACAGATAGAGGCCTAAGCTGTTTGTTGTGCGGTTTGTTTCAACAGATGCGCTAATGGGTCAAGAACAAATAAAATATAGCCATTTTCCTGTGGGTGCAACGGGTGCAACACAGTGGAGGACACAGTGGAGGAGGGGGGGTGTAAGCCGGGTGATACCTTAGTGTGCGCCGACCCAAATGGTGTATTTGGCGGAAGCGAGTATATTTATATGTTCCAAACACCCCGTCAAGGTGCCCTGCACGCCCGGCAGGCATCGCGTTGGGTGTCAGCCGGACATTCCATTTGTGCACAACCAGCTCACTACGCTAGGTAGATGGGGTCACAGGGATGCGGCTCACCGTCTAAGAGAGACCCGTCTCGCCGTTGTGATTTGTTCGCGGGCACATGTGGCAGTACGCGAGCAAAGACTCCAATGGCTAGCGCTGATGGTCAGGTTACGCGGACTAAACCGTGGCTGCCAATGTGACAAACGCTATTGAAAACGATGCGGTATTCAGAGAGTAGTTGCATGAACATTACTAACCCCATGTTGGGGTGGCCTGATAGCGACACATGATTGAACATAGGTGTCCTTAAACATCCTTGCTGACGTCTTGGGTGGCTATCCTTCTGCTTGTCTCACGCACATGGGATTGGTCATGGGTAATGGAGCTTGGTACAAGCCGAGGCCAACATGGCCGTCGCCGCATTGGGGTGAGGTACAATACGGGGGGTTAACGTACAAGACGAGGCCAGCATGGCCGTTGTAGCATTGGGGTAAGGTACAAGATGGGGGGTAAGGTACAAGACGGGGGGGTAAGGTACAAGACGGGGGGGTAAGGTACAAGATGGGGGGTAAGGTACAAGACGGGGGGGTAAGGTACAAGATGGGGGGTAAGGTACAAGATGGGGGGGTAAGGTACAAGATGGGGGGGTAAGGTGACAAGACGGGGGGGTGGTAGATGGGGGGAGGTACAAGATGGGGGGGTAAGGTACAAGATGGGGGGGTAAGGTACAAGATGGGGGGTAAGGTACAAGATGGGGGGGTAAGGTACAAGATGGGGGGGTAAGGTACAAGATGGGGGGGTAAGGTACAAGATGGAGGGGTAAGGTACAAGATGGGGGGGTAAGGTACAAGATGGGGGGGTAAGGTACAAGATGGGGGGGTAAGGTACAAGACGGGGGGGTGAGGTACAAGATGGGGGGGTAAGGTACAAGATGGGGGGGTAAGGTACAAGACGGGGGGGTAAGGTACAAGATGGGGGGGTAAGGTACAAGACGGGGGGGTAAGGTACAAGATGGGGGGGTAAGGTACAAGATGGGGGGTAAGGTACAAGATGGGGGGGTAAGGTACAAGACGGGGGGGTAAGGTACAAGATGGGGGGGTAAGGTACAAGACGGGGGGGTAAGGTACAAGATGGGGGGGTAAGGTACAAGATCGGGGGGGTAAGGTACAAGACGGGGGGGTAAGGTACAAGACGGTGGGGTAAGGTACAAGATGGGGGGTAAGGTACAAGATGGGGGGGTAAGGTACAAGACGGGGGGGTAAGGTACAAGATGGGGGGGTAAGGTACAAGACGGGGGGGTAAGGTACAAGATGGGGGGGTTAGGTACAAGATGGGGGGGTAAGGTACAAGATGGGGGGGTAAGGTACAAGATGGGGGGGTAAGGTACAAGACGGGGGGGTAAGGTACAAGATGGGGGGGTAAGGTACAAGATGGGGGGGTAGGTACAAGATGGGGGGGTAAGGTACAAGACGAGGCCAGCATGGCCGTTGTAGCATTGGGGTGAGGTACAAGATGGGGGGGTAAGGTACAAGATGGGGGGGTAAGGTACAAGATGGGGGGGTAAGGTACAAGATGGGGGGGTAAGGTACAAGACGAGGGGGGTAAGGTACAAGATGGGGGGGTAAGGTACAAGATGGGGGGGTAAGGTACAAGATGGGGGGGTAAGGTACAAGATGGGGGGGTAAGGTACAAGACGGGGGGGTAAGGTACAAGACGGGGGGGTAAGGTACAAGATGGGGGGGTAAGGTACAAGACGGGGGGGTAAGGTACAAGATGGGGGGGTAAGGTACAAGATGGGGGGGTAAGGTACAAGACGGGGGGGTAAGGTACAAGACGGGGGGGTAAGGTACAAGATGGGGGGGTAAGGTACAAGACGGGGGGGTAAGGTACAAGACGGGGGGGTAAGGTACAAGATGGGGGGGTAAGGTACAAGACGGGGGGGTAAGGTACAAGACGGGGGGGTAAGGTACAAGACGGGGGGGTAAGGTACAAGATGGGGGGGTAAGGTACAAGACGGGGGGGTAAGGTACAAGACGGGGGGGTAAGGTACAAGATGGGGGGGTAAGGTACAAGACGGGGGGGTAAGGTACAAGATGGGGGGGTAAGGTACAAGATGGGGGGGTAAGGTACAAGACGGGGGGGTAAGGTACAAGATGGGGGGTAAGGTACAAGACGGGGGGGTAAGGTACAAGATGGGGGGGTAAGGTACAAGATGGGGGGGTAAGGTACAAGACGGGGGGGTAAGGTACAAGATGGGGGGTAAGGTACAAGATGGGGGGGTAAGGTACAAGATGGGGGGGTAAGGTACAAGATGGGGGGGTAAGGTACAAGACGGGGGGGTAAGGTACAAGATGGGGGGGTAAGGTACAAGATGGGGGGGTAAGGTACAAGACGGGGGGGTAAGGTACAAGATGGGGGGGTAAGGTACAAGACGGGGGGGTAAGGTACAAGATGGGGGGGTAAGGTACAAGACGGGGGGGTAAGGTACAAGATGGGGGGGTAAGGTACAAGATGGGGGGGTAAGGTACAAGACGGGGGGGTAAGGTACAAGACGGGGGGGTGAGGTACAAGATGGGGGGGTAAGGTACAAGATGGGGGGGTAAGGTACAAGATGGGGGGGTAAGGTACAAGATGGGGGGGTAAGGTACAAGACGGGGGGGTAAGGTACAAGACGAGGGCAGCATGGCCGTTGTAGCATGATGGGGGGGTAAGGTACAAGACGGGGGGGTAAGGTACAAGATGGGGGGGTAAGGTACAAGATGGGGGGGTAAGGTACAAGACGGGGGGGTAAGGTACAAGACGGGGGGGTAAGGTACAAGATGGGGGGGTAAGGTACAAGATGGGGGGGTAAGGTACAAGATGGGGGGGTAAGGTACAAGATGGGGGGGTAAGGTACAAGATGGGGGGGTAAGGTACAAGATGGGGGGGTAAGGTACAAGATGGGGGGGTAAGGTACAAGATGGGGGGGTAAGGTACAAGATGGGGGGGTAAGGTACAAGATGGGGGGGTAAGGTACAAGATGGGGGGGTAAGGTACAAGATGGGGGGGTAAGGTACAAGATGGGGGGGTAAGGTACAAGATGGGGGGGTAAGGTACAAGATGGGGGGGTAAGGTACAAGATGGGGGGGTAAGGTACAAGATGGGGGGGTAAGGTACAAGATGGGGGGGTAAGGTACAAGACGGGGGGGTAAGGTACAAGATGGGGGGGTAAGGTACAAGATGGGGGGGTAAGGTACAAGATGGGGGGGTAAGGTACAAGACGGGGGGGTAAGGTACAAGACTGGGGGGGTAAGGTACAAGACGGGGGGGTAAGGTACAAGATGGGGGGGTAAGGTACAAGATGGGGGGGTAAGGTACAAGACGGGGGGGTAAGGTACAAGACGGGGGGGTAAGGTACAAGATGGGGGGGTAAGGTACAAGACGGGGGGGTAAGGTACAAGATGGGGGGGTAAGGTACAAGATGGGGGGGTAAGGTACAAGACGGGGGGGTAAGGTACAAGACGGGGGGGTAAGGTACAAGATGGGGGGGTGAGGTACAAGATGGGGGGGTAAGGTACAAGACGGGGGGGTAAGGTACAAGACGGGGGGGTAAGGTACAAGATGGGGGGGTAAGGTACAAGATGGGGGGGTAAGGTACAAGACGGGGGGGTAAGGTACAAGACGGGGGGGTAAGGTACAAGATGGGGGGTAAGGTACAAGACGGGGGGGTAAGGTACAAGACGGGGGGGTAAGGTACAAGATGGGGGGGTAAGGTACAAGACGGGGGGGTAAGGTACAAGACGGGGGGGTAAGGTACAAGATGGGGGGGTAAGGTACAAGATGGGGGGGTAAGGTACAAGATGGGGGGGTAAGGTACAAGATGGGGGGGTAAGGTACAAGATGGGGGGGTAAGGTACAAGATGGGGGGGTAAGGTACAAGACGGGGGGGTAAGGTACAAGACGGGGGGGTAAGGTACAAGACTGGGGGGGTAAGGTACAAGACGGGGGGGTAAGGTACAAGATGGGGGGGTAAGGTACAAGATGGGGGGGTAAGGTACAAGACAGGGGGGTAAGGTACAAGACGGGGGGGTAAGGTACAAGATGGGGGGGTAAGGTACAAGATGGGGGGGTAAGGTACAAGATGGGGGGGTAAGGTACAAGACGAGGCCAGCATGGCCGTTGTAGCATTGGGGTGAGGTACAAGATGGGGGGGTAAGGTACAAGATGGGGGGGTAAGGTACAAGATGGGGGGGTAAGGTACAAGATGGGGGGGTAAGGTACAAGACGGGGGGGTAAGGTACAAGATGGGGGGGTAAGGTACAAGATGGGGGGGTAAGGTACAAGATGGGGGGGTAAGGTACAAGATGGGGGGGTAAGGTACAAGACGGGGGGGTAAGGTACAAGACGGGGGGGTAAGGTACAAGACGGGGGGGTAAGGTACAAGATGGGGGGGTAAGGTACAAGACGGGGGGGTAAGGTACAAGATGGGGGGGTAAGGTACAAGACGGGGGGGTAAGGTACAAGATGGGGGGGTAAGGTACAAGACGGGGGGGTAGAGGTACAAGATGGGGGGGTAAGGTACAAGACGGGGGGGTAAGGTACAAGACGGGGGGGTAAGGTATAAGATGGGGGGGTAAGGTACAAGACGGGGGGGTAAGGTACAAGACGGGGGGGTAAGGTACAAGATGGGGGGGTAAGGTACAAGACGGGGGGGTAAGGTACAAGATGGGGGGGTAAGGTACAAGATGGGGGGGTAAGGTACAAGACGGGGGGGTAAGGTACAAGACGGGGGGGTAAGGTACAAGACGGGGGGGTAAGGTACAAGATGGGGGGGTAAGGTACAAGATGGGGGGGTAAGGTACAAGACGGGGGGGTAAGGTACAAGACGGGGGGGTAAGGTACAAGATGGGGGGGTAAGGTACAAGATGGGGGGGTAAGGTACAAGATGGGGGGGTAAGGTACAAGATGGGGGGGTAAGGTACAAGACGGGGGGGTAAGGTACAAGATGGGGGGTAAGGTACAAGATGGGGGGGTAAGGTACAAGATGGGGGGGTAAGGTACAAGATGGGGGGGTAAGGTACAAGATGGGGGGGTAAGGTACAAGACGGGGGGGTAAGGTACAAGATGGGGGGGTAAGGTACAAGATGGGGGGGTAAGGTACAAGATGGGGGGGTAAGGTACAAGATGGGGGGGTAAGGTACAAGACGGGGGGGTAAGGTACAAGATGGGGGGGTAAGGTACAAGATGGGGGGGTAAGGTACAAGATGGGGGGGTAAGGTACAAGACGGGGGGGTAAGGTACAAGATGGGGGGGTAAGGTACAAGACGGGGGGGTAAGGTACAAGATGGGGGGGTAATGGTACAAGATGGGGGGGTAAGGTACAAGACGGGGGGGTAAGGTACAAGACGGGGAGCATGGTAAGGTACAAGATGGGGGGGTAAGGTACAAGATGGGGGGGTAAGGTACAAGATGGGGGGGTAAGGTACAAGATGGGGGGGTAAGGTACAAGACGGGGGGGTAAGGTACAAGACAGGGGGGTAAGGTACAAGATGGGGGGGTAAGGTACAAGATGGGGGGGTAAGGTACAAGACGGGGGGGTAAGGTACAAGACGGGGCAGCATGGCCGTTGTAAGATGGGGGGGTAAGGTACAAGATGGGGGGGTAAGGTACAAGATGGGGGGGTAAGGTACAAGATGGGGGGGTAAGGTACAAGACGGGGGGGTAAGGTACAAGACGGGGGGGTAAGGTACAAGACGGGGGGGTAAGGTACAAGATGGGGGGGTAAGGTACAAGATGGGGGGGTAAGGTACAAGACGGGGGGGTAAGGTACAAGACGGGGGGGTAGAGGTACAAGATGGGGGGGTAAGGTACAAGATGGGGGGGTAAGGTACAAGATGGGGGGGTAAGGTACAAGACGGGGGGGTAAGGTACAAGATGGGGGGGTAAGGTACAAGATGGGGGGGTAAGGTACAAGATGGGGGGGTAAGGTACAAGATGGGGGGGTAAGGTACAAGATGGGGGGGTAGGTACAAGATGGGGGGGTAAGGTACAAGATGGGGGGGTAAGGTACAAGATGGGGGGGTAAGGTACAAGATGGGGGGGTAAGGTACAAGACGTGGCCGGCATGGCCGTTGTAGCATTGGGGTGAGGTACAAGATGGGGGGGTAAGGTACAAGATGGGGGGGTAAGGTACAAGATGGGGGGGTAAGGTACAAGATGGGGGGGTAAGGTACAAGACGGGGGGGTAAGGTACAAGATGGGGGGGTAAGGTACAAGATGGGGGGGTAAGGTACAAGATGGGGGGGTAAGGTACAAGATGGGGGGGTAAGGTACAAGACGGGGGGGTAAGGTACAAGACGGGGGGGTAAGGTACAAGATGGGGGGGTAAGGTACAAGATGGGGGGGTAAGGTACAAGACGGGGGGGTAAGGTACAAGATGGGGGGGTAAGGTACAAGACGGGGGGGTAAGGTACAAGACAGGGGGGTAAGGTACAAGATGGGGGGGTGAGGTACAAGATGGGGGGGTAAGGTACAAGACGGGGGGGTAAGGTACAAGACGGGGGGGTAAGGTACAAGATGGGGGGGTAAGGTACAAGACGGGGGGGTAAGGTACAAGACGGGGGGGTAAGGTACAAGATGGGGGGGTAAGGTACAAGACGGGGGGGTAAGGTACAAGATGGGGGGGTAAGGTACAAGACGGGGGGGTAAGGTACAAGACGGGGGGGTAAGGTACAAGACGGGGGGGTAAGGTACAAGACGGGGGGGTAAGGTACAAGATGGGGGGGTAAGGTACAAGATGGGGGGGTAAGGTACAAGACGGGGGGGTAAGGTACAAGACGGGGGGGTAAGGTACAAGATGGGGGGGTAAGGTACAAGACGGGGGGGTAAGGTACAAGACGGGGGGGTAAGGTACAAGATGGGGGGGTAAGGTACAAGACGGGGGAGTAAGGTACAAGACAGGGGGGTAAGGTACAAGACGGGGGGGTGAGGTACAAGATGGGGGGGTAAGGTACAAGATGGGGGGGTAAGGTACAAGACGGGGGGGTAAGGTACAAGATGGGGGGGTAAGGTACAAGACGGGGGGGTACGGTACAAGACGGGGGGGTAAGGTACAAGATGGGGGGGTAAGGTACAAGATGGGGGGGTAAGGTACAAGATGGGGGGGTAAGGTACAAGACGGGGGGGTAAGGTACAAGACGGGGGGGTAAGGTACAAGACGGGGGGGTGAGGTACAAGATGGGGGGGTAAGGTACAAGACGGGGGGGTAAGGTACAAGATGGGGGGGTAAGGTACAAGATGGGGGGGTAAGGTACAAGACGAGGCCAGCATGGCCGTTGTAGCATTGGGGTGAGGTACAAGATGGGGGGGTAAGGTACAAGATGGGGGGGTAAGGTACAAGATGGGGGGGTAAGGTACAAGACGGGGGGGTAAGGTACAAGACGGGGGGGTAAGGTACAAGATGGGGGGGTAAGGTACAAGATGGGGGGGTAAGGTACAAGATGGGGGGGTAAGGTACAAGATGGGGGGGTAAGGTACAAGATGGGGGGGTAAGGTACAAGATGGGGGGGTAAGGTACAAGACGGGGGATAAGGTACAAGACAGGGGGGTAAGGTACAAGACGGGGGGGTGAAGGTACAAGATGGGGGGGTAAGGTACAAGACGGGGGGGTAAGGTACAAGACGGGGGGGTAAGGTATAAGATGGGGGGGTAAGGTACAAGACGGGGGGGTAAGGTACAAGACGGGGGGGTAAGGTACAAGATGGGGGGGTAAGGTACAAGACGGGGGGGTAAGGTACAAGATGGGGGGGTAAGGTACAAGACGGGGGGGTAAGGTACAAGACGGGGGGGTAAGGTACAAGACGGGGGGGTGAGGTACAAGATGGGGGGGTAAGGTACAAGATGGGGGGGTAAGGTACAAGATGGGGGGGTAAGGTACAAGATGGGGGGGTAAGGTACAAGACGAGGCCAGCATGGCCGTTGTAGCATTGGGGTGAGGTACAAGATGGGGGGGTAAGGTACAAGATGGGGGGGTAAGGTACAAGATGGGGGGGTAAGGTACAAGACGGGGGGGTAAGGTACAAGACGGGGGGGTAAGGTACAAGACGGGGGGGTAAGGTACAAGATGGGGGGGTAAGGTACAAGACGGGGGGGTAAGGTACAAGACGGGGGGGTAAGGTACAAGATGGGGGGGTAAGGTACAAGACGGGGGGGTGAGGTACAAGATGGGGGGTAAGGTACAAGACGGGGGGGTAAGGTACAAGATGGGGGGGTAAGGTACAAGATGGGGGGGTAAGGTACAAGACGGGGGGGTAAGGTACAAGACGGGGGGGTAAGGTACAAGATGGGGGGGTAAGGTACAAGACGGGGGGGTAAGGTACAAGACGGGGGGGTAAGGTACAAGATGGGGGGGTAAGGTACAAGACGGGGGGGTAAGGTACAAGATGGGGGGGTAAGGTACAAGACGGGGGGGTAAGGTACAAGACGGGGGGGTAAGGTACAAGATGGGGGGGTAAGGTACAAGACGGGGGGGTAAGGTACAAGATGGGGGGGTAAGGTACAAGACGGGGGGGTAAGGTACAAGACGGGGGGGTAAGGTACAAGACGGGGGGGTAGGTACAAGATGGGGGGGTAAGGTACAAGACGGGGGGGTAAGGTACAAGATGGGGGGGTAAGGTACAAGATGGGGGGGTAAGGTACAAGACGGGGGGGTAAGGTACAAGATGGGGGGGTAAGGTACAAGATGGGGGGGTTAGGTACAGATGGGGGGGTAAGGTACAAGATGGGGGGGTAAGGTACAAGATGGGGGGGTAAGGTACAAGATGGGGGGGTAAGGTACAAGACGAGGCCAGCATGGCCGTTGTAGCATTGGGGTGAGGTACAAGATGGGGGGGTAAGGTACAAGATGGGGGGGTAAGGTACAAGATGGGGGGGTAAGGTACAAGACGGGGGGGTAAGGTACAAGACGGGGGGGTAAGGTACAAGATGGGGGGGTAAGGTACAAGATGGGGGGGTAAGGTACAAGATGGGGGGGTAAGGTACAAGATGGGGGGGTAAGGTACAAGATGGGGGGGTAAGGTACAAGACGGGGGGGTGAGGTACAAGATGGGGGGTAAGGTACAAGACGGGGGGGTAAGGTACAAGACGGGGGGGTAAGGTACAAGACGGGGGGGTAAGGTACAAGACGGGGGGGTAAGGTACAAGACGGGGGGGTAAGGTACAAGACGGGGGGGTAAGGTACAAGATGGGGGGGTAAGGTACAAGACGGGGGGGTAAGGTACAAGATGGGGGGGTAAGGTACAAGATGGGGGGGTAAGGTACAAGACGGGGGGGTAAGGTACAAGACGGGGGGGTAAGGTACAAGATGGGGGGGTAAGGTACAAGACGGGGGGGTTAGGTACAAGATGGGGGGGTAAGGTACAAGACGGGGGGGTAAGGTACAAGATGGGGGGGTAAGGTACAAGACGGGGAGTGTAAGGTACAAGCATGGGGGGTAAGGTACAAGACGGGGGGGTAAGGTACAAGATGGGGGGGTAAGGTACAAGACGGGGGGGTAAGGTACAAGACGGGGGGGTAAGGTATAAGATGGGGGGGTAAGGTACAAGACGGGGGGGTAAGGTACAAGACGGGGGGGTAAGGTACAAGACGGGGGGGTAAGGTACAAGACGGGGGGGTAAGGTACAAGATGGGGGGGTATGGTACAAGATGGGGGGGTAAGGTACAAGACGGGGGGGTAAGGTACAAGACGGGGGGGTAAGGTACAAGATGGGGGGGTAAGGTACAAGACGGGGGGGTAAGGTACAAGACGGGGGGGTAAGGTACAAGATGGGGGGGTAAGGTACAAGATGGGGGGTTAAGGTACAAGACGGGGGGGTAAGGTACAAGACGGGGGGGTGAGGTACAAGATGGGGGGGTAAGGTACAAGACGGGGGGGTAAGGTACAAGACGGGGGGGTAAGGTATAAGATGGGGGGGTAAGGTACAAGACGGGGGGGTAAGGTACAAGACGGGGGGGTAAGGTACAAGACGGGGGGGTAAGGTACAAGACGGGGGGTAAGGTACAAGACAGGGGGGTAAGGTACAAGACGGGGGGGTGAGGTACAAGATGGGGGGGTAAGGTACAAGACGGGGGGGTAAGGTACAAGACGGGGGGGTAAGGTATAAGATGGGGGGGTAAGGTACAAGACGGGGGGGTAAGGTACAAGACGGGGGGGTGAGGTACAAGACGGGGGGGTAAGGTACAAGACGTGGGGGGTTAGGTACAAGATGGGGGCGTAAGGTACAAGATGGGGGGGTTAGGTACAAGACGGGGGGGTAAGGTACAAGATGGGGGGGTAAGGTACAAGATGGGGGGGTTAGGTACAAGACGGGGGGGTAAGGTACAAGATGGGGGGGTAAGGTACAAGACGGGGGGGTAAGGTACAAGATGGGGGGGTAAGGTACATGACGTGGCCAGCATGGCCGTTGTAGCATTGGGGTGAGGTGCAAGATGGGGAGGTAAGGTGCAAGATGGGGGGGTAAGGTGCAAGACGGGGGGGTAAGGTACAAGATGGGGGGGTAAGGTACAAGACGGGGGGGTAAGGTACAAGATGGGGGGGTAAGGTACAAGATGGGGGGGTAAGGTACAAGATGGGGGGGTAAGGTACAAGACGGGGGGGTAAGGTACAAGACGGGGGGGTAAGGTACAAGACGGGGGGGTAAGGTACAAGACGGGGGGGTAAGGTACAAGATGGGGGGGTAAGGTACAAGACGGGGGGGTAAGGTACAAGATGGGGGGGTAAGGTACAAGACGGGGAGTTAAGGTACAAGACAGGGGGGTAAGGTACAAGACGGGGGGGTGAGGTACAAGATGGGGGGGTAAGGTACAAGACGGGGGGGTAAGGTACAAGACGGGGGGGTAAGGTATAAGATGGGGGGGTAAGGTACAAGACGGGGGGGTAAGGTACAAGACGGGGGGGTAAGGTACAAGATGGGGGGGTAAGGTATAAGACGGGGGGGTGAGGTACAAGATGGGGGGTAAGGTACAAGACGGGGGGGTAAGGTACAAGACGGGGGGGTAAGGTACAAGACGGGGGGGTAAGGTACAAGACGGGGGGGTAAGGTACAAGATGGGGGGGTAAGGTACAAGATGGGGGGGTAAGGTACAAGACGGGGGGGTAAGGTACAAGATGGGGGGGTAAGGTACAAGACGGGGGGGTAAGGTACAAGACGGGGGGGTAAGGTACAAGATGGGGGGGTAAGGTACAAGACGGGGGGTTAAGGTACAAGACAGGGGGGTAAGGTACAAGACCGGGGGGTAAGGTATAAGATGGGGGGGTAAGGTACAAGACGGGGGGGTAAGGTACAAGACGGGGGGGTAAGGTACAAGATGGGGGGGTAAGGTACAACACGGGGGGGTGAGGTACAAGATGGGGGGGTAAGGTACAAGACGGGGGGGTAAGGTACAAGACGGGGGGGTAAGGTACAAGACGGGGGGGTGAGGTACAAGACGGGGGGGTAAGATACAAGACGGGGGGGTAAGGTACAAGATGGGGGGGTAAGGTACAAGACGGGGGGGTAAGGTACAAGATGGGGGGATCCCTTTACATTACGGGAGAAGTAAGAATTTTTATTTCCCCGTAAAAAACAGCTCCGAGACCTCTTTGACCTCGCGCTCCGAAGAGGTTGCGCTGCTCGCCACATCGGTGAGCAGGCTGTGTGCGTGGCTGTAGGATGCCGGAGACAGCGGGGCTTCCGCGGAGTTTTACTGTAACCGCTGCGTAACCGCTGTTTTTACTGGAAAAGTGCAAGACTTTTACTGTAACCGCTGCGTAACCGCCGTTTTTACTGAAAAAGTGCAGATTATTTACTGTAACCGCTGCTCAACCGCTGTTTTTACTGAAAAAGTGCAGAATGTTTACTGTAACCGCTGCTGAACCGCTGTTTTTACTGAAAAAGTGCAGGGGCCGTCGACAAAGCTGGGCGTCGCAGACGCTTTGATGCTGCGCGCTCATCTTGTAGACGTACTAGCCCGGAACCAACCCGTAATGTAAAGGGATACTGTATAATGTCTCGGCCCGCGCTGTTCACGTTCAAATAACAACCTCGGCCTCGTCTCAAGCTGCGTAAACGACTCGGCTACGCCTCGTCGTTTACTGCAACTTTCGACGAGGTCTCGGTCGTTATTTTCCCGTAACAGCTTGGCCTCCGACATTATACTATACGTAAGGTACAAGACGGGGGGGTAAGGTACAAGACGGGGGGGTAAGGTATAAGATGGGGGGGTAAGGTACAAGACGGGGGGGTAAGGTACAAGACGGGGGGGTAAGGTACAAGATGGGGGGGTAAGGTACAAGACGGGGGGGTGAGGTACAAGATGGGGGGGTAAGGTACAAGACGGGGGGGTAAGGTACAAGACGGGGGGGTAAGGTATAAGATGGGGGGGTAAGGTACAAGACGGGGGGGTAAGGTACAAGACGGGGGGGTAAGGTACAAGATGGGGGGGTAAGGTATAAGACGGGGGGGTAAGGTACAAGATGGGGGGGTAAGGTACAAGATGGGGGGGTTAGGTACAGAACGGGGGGGTAAGGTACAAGATGGGGGGGTAAGGTACAAGACGGGGGGGTGAGGTACAAGATGGGGGGGTAAGGTACATGACGTGGCCAGCATGGCCATTGTAGCATTGGGGTGAGGTGCAAGATGGGGAGGTAAGGTACAAGACGGGGGGGTGAGGTACAAGATGGGGGGGTAAGGTACAAGACGGGGGGGTAAGGTACAAGACGGGGGGGTAAGGTACAAGACGGGGGGGTAAGGTACAAGACGGGGGGGTAAGGTACAAGACGGGGGGGTAAGGTACAAGATGGGGGGGGTAAGGTACAAGACGGGGGGGTAAGGTACAAGACGGGGGGGTAAGGTACAAGATGGGGGGGTAAGGTACAAGACGGGGGGGTAAGGTACAAGACGGGGGGGTAAGGTACAAGATGGGGGGGTAAGGTACAAGACGGGGGGTTAAGGTACAAGACAGGGGGGTAAGGTACAAGACCGGGGGGTAAGGTATAAGATGGGGGGGTAAGGTACAAGACGGGGGGGTAAGGTACAAGACGGGGGGGTAAGGTACAAGATGGGGGGGTAAGGTACAACACGGGGGGGTGAGGTACAAGATGGGGGGTAAGGTACAAGACGGGGGGGTAAGGTACAAGACGGGGGGGTAAGGTACAAGACGGGGGGGTGAGGTACAAGACGGGGGGGTAAGATACAAGACGGGGGGGTAAGGTACAAGATGGGGGGGTAAGGTACAAGACGGGGGGGTAAGGTACAAGATGGGGGGGTAAGGTACAAGACGGGGGGGTAAGGTACAAGACGGGGGGGTAAGGTATAAGATGGGGGGGTAAGGTACAAGACGGGGGGGTAAGGTACAAGACGGGGGGGTAAGGTACAAGATGGGGGGGTAAGGTACAAGACGGGGGGGTGAGGTACAAGATGGGGGGGTAAGGTACAAGACGGGGGGGTAAGGTACAAGACGGGGGGGTAAGGTATAAGATGGGGGGGTAAGGTACAAGACGGGGGGGTAAGGTACAAGACGGGGGGGTAAGGTACAAGATGGGGGGGTAAGGTATAAGACGGGGGGGTAAGGTACAAGACGGGGGGGTGAGGTACAAGACGGGGGGGTGAGGTACAAGATGGGGGGGTAAGGTACATGACGTGGCCAGCATGGCCACTGTAGCATTGGGGTGAGGTGCAAGATGGGGAGGTAAGGTGCAAGATGGGGGGGTAAGGTACAAGACGGGGGGGTAAGGTACAAGACGGGGGGGTAAGGTACAAGATGGGGGGGTAAGGTACAAGACGGGGGGGTAAGGTACAAGATGGGGGGGTAAGGTACAAGATGGGGGGGTAAGGTACAAGATGGGGGGGTAAGGTACAAGACGAGGGGGTAAGGTACAAGATGGGGGGGTTAGGTACAAGACGGGGGGGTAAGGTACAAGACGGGGGGGTAAGGTACAAGACGAGGGGGTAAGGTACAAGACGGGGGGTAAAGGTACAAGACGGGGGGGGTAAGGTACAAGACGGGGGGGTAAGGTACAAGACGAGGCCAGCATGGCCGTTGTAGCATTGGGGTGAGGTACAAGATGGGGGTAAGGTACAAGATGGGGGGGTGAGGTACAAGACGGGGGGGTAAGGTACAAGATGGGGGGGTAAGGTACAAGACGAGGCCAGCATGGCCGTTGTAGCATTGGGGTGAGGTGCAAGATGGGGGGTAAGGTACAAGACGGGGGGGTAAGGTACAAGATGGGGGGGTAATGTACAAGACGGGGGGGTAAGGTACAAGACGAGGGCAGCATGGCCGTTGTAGCATTGGGGTAAGATACAAGACGGGGGGATAAGGTACTAGATGGGGGGGTAATGTACAAGATGGGGGGGTAAGGTACAAGATGGGGGGGTAAGGTACAAGACGAGGGCAGCATGGCCGTTGTAGCATTGGGTTGAGGTACAAGATGGGGGGTAAGGTACAAGATGGGGGGGTGAGGTACAAGACGGGGGGGTAAGGTACAAGATGGGGGGGTAAGGTACAAGACGAGGGCAGCATGGCCGTTGTAGCATTGGGGTGAGGTACAAGATGGGGGTAAGGTACAAGATGGGGGGGTGAGGTACAAGACGGGGGGGTAAGGTACAAGATGGGGGGGTAAGGTACAAGACGAGGCCAGCATGGCCGTTGTAGCATTGGGGTAAGATACAAGACGGGGGGATAAGGTACAAGATGGGGGGGTAATGTACAAGACGGGGGGGTAAGGTACGAGACGAGGGCAGCATGGCCGTTGTAGCATTGGGGTAAGATACAAGACGGGGGGATAAGGTACAAGATGGGGGGGTAATGTACAAGATGGGGGGGTAAGGTACAAGATGGGGGGGTAAGGTACAAGACGAGGGCAGCATGGCCGTTGTAGCATTGGGGTGAGGTGCAAGATGGGGGGTAAGGTACAAGACGGGGGGGTAAGGTACAAGATGGGGGGGTAAGGTACAAGATGGGGGGGTAAGGTACAAGACGGGGGGGTAAGGTACAAGATGGGGGGGTAAGGTACAAGACGGGGGGGTAAGGTACAAGATGGGGGGGTAAGGTACAAGATGGGGGGGTAAGGTACAAGACGGGGGGGTAAAAAATCGGCAACAGCAGCTGCAGCAGTATGGTGGGCTAGCAGGTGCAAGAAAATAGTGTAGCGGCCAGGTGTCGGTGGGAGTGTGTGAGTATGTGAGGAGCGAACAGGGTGTAGGGCAGCAATGGGCATTGATGAAACAACGACGGGCAAAGTGTGGGGAGCAGCGGGGAGGTGGTGGGGCAGCAGCGGACAGGTGGTGGGGTAGTTGTGTGCATGTGTTGGTGCAGCAGCGTGCATGCGGTGGTGCAGCAGCGGGACGGCAGTGGTGCACCAGTATGCAGGTGGTGGGTGCAGCAGTGGGAAGGCATTGGTGCAGCAGCGGGAAAGCAAGTGCAACAGCGGAAAGCCGGTGGTGCAGTAGCGTGAATGAGGTGGTGCAGTAGCGTGAATGAGGCGGTGCCACAGTGTGCATGCGGTGGTGTAGGAGCGATGGGTTGTTGGGCTGCAGCGTGCATGCGGTGGTGTTGCAACGGGAGGGCGGTGGTGTAGCAGGGAGCAGGCTGTGGTGCAGCTGCGGGAAGGCGGTGGTGGAGCAGCGGGAAGGCAGTGGTGCAGCAGAGTGCATGCAGTGGTGTAGCAGCGTGCATGGGGTGGTGCAGCAGCGTGAATGGGGTGGTGCAACAGCGGGAAGGTTGTGGGGAAGTTGCGTGCATGCGGTGGTGCAGCAGTGTGAATGCGGTGGTGCAGCAGCGTGAAGGCTCACATGGGGCATGTAAGTTTGGTCTTGGATTACATGGATGCCACATGTGCGTGGTGGGGCAGCAGCAGGCGGGGTGTGTGGCAGCAGCGGGTAGGTGGTGGGGCAGCAAAGGCGGGGTGTGTGGCAGCAGCGGGTAGGTGGTGGTGCAGCAGCAGGCGGGGTGTGGGGCAGCAGCGGGTAGGTGGTGGGGCAGCAGCGGGCGGGGTGTGGGGCAGCGGCGGGTAGGTGGTGGGGCAGCAGCAGGCGGGGTGTGGGGCAGCAGCGGGTAGGTGGTGGGGCAGCAGCGGGTGGGGTGTGGGGCAGCAGCGGGTAGGTGGTGGGGCAGCAGCGGGTGGGGTGTGGGGCAGCAGCGGGTAGGTGGTGGGGCAGCAGCGGGTAGGTGGTGGGGCAGCAGCGGGTGGGGTGTGGGGCAGCAGCGGGTAGGTGGTGGGTCAGCAGCGGGTAGGTGGTGGGGCAGCAGCCGGCAAGGTGTGGGGCAGCAGCGGGTAGGTGGTGGGGCAGCAGCGGGTGGGGTGTGGGGCAGCAGCGGGTAGGTGGTGGGGCAGCAGCAGGCGGGGTGTGTGGCAGCAGCGGGTAGGTGGTGGGGCAGCAGCGGGTGGGGTGTGGGGCAGCAGCGGGTAGGTGGTGGGGCAGCAGCAGGCGGGGTGTGTGGCAGCAGCGGGTAGGTGGTGGGGCAGCAGCGGGTGGGGTGTGGGGCAGCAGCGGGTAGGTGGTGGGGCAGCAGCGGGTGGGGTGTGGGGCAGCAGCGGGTAGGTGGTGGGGCTGCAGCGGGTAGGTGGTGGGGCAGCAGCGGGTGGGGTGTGGGGCAGCAGCGGGTAGGTGGTGGGGCAGCAGTGGGTAGGTGGTGGGGCAGCAGCAGGCGGGGTGTGGGGCAGCAGCGGGTAGGTGGTGGGGCAGCAGCGGGTGGGGTGTGGGGCAGCAGCGGGTAGGTGGTGGGGCAGCAGCGGGTGGGGTGTGGGGCAGCAGCGGGTAGGTGGTGGGGCAGCAGCGGGTGGGGTGTGGGGCAGCAGCGGGTAGGTGGTGGGGCAGCAGCGGGTAGGTGGTGGGGCAGCAGCAGGCGGGGTGTGGGGCAGCAGCGGGTAGGTGGTGGGGCAGCAGCGGGTGGGGTGTGGGGCAGCAGCGGGTAGGTGGTGGGGCAGCAGCGGGTGGGGTGTGGGGCAGCAGCGGGTAGGTGGTGGGGCAGCAGCGGGTGGGGTGTGGGGCAGCAGCGGGTAGGTGGTGGGGCAGCAGCAGGCGGGGTGTGGGGCAGCAGCGGGTAGGTGGTGGGGCAGCAGCAGGCGGGGTGTGGGGCAGCAGCGGGTAGGTGGTGGGGCAGCAGCGGGTGGGGTGTGGGGCAGCAGCGGGTAGGTGGTGGGGCAGCAGCGGGTGGGGTGTGGGGCAGCAGCGGGTAGGTGGTGGGGCAGCAGCGGGTAGGTGGTGGGGCAGCAGCGGGTGGGGTGTGGGGCAGCAGCGGGTAGGTGGTGGGGCAGCAGCGGGTAGGTGGTGGGGCAGCAGCGGGTAGGTGGTGGGGCAGCAGCAGGCGGGGTGTGGGGCAGCAGCGGGTAGGTGGTGGGGCAGCAGCCGGCAAGGTGTGGGGCAGCAGCGGGTAGGTGGTGGGGCAGCAGCGGGTGGGGTGTGGGGCAGCAGCGGGTAGGTGGTGGGGCAGCAGCAGGCGGGGTGTGTGGCAGCAGCGGGTAGGTGGTGGGGCAGCAGCGGGTGGGGTGTGGGGCAGCAGCGGGTAGGTGGTGGGGCAGCAGCGGGTGGGGTGTGGGGCAGCAGCGGGTAGGTGGTGGGGCAGCAGCGGGTAGGTGGTGGGGCAGCAGCAGGCGGGGTGTGGGGCAGCAGCGGGTAGGTGTGGGGCAGCAGCGGGTGGGGTGTGGGGCAGCAGCGGGTAGGTGGTGGGGCAGCAGCGGGTGGGGTGTGGGGCAGCAGCGGGTAGGTGGTGGGGCAGCAGCGGGTGGGGTGTGGGGCAGCAGCGGGTAGGTGGTGGGGCAGCAGCGGGTGGGGTGTGGGGCAGCAGCGGGTAGGTGGTGGGGCAGCAGCGGGTGGGGTGTGGAGCAGCAGCGGGTAGGTGGTGGGGCAGCAGCAGGCGGGGTGTCGGGCAGCAGCGGGTAGGTGGTGGGGCAGCAGCGGGTGGGGTGTGGGGCAGCAGCGGGTAGGTGGTGGGGCAGCAGCGGGTGGGGTGTGGGGCAGCAGCGGGTAGGTGGTGGGGCAGCAGCGGGTAGGTGGTGGGGCAGCAGCAGGCGGGGTGTGGGGCAGCAGCGGGTAGGTGGTGGGGCTGCAGCGGGTAGGTGGTGGGGCAGCAGCGGGTAGGTGGTGGGGCAGCAGCGGGTGGGGTGTGGGGCAGCAGCGGGTAGGTGGTGGGGCAGCAGCGGGTAGGTGGTGGGGCAGCAGCGGGTAGGTGGTGGGGCAGCAGCAGGCGGGGTGTGGGGCAGCAGCGGGTAGGTGGTGGGGCAGCAGCCGGCAAGGTGTGGGGCAGCAGCGGGTAGGTGGTGGGGCAGCAGCGGGTGGGGTGTGGGGCAGCAGCGGGTAGGTGGTGGGGCAGCAGCAGGCGGGGTGTGTGGCAGCAGCGGGTAGGTGGTGGGGCAGCAGCGGGTGGGGTGTGGGGCAGCAGCGGGTAGGTGGTGGGGCAGCAGCGGGTGGGGTGTGGGGCAGCAGCGGGTAGGTGGTGGGGCAGCAGCGGGTGGGGTGTGGGGCAGCAGCGGGTAGGTGGTGGGGCAGCAGCGGGTGGGGTGTGGGGCAGCAGCGGGTAGGTGGTGGGGCAGCAGCGGGTGGGGTGTGGAGCAGCAGCGGGTAGGTGGTGGGGCAGCAGCAGGCGGGGTGTCGGGCAGCAGCGGGTAGGTGGTGGGGCAGCAGCGGGTGGGGTGTGGGGCAGCAGCGGGTAGGTGGTGGGGCAGCAGCGGGTGGGGTGTGGGGCAGCAGCGGGTAGGTGGTGGGGCAGCAGCGGGTGGGGTGTGGGACAGCAGCGGGTAGGTGGTGGGGCAGCAGCGGGTAGGTGGTGGGGCAGCAGCAGGCGGGGTGTGGGGCAGCAGCGGGTAGGTGTGGGGCAGCAGCGGGTGGGGTGTGGGGCAGCAGCGGGTAGGTGGTGGGGCAGCAGCGGGTGGGGTGTGGGGCAGCAGCGGGTAGGTGGTGGGGCAGCAGCGGGTGGGGTGTGGGGCAGCAGCGGGTAGGTGGTGGGGCAGCAGCGGGTGGGGTGTGGAGCAGCAGCGGGTAGGTGGTGGGGCAGCAGCAGGCGGGGTGTCGGGCAGCAGCGGGTAGGTGGTGGGGCAGCAGCGGGTGGGGTGTGGGGCAGCAGCGATAGGTGGTGGGGCAGCAGCGGGTGGGGTGTGGGGCAGCAGCGGGTAGGTGGTGGGGCAGCAGCGGGTAGGTGGTGGGGCAGCAGCAGGCGGGGTGTGGGGCAGCAGCGGGTAGGTGGTGGGGCAGCAGCGGGTGGGGTGTGGGGCAGCAGCGGGTAGGTGGTGGGGCAGCAGCGGGTGGGGTGTGGGGCAGCAGCGGGTAGGTGGTGGGGCAGCAGCGGGTAGGTGGTGGGGCAGCAGCAGGCGGGGTGTGGGGCAGCAGCGGGTAGGTGGTGGGGCAGCAGCGGGTGGGGTGTGGGGCAGCAGCGGGTAGGTGGTGGGGCAGCAGCAGGCGGGGTGTGGGGCAGCAGCGGGTAGGTGGTGGGGCAGCAGCAGGCGGGGTGTGGGGCAGCAGCGGGTAGGTGGTGGGGCAGCAGCGGGTGGGGTGTGGGGCAGCAGCGGGTAGGTGGTGGGGCAGCAGCGGGTGGGGTGTGGGGCAGCAGCGGGTAGGTGGTGGGGCAGCAGCGGGTAGGTGGTGGGGCAGCAGCGGGTGGGGTGTGGGGCAGCAGCGGGTAGGTGGTGGGGCAGCAGCGGGTAGGTGGTGGGGCAGCAGCGGGTAGGTGGTGGGGCAGCAGCAGGCGGGGTGTGGGGCAGCAGCGGGTAGGTGGTGGGGCAGCAGCCGGCAAGGTGTGGGGCAGCAGCGGGTAGGTGGTGGGGCAGCAGCGGGTGGGGTGTGGGGCAGCAGCGGGTAGGTGGTGGGGCAGCAGCAGGCGGGGTGTGTGGCAGCAGCGGGTAGGTGGTGGGGCAGCAGCGGGTGGGGTGTGGGGCAGCAGCGGGTAGGTGGTGGGGCAGCAGCAGGCGGGGTGTGTGGCAGCAGCGGGTAGGTGGTGGGGCAGCAGCGGGTGGGGTGTGGGGCAGCAGCGGGTAGGTGGTGGGGCAACAGCGGGTGGGGTGTGGGGCAGCAGCGGGTAGGTGGTGGGGCAGCAGCGGGTAGGTGGTGGGGCAGCAGCAGGCGGGGTGTGGGGCAGCAGCGGGTAGGTGTGGGGCAGCAGCGGGTGGGGTGTGGGGCAGCAGCGGGTAGGTGGTGGGGCAGCAGCGGGTGGGGTGTGGGGCAGCAGCGGGTAGGTGGTGGGGCAGCAGCGGGTGGGGTGTGGGGCAGCAGCGGGTAGGTGGTGGGGCAGCAGCGGGTGGGGTGTGGGGCAGCAGCGGGTAGGTGGTGGGGCAGCAGCAGGCGGGGTGTGGGGCAGCAGCGGGTAGGTGGTGGGGCAGCAGCGGGTGGGGTGTGGGGCAGCAGCGGGTAGGTGGTGGGGCAGCAGCAGGCGGGGTGTGTGGCAGCAGCGGGTAGGTGGTGGGGCAGCAGCAGGCGGGGTGTGGGGCAGCAGCGGGTAGGTGGTGGGGCAGCAGCGGGTGGGGTGTGGGGCAGCAGCGGGTAGGTGGTGGGGCAGCAGCGGGTGGGGTGTGGGGCAGCAGCGGGTAGGTGGTGGGGCAGCAGCAGGCGGGGTGTGGGGCAGCAGCGGATAGGTGGTGGGGCAGCAGCGGGTGGGGTGTGGGGCAGCAGCGGGTAGGTGGTGGGGCAGCAGCGGGTGGGGTGTGGGGCAGCAGCGGGTAGGTGGTGGGGCAGCAGCGGGTAGGTGGTGGGGCAGCAGCGGGTGGGGTGTGGGGCAGCAGCGGGTAGGTGGTGGGGCAGCAGCAGGCGGGGTGTGGGGCAGCAGCGGGTAGGTGGTGGGGCAGCAGCGGGTGGGGTGTGGGGCAGCAGCGGGTAGGTGGTGGGGCAGCAGCAGGCGGGGTGTGGGGCAGCAGCGGGTAGGTGGTGGGGCAGCAGCAGGCGGGGTGTGGGGCAGCAGCGGGTAGGTGGTGGGGTAGCAGCAGGCGGGGTGTGGGGCAGCAGCAGGTAGGTGGTGGGGCAGCAGCGGGCGGGGTGTGGGGCAGCAGCGGGTAGGTGGTGGGGCAGCAGCAGGCGGGGTGTGGGGCAGCAGCGGGTAGGTGGTGGGGCAGCAGCGGGTGGGGTGTGGGGCAGCAGCGGGTAGGTGGTGGGGCAGCAGCGGGCGAGGTGTGGGGCAGCAGCGGGTAGGTGGTGGGGCAACAGCAGGCGGGGTGTGGGGCAGCAGCAGGTAGGTGGTGGGGCAGCAGCGGGCGGGGTGTGGGGCAGCAGCGGGTAGGTGGTGGGGCAGCAGCAGGCGGGGTGTGGGGCAGCAGCGGGTAGGTGGTGGGGCAGCAGCAGGCGGGGTGTGGGGCAGCAGCGGATAGGTGGTGGGGCAGCAGCAGGCGGGGTGTGGGGCAGCAGCGGGTAGGTGGTGGGGCAGCAGCGGGTAGGTGTTAGGACCGGGTCAGGGGCACAATATAAACTCATACATTTTGAGGTGTCTACGTGTATACACACGACGGACTAGAGGTAGGTGCAGATGAGTGGAGTGTGTCATAGTTGTTACACTAAGGAGGCGGAGTGTTAGAGGGGGGAAAGTTTAGAAGTAAGAGAAATTCAAGGGGAAGGGAGCTAAAGGAGCTTGGTACGTACCTGATGATGTCTCTGTTTCTCCTCTAGGGCTGCCACCTTCTCAGGAATGTAATGCTTAACCCTGCGCGGCAAGTCGCGGACGGGTGTCAGCATAGCCAGAAGTGCCAATGCACCCGATGCAAATTTGACGCTATCCGCACCGGAGGCACACTTTGACGCACCCGAGGCACACTTTGGCGAGTATTGCCAAGCGCTCGGCTGGTAGTTTTCGTAGGCTACAACTCCGCGGTGTAGCAGCTGTGTAGCAACCGGCCTTCTGTCAAATTCACCAACTCCGCTAAAGACACATGCTGCGGAAGCTGCTGCGCGAGCTAACCCATTAAGGCTGTTTACGCACTGTGCATGGCCTGTGTTTTGGTTGGTGCGTGTTCTATGTTGGTTTTCAGCATTGCATGGGCGAGCGAGGTGCATGGGCGACGACATCACGGTTGCTGGTTACTTCTCCTGGTATTCACAACGCTGTCGTTGTGATTGCGCGCCCACGCAGCCAGCCACATCGCACTAGCTTTGATGAGGAGCAGCGCGGGAGGCACGGTGAGAGGAGCATGTGCCATCATCTAGCCAAAGTCATCTAGCCAAAGTCATAGCCATCGCAACACTGCCGCATGCCGCCAGCATATGAGGCGGACGCTGCATGACGTAGGCAGCCAGGAGTCAGCTGCTGTGTGGTGAAGCGTGGCATCGAGGGAGAAGCCTGGCAGCCATAGTGGTGCAGCCGGACAGCATCAGCTAGGGTGGGTGGATGCACATACTGCTGGGGTGTTTAGCTGGGGTGTTTAGTCATGATGCCCACCGTCATGTCTCTGCTCATGAATCGCCTAGCCTGCGCTTTGCTGCAGGTTGCAGATCTGACAGTAACCCGTGCCCACATCCTTCTCACACCATCACTACCCCTGCCACCTCTCTACCCTACCCTACCCTACAGCCCTACCCTACCCTACAGGACAGCACCAATAGCCAGAACTTAGCCAAGGGGAGCAGCCAGGGGCAGGGGGAGGGGGTTAGGGGGAAAGGGCAGGAGCCAGTGGCAGGGGCAGGGGGAGGGGCCTCAGGGGCAAGGGCAGGGGGTAGGGGGCAGGAGGCGCAGCAAAGAGCAGCCAGGAGCGCGGAGAATCGTAAAGCCCAGCGCGTAGGAGACTATTCGAAGAAGGAGCCACTTCCCTGCCATTGCTGCTGCTTGTCTTGCTGTGCTCCTGCCATTAATGTTCCTGCTGCTAGTGCTGCTGTCGTTCCCACTGCCAGTGTTGCTGCTGCTGCCACCAATGTTGATGCTGCTGCTGTCAATGCAGCCAAGGCGAAAGCGGGAAACAGGGTTTAACGAGAGCCAAATGACCAAGTTGCGATCGGCCGTCTCCTAAGCAAGAGCAGCAGCTAGGAGCAGCAGCTTGGAGACCCTTGGAACGGCAGCTAGGAATCAGCTAGCGCTTACTGCAAGCAGAGAGGCCCTCCCCCTCCCACCCCCATCACAACCATCACATCCCTTGCCATAAGCAGCAGCCAGGAGCAGCCTCTTCTTTCTCCTACCTCTTTTCCTACACGACCCTCTCATACTCTGCACCACATCCAGCCCAGGCTGATGGCGCTGCCAACCATGTCTAGGAGCTAGGGTAACACATTGCGAATAATCAGTTGTTGTGTGATAGGTGAAGCGTGACGCGGTGAGTCCTTCACCCTACCTTCTCTTGACTAACCCCATGCCACATGCTGCAGCCCCTTTCTTATCCTACTTAGCAACCCTTATCACAGCAACTTGGAGCAGGCAGCTTGGAGCAGACGCTAGTAGTAGCAGTACCACGCCATGCCCACACACACAATGACCCATCCCATTTCTATACCAAGGGAACAACATCACCCTTGTAGCGTTCGTTCTTCTTGTCATCTTGGTGTTGTGAAGCATGGTGCTTGTGCATCAATCCATGTGCTTAGCAGTTCGTGAGGTGTTAGCTGTAGCAGGACTGCAGTCCTTGCCTATTGTGGTGTGTTGATGGAAGTGTGTTGTCGTCGTGTTGTTGTCACCTTGTGGCGATTCATGGCATTTGCCTAAGAAGTTGTTATGTTGCGAGATATTTGGGAGATGTTGCGAGGTGTTTGGGGGTCGAGACATGTACATGTAGTAGTGCATGGTTGTTGGTATATAGAGAATTATGGGAACCTAGCGTTACAAGCGTTACATCCTACATCAAGCGTTACATCCTAGCTGAAGGTCACACGCATGTCGGTAAAAGAAAAAGCCAACATGACGGTTGTAGCAAAACCAGTAGAGCAGTGTCACCGTTGACCATGCCATGCTATGTTAGCAAAGTACTAGTACTCATAGTCAACGTTACCGACTCACTGCTATTAACAGCTGTACAGCGCAGAAGCCCAACTGGAAGGCACATGCATAAGTGTACCTTCCGTGAGTGTAGTCTTTCCAATCTTACCATCCAGACTGCTTGCTGCATGCCCACAAATAGTCAGGCAAGCACTAGTCAAGCACCCATCTGTTCCTCCATCCAATTAATGTGCATGTGCAATCAAATGGGCATGTCAGGCTCTTGCTTGGCAATGCCAGGCTCCGTCCATGACAGGCTCTTGCTTGGCAATCATAAGTATGATTGCCTCCCCTCATGAGGGGAGGCGGTGCACTACATGTAATGGCTGTTATAGACAGCAAGCATAGGCAGTGTGTTGTAGATTAGACGACATAAGCTTTGGCACCACATTGCCCCCACACAGCTTGTGCAGCACTACTTGGTCAAGGCGGTCGCAGGTGTCATGCAATTTCAGATATGGTGTACATTGGCGAGGGCACCAGCAGCGACGGTGGGCAATACAGCAGCTATACCACAACATCACAGCAGCTGGCAATCACAGCAGCGGGCAGCAGCAGGCGGGGTGTGGGGCAGCAGCGGGTAGGTGGTGGGGCAGCAGCGGGTGGGGTGTGGGGCAGCAGCGGGTAGGTGGTGGGGCAGCAGCGGGTGGGGTGTGGGGCAGCAGCGGGTAGGTGGTGGGGCAGCAGCGGGTAGGTGGTGGGGCAGCAGCGGGTGGGGTGTGGGGCAGCAGCGGGTAGGTGGTGGGGCAGCAGCGGGTAGGTGGTGGGGCAGCAGCGGGTAGGTGGTGGGGCAGCAGCAGGCGGGGTGTGGGGCAGCAGCGGGTAGGTGGTGGGGCAGCAGCCGGCAAGGTGTGGGGCAGCAGCGGGTAGGTGGTGGGGCAGCAGCGGGTGGGGTGTGGGGCAGCAGCGGGTAGGTGGTGGGGCAGCAGCAGGCGGGGTGTGTGGCAGCAGCGGGTAGGTGGTGGGGCAGCAGCGGGTGGGGTGTGGGGCAGCAGCAGGCGGGGTGTGTGGCAGCAGCGGGTAGGTGGTGGGGCAGCAGCGGGTGGGGTGTGGGGCAGCAGCGGGTAGGTGGTGGGGCAACAGCGGGTGGGGTGTGGGGCAGCAGCGGGTAGGTGGTGGGGCAGCAGCGGGTAGGTGGTGGGGCAGCAGCAGGCGGGGTGTGGGGCAGCAGCGGGTGGGGTGTGGGGCAGCAGCGGGTAGGTGGTGGGGCAGCAGCCGGCAAGGTGTGGGGCAGCAGCGGGTAGGTGGTGGGGCAGCAGCGGGTGGGGTGTGGGGCAGCAGCGGGTAGGTGGTGGGGCAGCAGCAGGCGGGGTGTGTGGCAGCAGCGGGTAGGTGGTGGGGCAGCAGCGGGTGGGGTGTGGGGCAGCAGCAGGCGGGGTGTGTGGCAGCAGCGGGTAGGTGGTGGGGCAGCAGCGGGTGGGGTGTGGGGCAGCAGCGGGTAGGTGGTGGGGCAACAGCGGGTGGGGTGTGGGGCAGCAGCGGGTAGGTGGTGGGGCAGCAGCGGGTAGGTGGTGGGGCAGCAGCAGGCGGGGTGTGGGGCAGCAGCGGGTGGGGTGTGGGGCAGCAGCGGGTAGGTGGTGGGGCAGCAGCCGGCAAGGTGTGGGGCAGCAGCGGGTAGGTGGTGGGGCAGCAGCGGGTGGGGTGTGGGGCAGCAGCGGGTAGGTGGTGGGGCAGCAGCAGGCGGGGTGTGTGGCAGCAGCGGGTAGGTGGTGGGGCAGCAGCGCGTGGGGTGTGGGGCAGCAGCAGGCGGGGTGTGTGGCAGCAGCGGGTAGGTGGTGGGGCAGCAGCGGGTGGGGTGTGGGGCAGCAGCGGGTAGGTGGTGGGGCAACAGCGGGTGGGGTGTGGGGCAGCAGCGGGTAGGTGGTGGGGCAGCAGCGGGTAGGTGGTGGGGCAGCAGCAGGCGGGGTGTGGGGCAGCAGCGGGTGGGGTGTGGGGCAGCAGCGGGTAGGTGGTGGGGCAGCAGCAGGCGGGGTGTGTGGCAGCAGCGGGTAGGTGGTGGGGCAGCAGCGGGTGGGGTGTGGGGCAGCAGCGGGTAGGTGGTGGGGCAACAGCGGGTGGGGTGTGGGGCAGCAGCGGGTAGGTGGTGGGGCAGCAGCGGGTAGGTGGTGGGGCAGCAGCAGGCGGGGTGTGGGGCAGCAGCGGGTAGGTGTGGGGCAGCAGCGGGTGGGGTGTGGGGCAGCAGCGGGTAGGTGGTGGGGCAGCAGCGGGTGGGGTGTGGGGCAGCAGCGGGTAGGTGGTGGGGCAGCAGCGGGTGGGGTGTGGGGCAGCAGCGGGTAGGTGGTGGGGCAGCAGCGGGTGGGGTGTGGGGCAGCAGCGGGTAGGTGGTGGGGCAGCAGCAGGCGGGGTGTGGGGCAGCAGCGGGTAGGTGGTGGGGCAGCAGCGGGTGGGGTGTGGGGCAGCAGCGGGTAGGTGGTGGGGCAGCAGCAGGCGGGGTGTGGGGCAGCAGCGGGTAGGTGGTGGGGCAGCAGCGGGTGGGGTGTGGGGCAGCAGCGGGTAGGTGGTGGGGCAGCAGCGGGTGGGGTGTGGGGCAGCAGCGGGTAGGTGGTGGGGCAGCAGCAGGCGGGGTGTGGGGCAGCAGCGGGTAGGTGGTGGGGCAGCAGCAGGCGGGGTGTGTGGCAGCAGCGGGTAGGTGGTGGGGCAGCAGCAGGCGGGGTGTGGGGCAGCAGCGGGTAGGTGGTGGGGCAGCAGCGGGTGGGGTGTGGGGCAGCAGCGGGTAGGTGGTGGGGCAGCTGCGGGTGGGGTGTGGGGCAGCAGCGGGTAGGTGGTGGGGCAGCAGTGGGCAGGGTGTGTGGCAGCAGCGGGCAGTGTGTGGGGCAGCAGCGGGCAGTGTGTGGGGCAGCAGCGGGCAGGTGGTGGGGCAGCAGCGGGCGGGGTGTGGGGCAGCAGCGGGCAGGTGGTGGGGCAGCAGCGGGCAGGGTGTGGGGCAGCAACAAGCAGGGTGTGGGGCAGCAGCGGGCAGGGTGTGGGGCAGCAGCAGGCAGGGTGTGGGGCAGCAGCAGGCAGGGTGTGGGGCAGCAGGGGGCAGGATGTGGGGGGGCAGCGGGCAGGTGATAGGGCAGCAGCGGGTGGGGTGTGGGGCAGCAGCGGGCAGGTGGTGGGGCAGCAGCGGGCAGGGTGTGGGGCAGCAGCGAGGAAGGTGTGGGGCAGCAGGAGGCGTGCTCACCTGGTCTTGGTCTGGGTGCTAGGGTTAGGCTCGTCCTCCTGTAAAGCATGGTGCAGGCTAGTGATGTGCGTATGTTACAAAGGTGGAACTATACATTGTACATTAGTAGCCAATACTCACAGAGTCGGGTGATTCTAGAGAGCTCTGTCCCCCTCGCGTGTTGTGTTGTGTTGCTGTCACTTCGTAATGAAGTGTTGCTGGGTGTGCATCGTGGAGCCCAGCCCTTGTGGAGGTGTTGGTGTGGGCGAGTTGGCCGACCGACTGGCCACGCCGTTTGTTACTGCCCCAACCTCAAGTCGCGCATGCAACACATCGTGCTTGTGGGGCTGGGTGAATTCGAAGCTCGCTAAAGGAACAGGCATTGCTACTTGTGAACTAGTTACATCTAATGCAATTGGCACGGCTGTGCCCCATCGCACCACACGCAAACTCGCAATGCAAGTCGACAACATACTCTGACTTCTGACTGACCCGCTTCCACCACCGCTTACACTGAGCGACTTCAGTTGCTGACCCCCTAGCCGTGTTAGCCTCCTCATTGTCTCCACCGCACATGACTCGCGCGACACAGCAAATTTGTCGTGCGGGTTTTCCGTTTAAATTTTCCGCCAACTTTCCCGCGCAACTAGTTGCTGACCCCCTAGCGGGGTCGGCCTCCTCATTGTCTCCACAGCGCCCCGCTCGCCACTCCGATCGATCGATCGGTCGCGCCGGATATTGTACCGGAGCAACTGCCGTTAGGTCCGGTACAAAGGTCGAGTAAAGACTGTATCTCTAAGCCTGTATCTCTGTACGCCCAGCCCTGCGGTGCTTGATCTCCATCACCATGATCACCAGCTACACGCCTGACAGCAAAGCAAGGAACTAAACATCAGGCATCGCAGCACTGTAGGCGAGCTCTGACAATGGTGGATGCGAGCTGCAGCGCGTCAGTGACAGTAACAGACCACTTGATTCTCCAACCCCGTGTATCGGATTTTCCGTCAAGCATGCAGTGGCCCTTTTCCCCGCTTCCCTGGCCCCCTCCCTGGCTACCAACTCACGGCTGAGAATGCTGCAGCGGGTAGAGTTAAGTAGAGCAACACCGCATGGGAGACCATCGCGGCCCGCAGCGTTATGTCGCCCGTCTAGCAGCTTTTGTGTGCGCAAGGCGCTCTTCTGCGCTTGTAGCGCCAACCAGTCGACAGCTGCGCGTCCTGCGGTGCGTTGGACCGTCAGCGGCACAAAGGAACTGCAGCCTGGTGCTGGTGCTGGTGCTGGTGCTGGTCGGTCTCTCTGACTGGTCTCAGCTGCCCCTGTTCCCCATTGGTGATGGCTCCAGGTGTTCCCTGCCAGCTACGAGCAAGCAGTGCGGCAGGCGCAACAGTCGGTGCAGGCAGCCATCGCAGACGGGTGCAAGCTGATTGAGGTGGGGCAGGGCCTGGCCTGCCGCTAGTACTGCCACATGCGCTGCTTGTGTGCCTATTGCTTCTCATTACATGGACGGGGGAGAAAGTGATGGAATGCCAGGTGTGCTGCTTGTGTGGTGGGGGCTGGGGCTGTGATGAGGGTGGGTCAGGGTGGGGGGCAGCAGGTGAGGGTGGTCGGTGGGGGAAGGGGACGAAGGCTTAAGAGGGTGAGGGGCTGCAGAAAGGTTGAGAGGCGGCAGCAAGGCTGCGGGAGTTGGTAGCCTGTGCCTGCCAGCAGCAGCAGCAGCATCAAGGTCTAACCACGCCTAACGAGGCCTGTGCCTGTGGTTGTTGACAAGCCTGCTGCCTGCTGTGCCACTGACCCGCTGACCTGATGCTGCGAGTGTGTTTGGGTCCTTGTCGTGCATCTCATCTTTTTTATTCTTAGTGGCAGTGGCAGGGCCATCATGCCAGTTTCGTTCTTCTTGCACATGGTGGCAGGTGGAGTTTCCCACAGCGGGCCTCGCCTCAGTCAGTGGTGATGGTGAAGGGTGAGTTTGCACACCTGCGGGGGTGGCACAGCAGCTGACCGGGCTACCACTCCAAAATACACTGCTCCTGCCATCCGCTCTGCACCTGGCGGCCACCTGACCTGTAGCCACCTGACCTGCAGCCACCTGAATTGCCGCCACCTGACCTGCCGCCACCTGACCTGCCGCCACCTGACCTGCCGCCAACTGACCTGCCACCACCTGACCTGCCGCCACCTGACCTGCAGCGTGAATGAGATGAACGCCAGCATGAGGTACCTGAGGGCCTTCCTCAGCGCCTTCAAGGACTCGGCAGCTGCTGTGCGTATATTCTGGTGGGCGACAGACCTCCTTGTCGCACTGCCCACCTGCCTGCTCCTGGCACCTGGCATCGAGCAGCTGACAGCTGCCGCCCTGCCTTGCCCTGCACCCCTCACTACTCTTCCTCCCCGCACTCCCTTTCCCCTGCCCCGCCGACCCCTCTGGCCCTGCTTGTACAACTGGCCCCTCCTGCCCTGCTGGGCGGCTGACCCACTGTTTGGCGCCTGGCCACATCTCAGCCCTGGCCCTCCAGCCATTGGGCTGACCAGCACCTGCCCCTCTGCTTCCCCACTGGCCCTAATGCGCCCTGCGCTATGTGACCATGACAGGCCCTGATTGGCCATGTCTGCCTATGTCAGTTCATGCCGCCTTCAATGGTCCAACACATAGGCGGAACCTACAGCCTGATATATACAGAAAGGTATCAAAAGTAAAGATTAACAAAATGTATAATAATCTTCAACGTTCACAGCCCATTGCTATTCCATCCCTGCACTATTGTGAAGCCAAAAACAGTGCCATGCAATCTTTCATTACATCTCTTCACTGTCCCCTTGTTTGTTACTGTGATAGAGGGCCTCAGCAGTCAGCTGTCGCCCCCTGACCCTGATCCGCTAACCTGGCCCACCCCCTAACCCGCCCCCTGCCGCCCCTGACCCTGACCTGCTAACCTGACCCGCCAACCTGACTCGCCACCTTTACTGGGTCGGTGGGTCCTGTGACTGACGTCACACTGTGCTGTGTGACCTGCTGCCAGGCCAGACAGCCAAGAGCTGGATGTGGCGGTCACTGGCCAGACGGGTGACCCTGGTGAGGCGGGGCCTAGCGGAGCCGGGGCAGGGGCGAGAAGGGGCAGGACACTCAGCAGTTGACGGGAGTGGTTGTGATGAGCGCCTGTTAGACTTTGTTACAAGTAAAGGAAGAAATAAAGTGTAATGCATGGCCTGGGTGCATGGGATGCAGGGGCTGGCAGGATAGCCATGGACCCACCCTTCGCTGGCACCGCCTTCAAGATGGGGTTCCTTACCAAACAGGTCGCTGGGCTGGGCTGGGCTGGGCTGGGCTGGGCTGGGCTGGGCTGGGCTGGGCTGGGCTGGGCTGGGCTGGGCTGGGCTGGGCTGGGCTGGGCTGGGCTGGGCTGGGCTGGGCTGGGCTGGGCTGGGCTGGGCTGGGCTGGGCTGGGCTGGGCTGGGCTGGGCTGGGCTGGGCTGGGCTGGGCTGGGCTGGGCTGGGCTGGGCTGGGCTGGGCTGGGCTGGGCTGGGCTGGGCTGGGCTGGGCTGGGCTGGGCTGGGCTGGGCTGGGCTGGGCTGGGCTGGGCTGGGCTGGGCTGGGCTGGGCTGGGCTGGGCTGGGCTGGGCTGGGCTGGGCTGGGCTGGGCTGGGCTGGGCTGGGCTGGGCTGGGCTGGGCTGGGCTGGGCTGGGCTGGGCTGGGCTGGGCTGGGCTGGGCTGGGCTGGGCTGGGCTGGGCTGGGCTGGGCTGGGCTGGGCTGGGCTGGGCTGGGCTGGGCTGGGCTGGGCTGGGCTGGGCTGGGCTGGGCTGGGCTGGGCTGGGCTGGGCTGGGCTGGGCTGGGCTGGGCTGGGCTGGGCTGGGCTGGGCTGGGCTGGGCTGGGCTGGGCTGGGCTGGGCTGGGCTGGGCTGGGCTGGGCTGGGCTGGGCTGGGCTGGGCTGGGCTGGGCTGGGCTGGGCTGGGCTGGGCTGGGCTGGGCTGGGCTGGGCTGGGCTGGGCTGGGCTGGGCTGGGCTCCTGATTGCCTGTCAATGTTGCCGTAGCTGCCCTTCCCTTGCCCCTGCTGCCCTTGTCACCCAGGCTGCTGCCCCTGCCCTCTACAGAATGCCCTCTGGTCAGCCATTGGGCTGAACCTTGGTCTGGGCGACAAGTTCAGCCCTGTGCAGCAGGTAAGCAGGCCAGGCTGGGCCCTGGCAGCAGCGACAGCGGCAGTTGCAGGACACTGCCATGGGAGGAGGATGTGGAGTGGAGGGGAAGTGGGGAGGGCGCAGGCGGGAGGGTCAAGGCCGAGGGGCGGGTGGCAGGGGAAAGGCAGGAGATGATGCGGCGTGGAGGTCAGATAATTAGAGGCTAACGAGCGTTGGCCTGGTGGTGAGGAGTGCAGGAACAATAGGTCACACCATGCGATTGGGACAGGAATCAGCCCCAGGCGCCTATGAACCCCAGCTCTTGCCTTTGCTATAGCCCCCCCCCAGCCCCTGGCCTAAAAGCACCAGCGGGCCCACTGGTCGGTAAGGGGCCCTCACACATCTCTTACTCTTCTGCTGGTCCCTATTCTCAATGCTGCAGGTCAGTGAGAGTGACCAGGTGTTTGTGGTTGCGTACCCGCACTTCAACCCCCGGGGTAAGGGCCCCTCACACCCCTGCGGCTGTCTTTGGCTTCTACCTACTCCCCTGCCCCTGCCCCTGCCCCTGCCCCTGCCCCTGCCCCTGCCCCTGCCCCTGCCCCTGCCCCTGCCCCTGCCCCTGCCCCTGCCCCTGCCCCTGCCCCCTGCCCCTGCCCCTGCCCCTGCCCCTGCCCCTGCCCCTGCCCCTGCCCCTGCCCCTGCCCCTGCCCCTGCCCCTGCCCCTGCCCCTGCCCCTGCCCCTGCCCCTGCCCCTGCCCCTGCCCCTGCCCCTGCCCCTGCCCCTGCCCCTGCCCCTGCCCCTGCCCCTGCCCCTGCCCCTGCCCCTGCCCCTGCCCCTGCCCCTGCCCCTGCCCCTGCCCCTGCCCCTGCCCCTGCCCCTGCCCCTGCCCCTGCCCCTGCCCCTGCCCCTGCCCCTGCCCCTGCCCCTGCCCCTGCCCCTGCCCCTGCCCCTGCCCCTGCCCCTGCCCCTGCCCCTGCCCCTGCCCCTGCCCCTGCCCCTGCCCCTGCCCCTGCCCCTGCCCCTGCCCCTGCCCCTGCCCCTGCCCCTGCCCCTGCCCCTGCCCCTGCCCCTGCCCCTGCCCCTGCCCCTGCCCCTGCCCCTGCCCCTGCCCCTGCCCCTGCCCCTGCCCCTGCCCCTGCCCCTGCCCCTGCCCCTGCCCCTGCCCCTGCCCCTGCCCCTGCCCCTGCCCCTGCCCCTGCCCCTGCCCCTGCCCCTGCCCCTGCCCCTGCCCCTGCCCCTGCCCCTGCCCCTGCCCCTGCCCCTGCCCCTGCCCCTGCCCCTGCCCCCCCTGCCCCTGCCCCTGCCCCTGCCCCTGCCCCTGCCCCTGCCCCTGCCCCTGCCCCTGCCCCTGCCCCTGCCCCTGCCCCTGCCCCTGCCCCTGCCCCCTGCCCCTGACCCTGGCCCTGTCTTCAACAGAGGAGTATGGAGCTGTGGCCGAGCTGCACGCCAAGGTGGCTGGTCCTCGCCAGCTGCCCCTCATAGTCTTCAACGGTGATTTGGACCGCTTAAGAGGTGTGGTGACCTCACTTGTCCACCTCAACTGCTTCTCCCTGTACAGTGCAGGGCCAGGGCGACAGACCTGCATGCCATCCTTCAAAGAGCGAAAACACTACCTCCATGCACCCAATCCAACTTGAGCCCTGACTCGAGCACCCAATCCAACTCGAGCCCTGCTTACACCTACTTATACCCAGGAGGCGATGTCACTCACTCTCGCACCTCCAAAGGGCACATCCAAAGCAGCTCACAGCATGCCGCCCTTGCTGCCCTCCAGCGTTGCGCCTGTCCACTGCCTCTTGCCTGCCTGCCTGCCTGCCCTGCCACCCCCGACCCCTCCTGGCTGGGCAGGGGGCTATTACCCAGCCCTGTTCTTTGGCGAGCTGGCCCGCCTGACCGAGGAGTTGGTCCCCCTGTTTACCCCCGCCTACTATATCCACAGTGGGTGGACTGAGCCCTGCCTGGGTGTGATGCCTGTATTGTGTGACGCAACAACGACGCAGCACCTCATCTGGTCACAAGCTACGACATCCGGAGAGGATGTATGTTGTGTGTGACGCATCACCTCATGCGTGATGTGTGACATGCAACACCTCATATATAGATCGAGTGCCCTGCACCCTCGGCCCTGCACCCCATGCCCTGTTCTGCCGCCAGCCTGCAACCTTCGCCCTGCATCCCCCCGCCCTGCACCCCATGCCCTGCACCCCTCACCTGCCCTCAGATTTCAAAGGTCGCACTCCGGGCGTGCTGTTTCGCGCTTATCCAGGTCCTTGGTGAGCTGCTGCCAGGTCAGCCATCTCGAGGAATAGTCATGAGGCAGCCAGAGCAGCCAAGACCACCCACCCACCACCCATGATGTCATGCCACCCCCATGCGCCCCCTTGACCCCCAGCCCTGACCTCTGTCCCCCCTGAGCTGTCTGTGGTTCTGTGCTTTTGGCAATGCTGTGTCAGCTGTGCCACTGCCCACTGGCTAGCCCCTGCCAGCCCACCCTGCCAGCCCACCATGCCAGCCCACCATGCTCAAGCATGACGGCGTGCTGCATGGGCTCATGCTCCATGCCAGACAAGCTGACACCATGGAGCACTGATCAGGTGGTTGGCTCCCAGATAGGTTCACGTCTTGGACGGTTGGGAGACCCCAACGCCTGCATGTGCACTCCTTGATTGGATGACCCGTAACACCCACAACCACCTCCTCACTGCCTGTCCGCCCTCTTCCAACAGGTTGCTTGCGGACTTCTCTCCCTTCTTTCCTCTCTCTCTCCCACTCCTTGCATATACCCACACCCACTTCACCCACACACCCACTTCTTGTGGCCTTCTCTCGCTCCCTCTCATGCTCCCATCTTCACTGAAGCCCACACTTTATCCCTGCTGGTCGCTCCTTTTCATCTGCTGTCGTCAGCAGCAAGCAGGAAGGGGTTGACCCCTGCCAACCAGTCCAGGCGTTCAGCCCCTGCTGCACTACTTAATCTACAGCATCAGGCTCTTACTCTGGCTTGGCTATGGGTTAGGCTGGTTGCAGCACTGACACCATCAGACACCGCCTGCGGCACCAAGCTTGCTGTAGGCCAGTATCTGTGTACTCTGGAGTTGCTGTGGGCTAGGTTGGTGTGGCACATGACGTCACGCTGCATGCACGAGCTTGCATGTCATGCATGCAACACACGTGTAGGAATGTTTCCACATGTGTGGCAGTGCTGCTCATGCTGTCTCCCTGCTCCAGTGTGTGGGGTTGGCCTGCAGGTGTGTGTTCCGCCGCGACCTGAAGGACCCGTCACAGCTGCAGCTGATCTGGACATCTGATGCCCAGCCCTCCCTGAAGCAGGTGGCGGAGCGTGTGGGCTGGGGATGTGTGCAAGGGTCAGCGTCAGCCCCTGGCCCCTAGGTAGTGTGCCCAGTTGCTAAGCTCCTCCGCAGCTGGGGGGCTAGCTGGGCTAGCCTGCTGCACTGCTCTCACCTGGCTGCTGTGCTTACCATGACACATGCTGCTGCCCTGCTGCTGCTGCCCTGCTGCTGCCGCCCTGCGGCTGCCTGGCCCTGGTGCAGGTAGCAACAGAGATCCTCACAGCGCCCTCATAGCCCTGCCTGCCCACAAGCCGCACACAGCTGGTGGCGCACAGGCTGGACCACAAGGTGGAGGCAGGAGTCAGGTGGAGGCAGGCGCACATGCAACCCCTATGCCCCTGCAGCCTGGATCCAGGAGCTTAGAGGCAGGGGAGCCAGAAAGCCTCTGTATGTGGCCTGTACCTCGGTGGTGGGAGCCCGCCGGGCCCCAGATGGAGGCTCCTCCCTAAAGGCACGCCGGTGAACACCTGGGCAGTCTTCTTCTTCTTCGTGGCCTGCACCTGCAGCCTGCGCACATGGCCTGGACACGCACGCACAGTGCATTGGGGTGCTGCCAGGCCTCATCATGTTTGTCACGAAAGCCCTGGCTGTCCTGGGAAGGCTGCGAGTCGTACCGTGCTCAACAGTCACCATCACCAATGTCATTCCGTCGCATTGGCCTACATGTGGGCAACGCGGCCCAGCCACTGCAGCCAGTGCTCTCACAGTAGTGTATGACTGGCTGGCTGCTGGGTGCGCGGCTGGCCCAGCTGGGTACTCAGTGCTCGGCAGTTTTGTGCAATAACGATCACTGGAATGGCCACAATCAGTGCTGACCCATGCTCTACCGCATGACCAGCCCGTCTCGCTCTTGCTTCTCGCACTAGTTGTCACTTTGGTTGTGCTTCTCAGCTACATCTCACGGTCACAGGCAGCTTAGTCAACGTAGCTATTGCTGCTGTCGATCTTGCGGGTAGGAGCTATTTCACATCCAAGACCAGGCCGACCCCATCCATCCTTTTCTCAGGAGGGTATCTTTTACTGCTCAGCCTCAAGCTGCTTAACTGAAAAACGAGGCATGCAAGTCATGTTATTTGTTCTAAATGACCTACACATACTTGGGCTATGCAAGACGTAGCAATGATCCAGATGCTCCGGACATCGGTGACGACGAGCGCGAAGTCTGGTGCATCATGTGCATGTGATGTGGAGAGAGAAATCAACCCCCTTCAAACCTAGCCTTCTCTACACCCAAAGCTGACTCACATCGCTAGTGTCAAACCCGAACCTGGTCATGCTCGTGCGAAGCTCTACCGTGCAGTGCGGTGCTGGTGCGGTGCCATGTGGTGTAAGCCGACGCCCCCCATCCCTATAGAGCATACGCGCGCCTCGCTCATTGCAGCGTTTCCGGCAGCTGGGATCAATGCACTAACCCCGCCCCTCGAACCAGCCCACCTCCCAAGCCACTTGGTGCCAAGGGCCCTGTGAGGCGTAATAGTCAGCTCCTTGGCTCCTGGACTGGGCAGCCCAGCAGTCCTCACAGCGGGGGCCCAATGGTGTTGGTCGCTTGCCTCGCAGGGCCCCCATGCCTGGACCAACCATCCTTATGCGCGTCATGCAGCAGTGCACAGAGCCAATGCTTCCTGTGACTGGCGCATAGCAGTGTGGCGCAATGTGACATGACATTCATCACCTCGTGCAAAGTCACTGCTGCTGTGGTGCCATGGCCTCCATGCGTCCGTGCAAACACTCATGCATGTCCACACAGCAATGCATGTGCATGTGCATCTATGAGGCACTGGCTCTCCGTCCGACACCCCTTCCCTGCCTGACCTGAACTGTGCAATGCTGCTGACCTGCTGGACGTGCATGCCCCAGCTGTTGTTGAAGGCAGCGCTGCCTGAGGGAATGCATTTGTATGCTGGATACATCCTCCTGTTATAGACCCAACCAACTGCCAACTGCCAGTAATGCAAGCTGCCTTAAACCTAGTACATGCCTCAGCCAGCTGCTTAGTGACGAGCGTGCGACCCTGATCTACATGCTCTTGCAGGGTCAGGCTCACCAAACCTGGGCATGGGCATGCAAGGAGCATGCATGGACAAGGTGCATGCATGAGCAAGGTGCAAAGGTGAATGGGCAAGGTGAAAAAGTGCATGAGCAACGGTGCAATGAGCATGCATGCATGGGCAGTGGCTTGCTTGTGACATGCAGCATGCGGCATTTGTCAGCAGGCGGGTCAGCAAGAGGGGGGGTTGTCCTGGAGGGCTAGATCAAAGTCCAGGCTATCCTGGCAGTTGAATATCCATTTGCTGGCCTGCAGCAGCACCAGCAGCAGCAGCAGCAGCACCACCAGCATCAGCACCCAGTGTGGTAACTGCATCCATAGCAGCAGATGGGTGTTGCTGCTGGAGGGCGCCTCAGTCCTAACGCTGCAGTAGGCCCATGCGCCATGTGATGCTGGTGGTGCTGTTGATGGGGTTTGTGGCGGCAATGGGTTGGTGGCGGTGATGGATTGCATGCAGGTGGGGCAGTCAGGGCTGACCTGCAGGCACTGCAGCGCCGCCTGCTGCGCGGCACCCTGCACCCCTATGGCTGTCAACACCTGCAGCCAGCACAGCCCAGGCAAGATGGTCCCCACAGAGCCCGCCTTTGTGGGCAGCACAGGCGATGAGCACAGACGACCTGCCTGATGCTAGCACCTGCCATGCTGAGTCTGACTTGATGGGCTGGCCAGTACATCTGGTGAGGGGCACCGTGCTGAGGATGAGATGCTCAGACTGAGGCCTGCAGGGGGTGGAGTGGCTAGTACAACAGGCTAGTACACAGGGGCTAGTACACAGGGGTCACAGGGTACACAGGGGCTAGTACACAGGGTACACAGGGGTCACAGGGGTACACAGGGGCTAGTCCACAGGGGCTAGTACAACAGGCTAGTACCACAGGGGCGCACCTGCTCTAGGTGTTTGCACATGATGTCCACGTGCTGGGCAGAAAGCCTTTGCTCTGTGGTGAGGGGTCACAGCCACTGTTTACTGGCACCCAGGGGGAGGGGGAGGGGCAGGAGGGGAGGAGGGGAGGAGGGGAGGAGGGGAGGAGGGGAGGAAGGGAGGAGGGCAGGAGAGGCGGAGGTGAGGAGAGGG
Organism: Haematococcus lacustris; assembly: GCA_030144725.1. Taxonomy (NCBI): domain Eukaryota; kingdom Viridiplantae; phylum Chlorophyta; class Chlorophyceae; order Chlamydomonadales; family Haematococcaceae; genus Haematococcus; species Haematococcus lacustris. Next base: position 6,499,585 of record JASKMD010000013.1, on the reverse strand, counting down.
GGAGGGAGGGGACTAGGAGGGGAGGAGGGAAGGATCACCTTGAATTAATCTCTTGTGGATGTGCCACAACTGGGCAGGAGGGTACGCCAGCTTCCCTGCAGAACCCAGACAACAGCGCTTGGTAGCCTGCTTGACGTTGCTTCTTGCTGGTGGTCTTTCAGACGCACGCATGGTGGCCTTCCAGACGCACACCACCCTCAGCCTTTGCCGCCCTACTCACCAGCGAGGGAGCTGCCAATAAAGCAGGTCTGCACGGCAGCAGCAGCAGCAGCAGCAGCAGCAGCAGCAGCAGCAGCAGCAGCAGCAGCAGCAGCAGCAACAGCAGCAGCAGCCGAGCAATGGGAGGAGCAGAGCACGTTTTGACAGTGGTAGCTCTAGCTTCATTGTGCAGGTGGCTCCGTGCCTGGGCCCTCCCTGGTGCGCCCCCTTCCACATGGCTCAACTTGCACGAGCCCTGCTGGTGTCCCCATGTCACACTTCTGCCACAAAGGTCACACCTAGGTCACACCTGGGTGACGTCCAGTGCCGTAGCAAGACGTCTACAGGAGCGCAGGCAATGTGCAAACAGCAGCCTGCCAGACTGCCAGTGAATGGCCTCATTGGCCAGGCCCCCTGCCGCACCATGTGACGGCTCAATTTCTTGAAGTCCGTGTCAGGGAAGAAGGCCTGAGTCGCAGGGTCTGCGCACAGCCGTTGGTACAGCTGCTGCACGCCAGCCACCAGCTGGTCCCAGCCCCCCAGCCGGTCGAACAGCTGGGCGGTGCAGAGGGAGCCGGACAGCAGGTCTGCAGCCAGGCCCAGGCAGACCCACCCTGGAATTGTCTCAGATGTAGGGCAAAAGTGAGGCGGATGCCAGTTTGGATACAGGTTGCATGTTCCAATCCATATCCACGACAGGCAGGCTGGGCATGCTAAGGCACAGTGAGGCACTGAGTGGGAGGTGTGTGTGTGTCCAGGTACAGGGTGGCAGGCGGGGCTGTGTATGCTGGTAGGTCATGAGTTGTGAGGAATGTGTGTGTTGTGTGGGTGGTATGTGGTCAGAGCCTAGACACATGGGAGCGATGTGACCTGCTTGCCATGAAGTGGACGGGCAGCAAGCAGCTGGCTGGCTGTGGACAGGTTGTGGCCCTCTCTCCCCTCACTCATTTATCCTACTTCCCACCTTCCCCTCCCCTACCCTTTTGCTGCCCCCCCCTACCCTCCGCCCCTGCTGCCCTCCCCTCCCTCTCTGTTGCCCTACATGCTCTACCGCTCCCTCCATCCTTTCCTCCGCCCCTCCCTGTTTGAAACCACCACGCACCTGTGGTGCCACTCCTCTGCCGCACCCCCTCCCCCGCCCCCCCCCCCTCCCCATCCCCTCCCCCACCCCCTCCCATGCCCCCTCCCCCGCCACGCACCATTGTCGCCACTGTCCTCTGCACCAGCTCCTCCACTGCTGCCGCTGCCGCTGCTGCTGTTCCTGATTCTCCTGCTTCTGCTCCTGCTGCTGTGCCAGGCCTCTCCCTCACCTCCCAGGCTGGTACCTGACCCAGGGCTGCACCCAGGCACAGGGTCGGTGCAGGGGCGCGCCACCGAGGGGCGCACTGCTGCCAGGGCTGCCCGCAAGATGTCGGATTGAATAGCCACAGGTGACAAGGGAGTAGCCTGGAGGCGACGGCCTGATGCTGGCAGCAGCTGGCCCTGGCTGCTGGCAGCGGCTGAGATGCTAACTGGGCCAGCAGGGTTAGCAAGATGAGGGCATGCGGCACCTGTGTTGCTGGTCAGTGCTGGACTAGGGTCACAAGGGGCTGGGAGGGGGTGGGGAAGGTGGTTGGCCAGGGCAGGGGGTGACTCTGATCCCACGGTGGTGGGGGAGGGGTGGGGGAAAGGGGTGGGTGTGGGATGAGGTGGTGAGATGGGGTAGTGGGGTGTACTCTTGGTGGTGTAGCAGTCACTGTCTGCGTGCTCCGCAGAGTCTGGTTGCTGGCAAAGCTGGGTGGCAGCGATGGTGGTGTTGGCTAGGGAGTGTGTTGTTGGAGTGGCAGACAAGGAGATGCTGTTGGTGCATGGCCTGCTGTCGAGCAGGTTGGTCGAGGCTGGCCGGAGAGGGTATGTAGCGGAAGAGGGCTGGGCAGGACAGAGGTCAGTGTAGGTGGTCGGTCGGGTGCGAATGATGGGCAAGGTGGGCGCACCACTCGGCTTCTCAGAGCAGGGAGGGCTGCAGGCAGGAAAGGTAGGACGGGCAGGAAGAGTCGGACGGGCAGGCAGGCAGGCAGGCAGGCAGGCAGGCAGGCAGGCAGGCAGGCAGGCAGGCAGGCAGGCAGGCAGGCAGGCAGGCAGGCTGGCTGGCTGGCTGGCTGGCTGGCTGGCTGGCTGGCTGGCTGGCTGGCACTTGTATGAATGGAATATAGGAATGGTGCATGAAGAGATGTTTCTTGGTTCTCCTCTCCTTCCAATGCCAATCACACACTATCTCAGGTGGAAACAGCCAGTTGGGTATGTTGATGCACATTTGTATTGTCCGTCGCTTACCTGCATGACAGGTTGTGAGCTGAATCCACCCGGTGATATCTACCCATGTCCCCATGGTACATCTTGAGCACATGGCGACAAAGTACGTCCGCAAGCCGGGTATCAACACCCTCTTGCGAGAGAGCTTCCCGGAACAGTGCTGCGCTTCGTGCAACCTGCAAGCTAGACAGCCGCAATTTGAAGGGCCGTACTCCGGGGTTTCGGAATGATGCTCATGCGTTACTCACTTGAGCACCATGGTTTCCTACATCAGCGCCTTGGCCTACATGCTTGGCCCAGCTTTCGGATGCTCGCTCTAATTTTGCGGCAACACCTTCATCCGAGTCATCCAACATTCCGTGCTATGCACTGTTACGAGCGTGACTGCATAGTCTTAGCGGTGGCAACGAGTACAGGACTTGCAGACTTGTCACACTCCCCCTCTGTGCCCGATCCGCACAGAGATGCGATGTTTTGCAATGTTATGTCAGCGTGCGACGATGCAGCACTTGTTGCATCGAGGAGGTTAGTTCGTATTGTGCTCTTGTACCGGGACGTGCGCTCACTAACGGCCAACTGAGCTGTACAGGCCAGGCCAGGAGTGGGTGTGCGTGCGTGACAGAGGCCTGTTGCGGAAGTGGCAGTGGCGGCACCAGCGGCAGCGGCACCAGCGGCAGTGTATCATGCCATAAGCCAAATAAAACAAACAATTCGATTGCCCCTTACAAAGGGGATGTGTGTGCGATAGAGTGTGCATAGGGTAGGATAGGGCTCTATCGACTCCTAGGGTTAGGGACCTAGGTTAGGGACACACACCGGTCTCTGACTCCTGTGGAGAAGTGAAGGGTAGGGATACAGGACGGCCTGAGCTGTACAGATGGGAAGGCCGCCCAACCATGGCAAAGCTGTGCAGGCAGTGTTGTGAAAATTTCAGATTTTCATTCAGATTTTCAATGAAATTTTTCATCTGAAAATCTGAACGTCTTCACAGAAAATCTGAAAATGCCGGGTGCTGCCCCCGGTCAGATCGCAGATCGAGAGTGATTGGCTGTGCTGTGATTAACTTGGTTGGCGCCAGCGCGCTACAGCCACAGCGGAAGAAGCGCAAGCCAGAAAACGCCACAGACAGCATGGACGCCACAGACAGCATGGACGGCTTGCATCTTTTAAAATGGCTTGCATGTCTGACCTTTGGCAACCTAAGTATTTCTGCAATTCAAACAATACAGGCCTACAAACAAGTCGCGTTTGAAAGGATAGGCTGAGAACCAGCGGCATCCGCTCAGTTTCACTGACGATGAAACTCTTTCAGTTTTTCAATTAAACACTTTCATTTTCATTGAAAATCTGAAAATTGATTTGCGGCGCAAATGGCAGAGGTAGCTAGAGCTACTTCAACCCAACATAAAATAACTGACCCCTCACAGAGAGGATGTGTGTGCTAGCAGTAGCCTTACAATGATGAGCTCGCATCCTGTGTTCAAGCACGACTGTTGCTTCATTCTGGAGTAGCGTGAGGGCTTTAGGGAACCTCTTGAATGTACCCTGGTAAAGTGAGGCATGTGCCAGCTTGGATGGTTGCATGGGATCATGGCGCACCCTGGAACTCTTTCGGATGTAGGGCAAATTGAGGCAGGTGTCCAGCTTGGATACAAAGTGCATGTTCCAATCCTCATCCACAGCCCTCAGTGTTCGCTGCAGTGTCATTTTGCCACGCACGTTGCTTAACCCAGAGCTACTCATCATGGCTTCGCACCACATTTTGAGCCAATGCTAGTGGGAGCGTTACACATTGAAAAACGTATGGCATGTCAGTAAATGGGCATGCAGTCAACAAAACTCATTCAACAAGGAACAACATGTTGGACTGTGGGTAATCTCACTCCGCTACAATCATATTGAAGCATCCTCGGTCGCACCCTTGATGACTACAAACCCCACTCCGGTGGCACTCGTTCAAGGGGCTAATCCCCCTTGACCACTGGGCTCCTCATCAAAACTAACAGCTTAATGCTTTGTAAGGCTGGCAGCCTTTGCAAACTACTAGGGCCTACGCATTGTTGCGGGCCCGTCCATCTATGCCTCGGCGGTATTCTGCAGCCCGGTGTAGCCTCTGCCTGGCCTTGGGCAACCGGTCATTGACCCGCTTGTAGCCCTGCTGGTACTCCTTGCCAACGGGGGGCAGAGCCTCCCTGTCCTTCCAGCTGCACAGCTCCAGGGGGCGCTGCTTGCTCTCCCCAATGCGCTGGAAATTGAGGCAGGGGTTGGTGTCCCGGTCCAGCCACCTGCCCCATGAAGGGGCCTGGGGTCGTGGCACTGGGCCAGGTGCAGCAGGGAGGGGCTGGGCAAGGGGAGGGGGAGGGAGTGGGGCCTGGGCTGGGGGGAGGGGAGGGGGGGCCTGGGCAGGGGGAGGGGGGTCCTGGGCAGGGGCAGGGAGGTCCTGGGCAGGGGCAGGGGCAGGGGGGCCGTGGGCAGGCGGGTGCTGAGCTGGGGGAGGGGGAGGGGGGTTGGGCGGCACCTCATGGCACCACTTAAGGCCCCGCACATCCTTAGAATGCCGCAGGCTCCATGCTGGGCGCAACAGCCGCTGGTTGACCTGGCCTGCTGGGGGTACCCAGTCTTCGGGCCTAGGCCGGTCATCTGGCAGGTGCAGCTCACAAGGCACACAGCTCCCACAGTGCGTCCCAGGAGACCTTTAGGGCCAGGATGTGGGCCTGGAGGCTGTCCATGGTTGTGCCAGCTGGGGTGGCAGCTGCCAGCTGCAGCAGCTGTGGCTTGATGGCAGTTGACCAGCGGGCTGTGTCCTGCTTGGCTTTGGTAAGCCCGCTGTCATGCTTCAGCTGCCCCTTAGTCAGCTCCCACTCCCACTGCCTCACCACCTGACCTGTGACTAGGTCCCGCATTGCATGCGCTGCCTTGATGGCCTGTGTGACGCCTGGGTCCACCCCAACTGCTATGTGGGTGGCTGCGCTGAAGTCACTGGTGGCTGTGAGCTCACGCCCTATGCAAGGCGGCTCCACTGGCTCCTTGACTACTAGGTTGCGCACGAAGTGCACACTGACGCTGACCCCATCAGTCTCTACCCTGCGCGCAAAGTCCCACCCGCTGTTTTGCAGCTGGCTGTACCGGATGAACTTCTGCCAATGGGGCAGGCTGTCTGCCTGAAGCTGGGCCCTTGTGAGGGTGGTCATGCCTAGGTCAGTCAGCACCCCATGCAGCACTCTGTCATCAATGACGAAATGCCTGGCCCGCACCCCCACCATGGGGAGCATGGTGAAGGGGCGCGGGCAGGTGCGAGGGAGGTGGCGGTTGCCATGGGGTTTGGCGTGGGGGGCTGTCTGACAGCCCTCTAGGCTGCGGTTCACGAACAAGACATAGCGCCCCCTAAACTCTATAGGCAGCCTGCCTGCCCCCCCCTTCCCTATGGAGTCCTGTCCCTCCCGCCACGTGGCCGGCAGGCCCAGCAACCTCCTGTGCATGACTACCTCTTCCTTCCACCAAGGCTGCCGCAGTACGCTGTTGGCCGGCAAGCGCCACCTGTGATGTGGGTCCGGCTGGCTATAGTCTAGGCGGCCTAGCACTAGCTGGGGGAAGCGCTTCTTCACCTCCCGGCTGAACCCACACCCCACCACCCCCATCGCCTTGCCCCACTTGTTGATGAACCGCCCCGGGTGCCGGTAGAACTCCTAGATGCTGGTGATGATGGTGTTGGCATTGGCGTTGAGAGAGTTGCCATCCCCTGTCAGGTGCACCTCATCCAGCTGCTGGAGCATTGCCACCGGCCAAGCGCTGCTGGGCTGCTCAAACACCGCCACCTCACCGGGCAGCAGCCTGATGCCCGGGGTGGTGGGGCCCACGCATCAGGTGCTCAAGAACGCTGGCCTTGGTGAGCAGCTGCATGGCATTCTTGATCTGTGCCAGCAGCTGTGGGTCCCAGATGTCAAGCTGCACTGGGGGGGGCAGCTGGGCTGGGGCGGCTGCTGTGCGAGGGGAGGTGCGTGTGGCAACGCGGGGGTGGGCATAGGGAGGGCAGGCTGGGTCAGGTGGGGGAGGGGGGCCTGGGGCTGGACCTGCTGCTGGGAAGTCTTGGGTGGGCTGGGCTGGACTGGGCTGGCCTAGGAAAGAGGAAAGCAACACTGACAGGCACAGGACTGCTGCCAGGACACACTGCTTGCTGCCCATGGTCATGCGCTTGTTAATCTCAGCCACAATGGCGTCGACTTGTGCGGGGCTGAGATCAGGCAGGGCTGCCTTCACAAGGCCACGCAGGCCAGCCTTGATGACCTGGCGCCTCTCGGCAATCACTACCTTGGCAGCCTGCCCCTGCCCCTGCCCCTGGACTTGCTGCCCACTGCCACTGGCGCCTGCAGACACGGGAAAGCACAGCACACGCACGGCAGGACTTGATGCACAAGGTCGCAATGTCGCGTGGGGCACACTGCGCCGCGTCGTCAGTTAGCTTCGGGGCCTTTTCCTCAAGCTCTGCGGCTTACCGGCTGCGGAGGGTGCTGGGGAGACGGGGCGCTTGCAGTTCCTTTTCGGGGACATCACATGGACTGAGCAACACCATCGGAGAGGAGTGGCCGTGCTGGGTGGTGCATCAGGCCGCCATCCAACCGGAGTGGCGGCAACCGGAATGAGGCGGAAGTGAGATCCATTACACCTGACATCTAATGAGACCCGGTACCAGGGGCGAAAATTACTCCTGCTTTATTCAATCTGCAAGCTTCTGTTACACTTGCACCCAGATACAAACCAGTGTAACGTCATCGTGATGATCGTCGGTGTTGCAGAATGCTCTGTATATGTGCATGTGTAGAATACAAGGACACGCCTGCTCCCATACATTTGCGTGGCATGCAACTCAATCACCACACATTTGCCGGCTGCACCTCGCTCTGTCTTTAGTTGTATGTCAGCCTTGGCAACTCATGACCACTGCAGCAAGCCAGGCCGCCTCACCCGAAGTTGTGATAGGCAGTCAATAATGCAAGCTGCACAAAACACAGCTGGCCTGTCATGTCTTGCTGCTGCCTGTACATGTGGTAGTGAGCTGCAAGCAAGGCTGGCGCTGTGGTGTTTTCAGATTTCAAACAGGCCCGACAGCGTTTTGGGTGCAGCAGCAGGTTGCTGTGTGCCGTTCAAGGCCTTGAGTCGCCCGCTAGACTTGGACTTGTTTCCATTTGCACGCCCGCTCTGCAGCGTAACCAGGTAGCATTGCAGCACATGTGGTGTGAGCTTGTGGCCCGTGGATGTGCCACGGCTTCAGCAAGAGACATGTTGGGTTCACTGCAGTCTAACAGTGTGCATAGGTTTGGAGCATACCCTTGCACAACCTTTGATGTGCGACAGTGCAGTGTTCTGCCTTTTGTCGCACTCACCTTAATGCCATTGCCTTTTGCATCAACAGCTGCCGACTGCACATTGACCCGCGTGCTGTCTCCCAGAGCAGCGGCAGCAGTGGCGGTGCCTGTCATTGCAATGCTGGGGCGCACCCCACCGGAGAACAGTCTGTTGCCACCCCCAAGCAGGCCTGTGGGCCGGCCTGAGATCAGGCTGCGGCCCGAGGGCTTGACGCCTGTATCAGCGGAGCCTGGCTCGTTGCTGAATTCAACACCCTGCCATGCAACACACACTCCAGCATGACGGGTACAGAGAAGCAGCTGAGCAGCACATGGGGTGGGGCAGGGCGTTTTGTGCTCAGCATGGGTGCCCGATGATGTTGGCAGCATGTGAGGCAGGAAGGTGGCAGGCAGCTGGCAACCCCATGCACCATTGTGGTTGCAGCCACCCATGCAAGCTGGTCACCTTAAGGCGCTTGGTGGCGGCCTGCTTGGCAGCTTGGGGGGTAGTGCCTGAGAAGAGGCCAGCCACACCCTCCCGGGTGTCTATTACGCGGTCGCCTTCATCATCTGTCATGGCGGGATAGGCCTGGCTGCCCGGGCCAAGATGGCTGGCAGCCAGGGCCGCTGCCTGCAGGTAGGCAGCAGTAAAAGGCGCGCACTCGTGCAGGGTTGCTACATGTGTCACTAAGGGAGCTGGAGCATGTGGCACAGCCAGTCCTGCAATGGGACCTACTAACATTGTCACGAGTAAGCTGTTATGGTGACCACGCAAGGAAATGCAGGGGCAGGTAGAAGCAGAGGGTTCAAGTCAATTCACATGGCAGCACTTCGAGTGCCCATGGGCAGCCATCGGTAGCCAGTCTGACCTTGCTGGCAGCAGGTGGCTCCTGTGCAGCCGCTGCTTTGCGCTTGTTCAACAGTAATTTTGACGCCACAGGGGCAGCTGGCTCACGAGGCTCAGTGTCAAAGTAACGAGGCGGCTCCTTGGCAGGCACCTGCGGCAGCCCCAGGCGCCCCCTTGCCCTGTTATTTGTGGCATCTGTTCTGCTGCATAACATTGCTCAAATGAAAACCGTTAGAGAGATGTCCTCTGTGCAGGTGGCACATGCACAATACACGATGTCTGACTTGTCTGCTTTGGCAGCTGACAGTGGCTAGCTGTGCAGCCGACTACTTTCCAAATACTACATGTACGCCAACCCTCCTGCCACCCCCAGCCTGGCCTGCGTGCGTGACCAGGACTCACTTTGGTGGCTGGCATGGGTGCAGTCTTGCCCAGCGCGGTGAGGTTGTCTGCTGACTTGGCGTCAGAGGCCACTGGGGTGGTCAGGGCTGATAGGTGGTCATCCACTGCCGCACTGCGGACCCACATCCCATGCTATGTATCACATATATACACATAACATATCTAACAGATATAATGCACATTTAGTTACACACATCTGACACATATGTATTACATATGTGACACATAAACATATGTAACACATATATAACACATGCCATGTATAGCACAGCAACCCACATGCAGTGTCACAACAAAGGGAGAACAGATGACTTCACCCAGAGCTTGCCTCCATCCCTGCCTGCAGTCCTGCAGAACTCGTTGCTTGTGTGGCGCACTTGCCTGATGGGTGGACGTGCGGCAAGCTCAGCAGCATGCTTCTCTGCTATTGCGGTGCGTGCTTTCATCTCCTGAACTTCTGCCTGCAGCTCCGTGACCCTCTGCTCCAGGTTGCTGCTGCCTGCTGTGGCCTCCTGCAGTTGATGCTGCAGCTCCCTGTGGGCCTGCTCAGCAGCCCCCTGCAGGGCGGCGGCCTCATCCAGCTTGGCCTCAAGTGCCTGCGCAGCCAGGTGACGGCAGTAGCCCCACTGCTCAATGCCGTCCCCAACAGAGCTGGAGGAAGGGGCAGCCTCTCTGCATGCCTTCCAAGCATGCAGGATTGAATGGTGCACTGCCTGCGATACACATACTGCAGCTCCAGGCCCCTGGGGCTGCGATGTGTTGACCCACCTTCAGCTGGGCTTCCTTCTGTTCCAATGTCTGCGTCACCCCGGCATCACGACTGGATGCTGCTGCTGCAGCAGCTGCCTGGGCAGCCGTCAACTCGTCTTGCAGAGCTTTCAAGTTCTGCTCATGCTCCCTGCAGGGCAGCCACACTGTGGCTGTGATCATGGAGCTGGCAGCACTGAAGTATGGTACCAAGGTTGAGCCGTAGTATGGAGGTTACAATGGCCCAGGTAGAGATAGTAACAGACATTGTAGCGGTGATGGGCATGATGGTGATGATGATGACGATGATGATGTTAGTGATATCAGCTTGTGATGGTTGTGGTGAAGGGGAGGACACCATAGATGACTCCTAGCCAGCAGAGTTGCAGCGTAGCCCTTACTTCTGCAGGGCAGCGCTGTGCAGGGACGCTGCCTGCTTGGCTGATTCCACAGCTGCTGTTAGGTCTTTGGCATGCTGCTCCGATAGGCGTGCGCGCACAGCCTGCATGATTGGCCATGTCAAGCCACGAAGTCGCGTTGCCCAGAGACACTGTCGCACACCACCATAGCTGCGCAACTCTCATGATGCAGACTTGCCAATTGTGCATGACGCCCTGCAACCGTGATGGTGCATCTTCATCGCACAACAGTAGGTGCTATGACACCTCACCTCTTCTGTTTCTGCCTTGACCTTTGCCAATATCCCCTGGTGCTCTTTGCCCAGCTGTTCCTTGAGGGCCTGCAGGCTTGCATCCAACTGGGCCTTGGCAGCTTCCTCTGCCTTCTTCACAGCCTGCTTTACATCTTTGCCAGCTGCACCTCGCTCTGTCTTCAGTTGTTTTTCAGCCTGGGCAGCTGCCTGCCGCAGGGCAGCCTGATCTGCCACCGCCGCCTTCAACTCCTCCTTCACCTGCACATCCCAGGGCGTTGACACAGTCAATGCCTCCCACTCAAGAGCCCCACCAACTACTACTCAGCTGCAACGTTACATAGCAGGCATGCAGCTTGGACAAACGTGGCACACCTTACTCTTCGGAGTCACAATTGCAGTCCTACCTTTGTGAGCTCTGCAGCCCACTTGGCTTTCTGTGTCTCCAATGCCATGCGGGCTTGTTGGTTGTTTGCCTCCATCTCACTGTTACGCTTGTCATCTGCTTGCTTTAACTGCAGGCAGAACAACAGCGGGAAGACCTTTGCGCAGCTCTGGCTGATGAGAAACAGGCTAGTGGGACTGTGTCCGTAGTAGGGACAATGCAGTGCATGGAAGAAAGGTAGAAACAAGACTACGCCATCATCAGTGACATGCATCGGGCAAACAAGAAGGTAGCATCGGGTGCGTCTCCTTGCCGCCCTCCCACCAGAGTGCAGCACATGACATGCAGTACAGCTCATAGATGCAAGAGGCCTGGCACAAGGACGTCTCGCAGCAGGCGGGTCTCACCTTGGCTTTGAGGTCCCCCTCCCGCTTGCCAGCCTGAGCAAGGGCTTCCGTAAGAGCAGTCTTCGCAGATGCAGCAGCTGCAACTGCTGCATCCAGTCTGTCTTGAAGCTCAGCCTGCAGCACAAAACTGGCAACTCGACTAGGACCGCATTGACGGGGTTTGTGTGCCCGACAGGCATTGCTGCATGGGAGACTAGCTGCTGCGTTGGCCTGTATACAACCACAAGGGAAGTTATGCTGAAGATGTTGTCACCTGAGCACTTGCAGCAGCGGTGGCTACAGCAGCAGCGGCGGCTGCAGAAGCAGCAGAAGCAGCAGCAGCCTGTGCTTGGGCTTGCTCACGCTCAGCAGCTGCAGCCGCTTCAACTTCAGCAAGCTTGGCAGCACTGTCTTGCAGTCGAGCTTCCAAGGCAGCCTGCAAGCAGCGATGGCCAACCACCACCTTGCACCATAACCAGCAACAATCTGATGCATGTCGTTTCTGACAGAACTTAGCAAAGGCTCTTATGCTTCTTGGTTACCTGGGCTTCCCGAGCAGCTTCAGCAGCCTTCAGTGTGATGCCCTCCTGCTCTGCCTTCTCTGCTGCATACTGAGCCTGCTCACAGCAGAGCATGCAACCAGCACACATTGGCCTTGCAGCCCTGCTGGTGACCAAGCATTCCTGTCCTCCACTGTCCAGAACTTGCCTTGCTTGCCTCCAGGTCCAATAGGCTGGCCTTCAGGGCCTCAGTCCCCTCCACCACCTGGGACTCCAGCTCAGTCACTCGCACCTTGCTGGCTGCCTCACTGGTCTCCAGCTACAGGTGCATCCAGCACACAAAGCAGAGCTAGAAACATATGGCCCAGGCCCAAAGCCGCATCTGATTAGCCTGCACCGGTGGAGTCCTTAGTCATTCGTGCTGAAGCAGATGTGCATATCAAAGAATGTCATGAGATGGTGGTGATGGTGGTGGTGGTGGTGATGATAATGATTATGATGACAAGGTAGAGCTGAACACCACGGCCAAGGGAAATACAACCTAGAACTGCCTGCCTCGTTTCACATTTGCCAATGGTGAAGTAGGGTCCCACACCCGCCTGACTGTGCCGTAGGAGCCCAATGCATGGGGCTATACCTATAAGCCTCACCTGGCCCTGTATCCTTCTTAATTCAGCGATGTGCGCAATGCGATCATTGACCTCCGACTGCAACTTCTTCACCTCCAAAGCACTGGCTTCCAGTTGGGCACTGGTGGATGCAGCTTGTTCCTGTGCACCCTGCAATCAGACCGGGAGTCACTAAGCTCTGGTAAGGTAACGTGGGCCACCCTCTTGTCAAATTCAAGTGTGACACAGCGTGACACAACCTGTACAATGCAGCGTAGGTATCTCAATACGGTCCAATTCTTGCCGTACTCCTACCTTGAGTGCGACTGTTAGTTGAGCATTGTCCGATGCAGCTTTGCGTAAGGATTCCTCTGCTTGCTGCTGCCGTTCCCTGTGAACGGTCTCTAACTCCTGCTGTTGAGCCCTCTCCCGCACCAGTGTTTGCTCGAGTGTGCCTATCCTGCAGCGTTGAAAAGTGTACCAGCCGCTCAACTGGCAAAGACTGGCCAGGTGCTTTAGGAGCACCTTGCTCTGATGAGCCTCAAGGCAAGCCCAAACACTCTTACTTGGCCTCCATTGCTGTGATTGCTGCATGGTGCTCTTGCTTGCAGGCGGTCAGTGATGCAAGAGACGCCTCTGCCGCTGTCTGCATGTCAGACTTGAGGCTGGCATTCAGGGCCGTCAGCTCAGTCACTTGTAGCCGCTGCAAAGAAGCAGGTGAGTGGAAGCTTGTTTAATTTACAAAACAACGCATTCGAAGGTCCAGCCTGGCAATGCAAACCAGAGCCAGCCGGCTCCCTTTATGATGAGCACCAGCAAGACTCACCAGCGCGGCTTCAATGTCCTTCGCATTGGATAGCTGAGTTTGTAACGTATCTCTGTGCTGCTCAGCAGCATTTAACTGCTGCACTGCTTCGGTGTGCAGCTGGGAAGCTGCATGGCAAGACAAGACAGCCCATACTATGCAGATCACCAGGTGCGGCACAGCAACTGGTGCCAGCTCACCATTGCGCACTGCTGTGATCAGCTGCTCCTTTTCCTTAGCCAAGGCGGTGAACTTGCTTAGCAAATCCTGAACGAGTGCCAAACCAAGGCCAGCAAACATGGATGGAGTTCAGCTGTGCTAGCAGGCCAGACGTGGCAAGCCAGCCCACCTCGACTGACTCCTCCTGCTTCGCAGCGATTGTTTGCATGACTAGCACATCCTGCTTGCCTACGCACAATACAACACTCAATTGGTTGTTGCTAATGACCACTGCAGGGTTTGTGTCAGAGCGCCCTACTAGTTCTGGGCTTCACCTTGCTCCAGCTCAGTCTTGTAGCTTCCAACATCCTCCAACAACAGGCTGTGCATCTCATGCAGCATCTGCAACTTCTCACTGATGTGTTGAGCCCGAGCATCAGCTGCACAAAAGTTCCACATCAAGCTGCGTGCTGGTTTGCAAGCAAGCTTACTGGTACAGATGCTTGCATCTACATCATCAGCTTATGCTACCTTGCTGCACTTGTGTGCTTAGTGAGGCATTTGCCTCTCTCTGAGAGCGCAGCTCTCCAATGAGCCGCTGGACCTCTTCACTTTTTGACGTGAGCTGTGCAGCCTGCATCTCCAATTGGAGACGTTTTGATTGATGTACTGGGCTTCTTGCCCATACGCCATCGCATACCACAAACCTAGACACACCATGTCGTCTTTCGCCTTCTGTGCACATCTCTCTCGCTGAAGCATGCGATCTGCATATCGAGACACCGCAGCTTGTGGTGTTTCTTGATGCTCCAAACGGTGAGAAAGCTTTGAAGCCGGTCGCACCAGCTTGGTCTTTTAGGCCTTGGAGCGAGCCAAAACCAGCTCCAGTGCTTGCCAGGCTGTTGAAACCAAGGTTCGTGGGCGCCTGCGTGGGCTGGCTCGACAAAAGCTGGAACCCGCCGGGCCGCGCCATCTGACCTCCCCCAGCTTGTGTCATACGCTGAGATGGCTGGGACTGCGTCAGTATGGCCGGAGGCTGCGGCCGAGCCGAGGCCGGGCGCTGTGCATTGGACAGCTGCATTGTCTACGGCCCTGGTTGCGGCGAGCCTCAATAGCCAACGCTTAGCGTCATAATCGGTCTGCGGCGGATGCCCACGAAGCCAAACTTTCACAAAATCAAAACCGTCACATCGCCGAGTGAGGGAGACAGTGCCTCTTCTGGCCTTCTTGAAGACGTACAGTGGCGTTTACAACATATGAATGTATAGAACAATCATCATTGCAGACAGGTAGACAGGCAAAGAGGGTTGAGGGATACACAGCTACACTTGCATTGCATAAGGACTTGAGATTGTGGATGCCGCATTCTAAACTGTGGAATTTCACTGCACACATTTCAACTGCGCCGAGGCCATTGAACTCACACTCTCTCCAGAGCCCTACCTCTGGTACCTTCCCAACAATTACCCCAATGACGAATCACAGCACACCGGCCCAATCACGCTTATCACGCCCCAGCAGGCTCTGCACCGCAGCTATGCCACCATATGCCTGTCCATCAAGGATGCAACACTGTACACCAACTGCCTTGGTTATCTCTCCTCTCTACATCCTGCGAATGGCTGTGGGGTCGCGAGGTCCAGAGCTACTCAGCAGGGGTACCCCAGCCGTGTGTTGGCAGAATTGAAGCCATGGGCCCAACGCACGCTTGCAGGCACCATGCCGCACAGCTGGGGGTTGTCGTGCACCTACAGGAGTGGGCGGCCAGGGTGGGCCTGTCAGGGGTGGATTGGGCCAGAAGTGCATCCATCCCCTGCCCCTGCCCCTGCCCCTGCCCCTGCCCCTGCCCCTGCCCCTGCCCCTGCCCCTGCCCCTGCCCCTGCCCCTGCCCACCTGAGCGTGCACCAGTTTGGTGGTGGCTAGCATGTACAAGTCACCCTCAAAATCATTGCTGTCAATCCACAGCTCGTTCAGCGTGGCCGTCAAGTTGCTGCACAGCAGCCGGGCAGGTCGGCAATGTCAGCAGTCCCAGCCATGTGCGGCAGAACACGCAGCAGGAGGGCAGCAAGGCTACAGCATCAAGGCTACAGCATGAGCAGCAAGGCAAGGCTACAGCATGAGGGCAAGCGGGTGCTGGAGCGCAGCCGTCCGGTGTGCCATGAACCAGTAATGCACTGCAACATAGTGGACAAGGGCCAGCTATCCCCTGCCACCCACTAGCATCACCCTAGCTTAGCAACTCCTTCCCGTCGCCTACCTGCCCACCCCTAGCCCTCTCCTCCTGCATTCTTGCCGCCCACTGCTGTTCCCCCTGTCGCCCAGCTGCCGGACCCTAGCCCCCTCATTCAGCGTGCTCGCAACCCACTGCTCTTCAACTGCCGCCCTTGCCCCTGTCCACCCAGAAGCCCACCCCATGCCACTCGCTAGGCCTAGTGCCCACGTGAGTGAGTGTGTGTGGGTAAGTGTGTGTTTGTGTGTGGGTGTGTGCTGTGCTGTGCTGTCAGCCTCCTGTGCCTACCCCAGGCAAGCGGGCAAGCGGCCTGTCATGTGGTTAGCCTCCACTCTGATCCGCCACAAGTTCTTCATGGTGCAGAGGCTGTCAGGCAGGGTCCCAGTCAGCTGCGAGCAGGCAGTTCAGCAAGCTGGGGCTGGGAGGCCTGAGGGTGCGTTGCTTGGTGGGTTGGCTAGGGGGCCGGTGGGAGGGGAGGAGAGGGGACAGGCATGGAGGAAAAGAAGTAGAAGAAGAGGGAAACAAACTCCTCAGTAAAGTGCACGCTATGGCCCACTGTGCACTGATTCAGGTTTCTCACGCCTTGGACAAGTCAAGGGGTGTGAGAGGTGCTGCATGGCTGTTGACTCACATGGTTGTGCTCTACTTTGAACTCCTGCAGCTTGGCTTTGACGGAGATCTCCGGGGGGATGGTGCCCGTCAGCTGCACAGGGAAGCAGGCAGGGGGCCCAGGCATGATGATGACCTGGACATTGACTTAGACAAGCATGCACCTGTTCTTGCACTTGTACCAACCCTGACAAATTGTGTGCCCATCACCATTAGCACAGCACAAACTGCAGAACTGCTCTTGGTCTGTTGCTTGTCCTGGCCCTGACACACCGCATGGTCCAGCACAGGTTGGATGTTGCCTAACATGGCCCCCTGTCACGACCTGACTTGCGTGCCCTCCTGGCAAATGGCTACCTACAAGCCACTACAGGCGCACCTACTTTTCCCAAACCCTGAACACTCAGCATTAACCACCTTTGTTGGCATATGCCAGCCATCAGGCACACTGCTGCATCTCGCCTACCTGCCAGTCCAATACCTCGCCTGCCTGCCTGCCATTCCCTTACCCCGCCAAGGCTGATGACCTGGGCTGAGGTCTGCTCACCCTGTTGAAGGAGAAGTCCAGCTCTTGGACGTTGGGTAGGCACTGCTGCCCCTCGTGTGCTGGGTCAGTGCTGGGCTCCAGGAACCACCTGGGACACGGCGGCAGGTGACGGAGAGCAGAGGTGGGGTGAAGGGTGGCAGGGCCAGGGGTGGAGAGTGGCAGGGGGTGGAGTGAGGGGGGGGGATGCAGGGTGAGTAGGGATAGGAGTGTGCAGGCGGGCAGGAAGGGTAAAGGCCACCATTGCCCAGGTCATTTGGAAGGTGACATAGCAGTCACCGGTTGCAGATTCCCGTCCATGTGTTCCACAAGGGTCCACTTACAAGTTCATCATGGAGTCTGGCTGCACAGGGTCTGGCACTGGCATCCATGGAGCATGGAACGCATGCATACATGCATGTGGCGCGCCGCAGTCATGGGTGCATGGTGGCATGGACCACCATGGCCGTTACCTAGGGAA
Organism: Haematococcus lacustris; assembly: GCA_030144725.1. Taxonomy (NCBI): domain Eukaryota; kingdom Viridiplantae; phylum Chlorophyta; class Chlorophyceae; order Chlamydomonadales; family Haematococcaceae; genus Haematococcus; species Haematococcus lacustris. The sequence goes on along the minus strand of JASKMD010000013.1, from coordinate 6,482,422 downwards.
GGGACCGGTCAGCTGCCCCCCATCCAGGTCAAACTCCCGCAGGCTTCGCATGCCACAGAACTGGCGGGGTACCGGGCCGTCAACATTCACATCCTGCACCACCACCACCACCATCACCACCACCACCATCAGCAGGGCCGCGCATCAGTGCCGCCCATAGCTGGGCTGCTGCTGTGGCTGCTGCTGCTCTGGAGAGCCTCTCACCGCTTGGAGCTGGGCTGCTGCTGTGCTAATTCCTTGCAGCTACGTCTGCTGTGGTTTGCCTCTTGCTTCACTCTTGCGGCATGCAACAGCGCTTGAGCTGGCTGGCAGCTGCTCAGGGCTGGCCTCCTGCTGATGATGGGGCAGCCGCTGTGGAGGACACAGCCACTTCCCTGCAAACACTGCTGCTGCTGCTGCTGCTGCAAACACTGCTGCTGCTGCTGCTGCAAACACTGCTGCTGCTGCTGCTGCAAACCCTGCTGCTGCTGCAAGTGCAAATACGGCGGTTGCTGCAAACACTGCTGCTGCTGCTGCTGCTGCAAACACTGCTGCTCCTGCTGCTACATTGCGTGCAGGCCAGGGGTGCGACTGGCCAGCAGCAGCAGCACCAGTGACGATGACAATGCTTACCCTGGCACTGAAAAAAAAGACATGCATGATATGCACACACGCCCATGCACAGGAGGACAGTCACACCTATGCCCATGCACAGGCAGGCATGTTCAGCTGGCGCTTACAGTGATGTGTACCGTGGTGACCAGGCCGTCCTTCACCCCATTGCTGCCTTCGCCATACTCTGCATCCAACCAGCAGGCCAACACAGCGCCCCAGGCACAGTACTGTCCCAGGTGCGGCAGTCAGCACGCCCACATTAGCCTCCACTTTGGCTCACCACCTCAGCAGCTGGGTGGTGGCGGCAGGAGGTAGCTAGCCAGGCACAACATCGCGGTGCTGGTAGTGCTCGAATGGTCACCAGGCAGTGAACATGGCAGTGAGCACCGTGCCTGGGTTGCAGCCATGCATGTGATTGTGGGTGCAGCGTACAACTCAGCAGCGTAGGATGGGTCAGGCAGCAGGCGGCAGCCCTGCTAAACAGGCAGCCCAGCAGCCTCACCAAAGCTGACCCAGTGGACTGTGGCCCTATGGCTGAATGGTGGAACAGCGCCTGGAACAGCGCCTGCTGCGGCCAGCCTGGAGCCAGCAGCGTGACCAGCCAGTGCGGGGCATGATGTGGTACCCAGTAGTGGCCCCCCGCAAGCCCCCACAGGCCCCACGCAGCAGCCAGGAAGCCACACCGACAGCAGCCTCAGAGCCTGGGCCCAGCACTCCCCAGCCAGCCCAGCGCAGCAAGCGCACCAAGGCTGAGCCAGGGGCAGCTGAGCCCACTAAGGGCAAAGGCAAGGGCAAGGCTGCCAAGGCAAAGCCAGCACCACAGCCAGGCAGGTGGTTGGACAGGGACTGCAATGCAGCGCTCAACATGCAGCGCATTGGGGAGAGCAAGTGGCGGCCGCTGGAGCTGTGCTACTGGCCAGACCAGGGAGCTCTGCCAGCCAAGGGCAAGGAGTGCCCTGGCCTGGGCTACAAGCGGCTGCGAGACAAGCCACCCAAGGCCCAGCAGCAGCAGCAGCAGCAGCAGCAGCCTGGTGAGGCACAGTAATGTGTGCCCCCTTTATTGAGCTGTCATCAGCTTACAATTAGTGCATGCAGGTCATGCCAACTCTACATGATAGCCCTCGGGTCAGGCAATAGTGTAGGTGGTAGGCGGGCTCATGTGCCATGTGCACTGGGTTTACTCCACACAGCCCAATAACACTGTTTGAGTCGGATCCAGTTAGTGGCTGCTAGTGGCTGATAGTGTATGCTGCTTCTGATCCGGCTCAAATGGAGGCCCTAGTGAGGGACAAGGGGGCTGAATGGTCATAGGTTGGTTTCAGCTATCCTGTCTTGCTGATGAGGTAGTCCTCGACATGTTGATGGCAGCGTGCTGAGCACTGGTGACTCTCGCCTGAGCTCCTCTGTCTAGCCCAGCTGCAGCCGCCTGCCTGTTTAGACCCATTGCCAGACCAGGCAACACTCACTGGCCTCAGCTCCCCGGCAGTGCAAGTGTTCCCAGTTGCCACTCCAGTCAGTGGAGCAGATGTCACAGGCCTGCTCGCTGCTGGCGGGGTCTGCGTATGCACACCCACGCCCACACCCACACCCACACCCGCAAGTGGCAGCACTGACTAGTGTTCATAGGTAAGCCTCCTCCATGTAGTCCTGGTTGAGTTCTGCTTAAATTCTGGGTCATGGAGCCCTGAATGTGGCCAATCGTGTCGTCTGTCAGCAGCTCAGGAGGGCATGGGCTGATCATTGCAGGATAGAAGCCACTCTAGCTGCTCTAGGGAGGTGGGGCCCATTGAGCCCCATACACTGCTCACCTGTAGGGCAGTTCCAAGTTTTGAGGGCGCTGGCCCAGTTCTGTGAACGGTTGTACAGAGCATTGCGTAGCTCCACACCCGCAGCAACTGCAGGCAACATGGACAGGGTGTGTCTGCATCAAGATAGCCCTCATGCACCTATGCCACTGCTGCCGCCCCTGGAGGAGGGGCAGTGCTAGGGTCCTGGTTACAGGTGTGCAGAGGTCCGGGTATCAGGAAGCTGGTTGCTGTATCGTTGCTGGACAGCTGGAGACGACTTCAACCTCGCATTATTGCCGGACAGCTGGATAAGACTTCAATCTTATGCATGGCCTATGTGACCTTTGCTCCAGATTGCTGGTGCGTGCCCTATGGCTCCTATTTACTGACGCCCAAGCTTGTTGTCGGCCTGCTCGGCGCTCGGTCGCAGTGCTGCTCCGCGGCTTCTATAGCGTGACACTGCCCTCAGCGTGTATGGCTAACGATGAATCAAATGAGTTGCAGGTCTAGCCGCGCACCTTGTGCATCCGTGGTGAGCGCTGCCGAGGGTTGAGTAAAAACATACGCGGCAACCAACGCGATGAGCAGCCGGGAGAGAGCCATTGCAAGGTTGGAAGTGTGCTGCAGGACGACTGCCCCCTACATCACCTAGTGCGATGTGACAGGTGCAGCGGCGTCATGGCGGGATGTCGGTCACGGCGTCGATCGCAACAGCGCTGTCATGCGTGCGATGTATATCAGCGCGAGTAGTTGTCTGCAGGTATGGCGCAGAGGTTGGAGCCCGTTGGGAAAAGATACGGAACGGCGCCACACCGATATCACGGCTCAATCAATATATCAATGGGCGTCACTTGCTCTCCACGATTGTGTTGCAGGTTGAGCGCCGCGGTAGGGGAAAGGAACGCCGGCATCCTTGCCCTCGCACACCTAGGCTAGGCAGGCTCCGGGCTATTGAGCTCGGCTAGTGCGTGCCTGCCTGGCTGCAGGCCGGGTGGGTGGTAGGGATGGGTAGCCAGGAGGCAGCTGGCCTGGTAGGGAAGGTTGGTTGTAGGGTGCCGAAGCGAGGGGCGCATAACCGAGGGGCGGGGGCGGGGGCGGGGGCGGGGGCGGGGGCGGGGGCGGGGGCGGGGGCGGGGGCGGGGGCGGGGGCGGGGGCGGGGGCGGGGGCGGGGGCGGGGGCGGGGGCGGGGGCGGGGGGCGGGGGCGGGGGCGGGGGCGGGGGCGGGGGCGGGGGCGGGGGCGGGGGCGGGGGCGGGGGCGGGGGCGGGGGCGGGGGCGGGGGCGGGGGCGGGGGCGGGGGCGGGGGCGGGGGCGGGGGCGGGGGCGGGGGCGGGGGCGGGGGCGGGGGCGGGGGCGGGGGCGGGGGCGGGGGCGGGGGCGGGGGCGGGGGCGGGGGCGGGGGCGGGGGCGGGGGCGGGGGCGGGGGCGGGGGCGGGGGCGGGGGCGGGGGCGGGGGCGGGGGCGGGGGCGGGGGCGGGGGCGGGGGCGGGGGCGGGGGCGGGGGCGGGGGCGGGGGCGGGGGCGGGGGCGGGGGCGGGGGCGGGGGCGGGGGCGGGGGCGGGGGCGGGGGCGGGGGCGGGGGCGGGGGCGGGGGCGGGGGCGGGGGCGGGGGCGGGGGCGGGGGCGGGGGCGGGGGCGGGGGCGGGGGCGGGGGCGGGGGCGGGGGCGGGGGCGGGGGCGGGGGCGGGGGCGGGGGCGGGGGCGGGGGCGGGGGCGGGGGCGGGGGCGGGGGCGGGGGCGGGGGCGGGGGCGGGGCTTGCGATGACTACTCTTCTCTTGATGGATTAGTTCTTTACGACGTCTTCACGATGTAAGTACACTGCACTACCCACTGCGCGATTCGGAGGCTGTCGATGAGTATGTAGACAGCCGCAACGGCAGCAATAGCCGCACAAGTCAGCATGCCTCACGGCTGCAGCCGGCATTTATGCCTCAGCCGACCATGCATCCTGACCGCACAAACACTACTGTTACATGGCGGGGCGGGGCGGGGCGGGGCGGGGCGGGGCGGGGCGGGGCGGGGCGGGGCGGGGCGGGGCGGGGCGGGGCGGGGCGGGGCGGGGCGGGGCGGGGCGGGGCGGGGCGGGGCGGGGCGGGGCGGGGCGGGGCGGGGCGGGGCGGGGCGGGGCGGGGCGGGGCGGGGCGGGGCGGGGCGGGGCGGGGCGGGGCGGGGCGGGGCGGGGCGGGGCGGGGCGGGGCGGGGCGGGGCGGGGCGGGGCGGGGCGGGGCGGGGCGGGGCGGGGCGGGGCGGGGCGGGGCGGGGCGGGGCGGGGCGGGGCGGGGCGGGGCGGGGCGGGGCGGGGCGGGGCGGGGCGGGGCGGGGCGGGGCGGGGCGGGGCGGGGCGGGGCGGGGCGGGGCGGGGCGGGGCGGGGCGGGGCGGGGCGGGGCGGGGCGGGGCGGGGCGGGGCGGGGCGGGGCGGGGCGGGGCGGGGCGGGGCGGGGCGGGGCGGGGCGGGGCGGGGCGGGGCGGGGCGGGGCGGGGCGGGGCGGGGCGGGGCGGGGCGGGGCGGGGCGGGGCGGGGCGGGGCGGGGCGGGGTTGGTCAAAAATGGTCAAAAATGCAGGGACAAATGCAGGGATTAAGTTCTATGAGTGAAGAGAAGAGACGACCCTCCTTCCCTCCCCCACCTCAATGGTTACAAGCATGTAGCTTGTCTTGGCAATATAGTAGGCTGCCTCCACTGCGTGTCTGGTTAACTTTTTAAGCAGCTTAGTAGTGTTGGTTTGTGTGACGCCCACGGCCAGGAGGTGTTGACCGTGTTGTCAATGACAACTTGTCATACAATACTATTTTGGCTGCATCTCTTAACCCTAACTCCTCCTCTAGTCTAGCTTTGTTTCCTCAATCTCACATCCCCGTAGCAACGTTATGTACCAAGTTCCATGTCGAAACATTCCAATATAACTCCACATCTCCTCGAGAGTGGTAGTGGGAACAGTGGGCAAAGAATCTAACGAGCTTCTCCACTAAGCTCATCTTGATTGGCATTTAACTTAGAATGAGTGAATGGGGTGTAATGCTGGTGAGCCTGGCACATAACATCCAATGACGCAAAATTACACGTGATAGTACGTAATTACATGTAATCACGCATGTACGCATGTAATTACATGTAGCTCTGTATCAATGTTTTCACATGCCAATGCATATGTAAGTACATGTAGTCACATACGTAATTGCGTAATTACACATGTGATAATGAAACTACACGGCGTAAGTCAATAAGTTTGTAAAGCCGCACCACAGATTACATCGTACCTCTATACCATGTGCAATATTCCACCCATCTTCCATAAGTTTTGTTAACGGCTGACGGCTTAAGCGGTGTAAGCCACATCTACCTTCCATAAGTTTTGTTGAGGCTCTGTGAGGGCAGCGACGATCGTCTCCCCCTTGTGAATGATCAAGTGTTGGGTAATGCACCTCGCTCCATGGCTTGCTATGTTGTACGCTTCTATGTGAGCCATAAGTGGATACAAACCACCATGATTGCAATACCCATCTTGTCCATGCTCAAAAGGCTAGCGCAGATGCCAAGCACCGCAAGCTTTTCACTGCCTTCATTGACTTCAAACAGGCCTATGACCACATACCTCGACAGCAATTGTGGGAACACTTGCGGGTTGGGGTCAAGCTGCCACAGCCCTTGCTTGCCTGCCTGGAGGGTCTGTATAGGGATGATAGCTATGTGCTGATAGATGGCCCCCACCGCACCCCCCTAGTGACTCCGGACCAAGGTGCCAAGCAAGGCTGCCCCATCAGCCCACTCTTGTTTGCTCTCTATGTTCACGACATTAGTAAGGAGTTCCTGGGTCCTGTTGATGCTGTGAGAGTGCAAGGCACACCTGTCACCCACTTCATGTATGCTGATGACCTGACCCTGGTGAGCACCTCGTCCCACGGGCTGCAGCGGCTGGTTTGCCAGCTGCAAGGCTTTGCAGACAGGAAACACCTTACAGTCAATGTGGGCAAGTCAAAGGTGATGGTCTTCAATGGCAACTCACAGACTGCAGCACCCAGCATGAGATCCTGCCTGTGGTGAGAGAGTTCAAGTACTTGGGCATGCACTTCAACCCCAGCGCCACCCCTGCCTTTGCTGCCACTCATATGAGGGCTGGCATGTTCCTCGCCATGCGCCAGGCGTGCAAGCGTGCCAGAGAGTATGGGGTCCTGCAGATCCATGCAGCAGGATCCTTATGCCCTGTGTCACCTCATCAGAGCGTTTGTGCTCCCCTTGGGGCTGTATGGCAGCCAGGTATGGGGCACTGCTTTCCTTGGGCATGGTGTGCAGCTCTCCAACCCAGTGCAAACACGCGTGCTCAGCTTTCTCAGGTTTGCTGCCAGGGTACGTAGCTCAGTGTCAGGCCTGATGGTGCTGCATGAGTTGGGGCAGCTGCCCCTCCAGCTTTACTGGCTAAGGGCTGCATGCAAGTTCTGGAACACTGCCAAACTTTCCCACAGTGACCCTGCTCAATGAGGGTCATCAAGGCAGATGTGGAGTTAGGCAGGAGCTGTCAGGCTAGTTGGAGTGCTCAGTTCCAGCTGGCCGCCAGAGAGCTGATGGGGGGTGAGTTCACCTTGAGCCCGGACATGGTCCTAGGCACCAAGGCTATGGAAGTCAAGTGGCTCGAGAGGTGGGGGAGGCGTTGGGTTGGGTTTGAGGGAGACCCTAGACTGCCTGAGACGGTGCATCGGGAGAGGTGTTCGTATGCTGCATGGTTCAAGCATGGGGACGGCATTGGCATCAATCACATGGCACCACACCTGCTGAACAGACAGCTCTCTACAGAAGTTCGCACGAGCCTGACTAGGTTCAGGTTAGGCAACAGCGGTCTGGGGGTGGAGAAGGCTCGGTTTGAGGGGGTAACTTTCATTGATCGCACATGCACCAGATGCACGGAGGGGGTAGTGGATGACGCCATGCATTTCATCTTTGAGTGCACTGCCACGAGGTCCATCAGGGAGCAGCCGGAGTTTGCCATGACTTTACAGAACAATAATGAGAACTTGCATGACTTCATGTTGAGCCCATGTGCACCTTTGTTTGTGCACCTTGCTATGAAGTGCGTTACAGAAAGTCCCGAACCCCTTGAGGGGGAGGGCGGCCTAGCAGCCTAACGGCTGACGGCTTCAAGCGGTGTAAGCCACATCACATTGCAATACCCACCACACTTCTTTGGAGGAATGTGCAATGATATGCAAGCCCCACATCCTTCATCACACGGCATCATCGTCCCTCCTTTACGAACAAAGCTGTGGCTGACTTGAGGAAGCGCATGAGAGAGGTGGTGCTTGCCGCCACCCCTTCGCAAGGGTTAACGGTACTCGTGTCTGTCACCAAAGAAATACCGTCACAACATGCTTGCAATGTACGCGAGAGGCACACTCCAACTTGGAGGACGGCCAACGCAGCGGATAGAGGCTTGATAGCGCAATGCCACGAGTGGTCAACGTCATGTCGAGCTTGCTGGTAGCAATGAGCTAGTAGTCCGAGGTCCAAGCTCAGTTTGACGACAAGCCGTCCTACACCCGTGTCCGACGTAGCCGGGGTGGGGTCGGCAGGTCGGCCCACAAAGCAAAGTTGAAGGGCCCATGGGCCAACAACGTACGTCTTGCCAATGATGGGTCCTGGAGGGGCTGGGTCCCCGTTGTCCGAGCCATGGAGAGATGCTACACTTTGGTCATGCCAGTGTCGAGTTGGGCCCAACAAGGCAACTCGCATGCCAGGGCATGACCAAGTGTTGCTCTTTGTGAGATCAGCGACGATGCTGCCAACGGAGCTCGACTCAACCAAGGCAAACTCGGCATGGCTCAATGGAGTAAGGAAAGTTGCCCCGGATGCAGCTGAGGGCTCAGACGTTGGAGCTGTGTTGGAATCCAAGAAACTGTCCACCATGTGCTCCCCTGCATGCTCTTGCACATAGACGCCTGTCGCTGCTGCTGTGGAACTGCAAACGGAGAAGAGATCATCCACGCTTGAAGCAGGCAACGATTGCCTTGCTCTTCCTGTTGATGGGTTTGCTCCGTTGCTTTGAACGACGGGCAAGCCCGGAGCAAAACACCGTGCCTGCTCAGCTTGTTGACATGGGATGTGTGGCCAACCCCATGCCGATGTAGGCCACAATATGTTGCCTTGAGAAGCCAAGTCATCACGGGCTGATTTGTCTTGGGCGTTGGCTTTCAAATGTTCTTGGGGGCTGAATGGGCTGCTCGAACTTGGCACTAGCACGAGGCTGCCAAACTCCAGAGTCATGTGGCTGACTTGCGCTTTGTGGCGTAGCAACTGAGTGGCCAAGCGCTCTACTGGGTCATGCAAATCTGCCATGGATACGCCAGACAGCCTCTCCAGTTTCGACCAATGACTGGCTCTGCACGATGCGCGACGGGGTGTGCTGAGCAAGCGGGACTCCGTGGTAGGAGGGGTAGCAGCAGCAGCAACAGCAACCCCCTCTCTGCTGCCATGCATATCCAGCGTTAAAAGGGCGGGAGGGCACATCTCCAGCTTGTTGCTGGCATAGAAAGAGGTGGGGGATGCTGCTTCCACGGCAGCCTCTGTTGTGTCCTCAGCTTGTGGACCACTCACTGCATCCTGCCTGTTGGTTGCGAGGCGGCTTACTGCAGAAATTCGATTCCGGGGCTGTTGTTGCTTGACTGGCTGAGGCAAGGAGGTGGCTGGCTGTGGTTGGGGCACGCTGGGCGGCCCACCTTTGGTGAGTGGAGCCGGCTGCTTGGGCTGGGGAGCTATCTTATCAACAGGCCCACCATCCAGGTCGTCAAAGCTGTCCCAATAGGTGGCAGGGCCACCCTTCCCACCCGAGGCATTGCCGCTGCTTGTGCGTGGCTTCTTGCTGGGCTGCACAGCGGCTGCGGCTGCCGCAGCAGCAGAGAGGTCACTGGCTGTCCTGCTGAGCTGCCGATGGTGCCCTGGCTTCTCTGTTGGACAAGACCCCATGGCAGCAGCAGCTGCTGAGGGCTGAGCCATACCCTCCAATTCACCACTCAGTGGCACGGTTGCGTTGCATTGCAGCTGGGCCCCCTCTGCGGCAGAGGGGTGTGCAGCCAGCTCGCTGGCTTGGCACTGTGATGAGGGACCGCATAGACTGCTGCCTGATGCCACACCCTCCCCTGCAGCCCCTGTGGCCTTTCCTGACGTTTGGTTGGGGCTCAAGGCTGGCCCTGCCTTAGCTGGTGCACCCTCTGCCTGTGCCTGCCTGCCTTTCTTGCTGGCAGGCTGAGCAGCAGCGGGCTGCTTGGTCCCAGCTGGCTGCTTGGCCACAGCCCCTGCCTCAGGCACCTCAGGGCCTTGCTCAGCATGAGCACCAGGTTCCTGTGTCAGGCTGTGCGGGCTGCGGCCAGCTGACTGCAGGCCCCTCTCGCTGGCCCACGCAGCCCCAGGGGTGCGCATCCTCAGGGCAGCTTTCAGGTCAGGCCGCTGGGGTGTGGCCTGGGGGCGGGGCATCTTGACCACTGAGCTGACGTCCTTGGGACCACCCTCTGCCCAGTGCGTCATGGTTAGGGGGAGGAGAATCTTGGCCAAGGACTGCGCAGGCGTGCAAGCAACACACGCGTGGCATCACAGGCCCTTCAGACAGCATACTTTGGGCCGATTGCCATGCAAGCCCATGCAAGCAACCCTAGTACAACACCCTAGTTGGTTCACTCCTGCTCAGTGCCAGGCACCGTCTCATGTATACCAGGCCAGGCTTATTGCTGAGTTAGCCAATGCTGTCACATGTGTTTATCACTTCACACTCTGACGCTGGGGAGGCAGACACAGTGCTTGGCTAGCATTGCTGCAGTGGTGTGTGCTGGGCTTGACCCTGGGCACACTCACCTTGTCAGAGTGGTAGACCACGCTGAGCTCGCCTGTCTCCTCATGGTAGCCAACCACCTGGGCGCTGTACCTACACACCAGGCAGACCACACCTTGACACCTTGACAACTCAATGCTGCTGCAGTCACCCCGCCAAAACACTGCCACACATTTTTCCTCCACATGGCAGGGTGTGGCAACATCGATATCCAGCTCTAAGCTGCATGCTCATGCGTTGCTGGTGAGTAGAGTTATCATCCACAAGCCAAGTCATCATCATGGTATGGCAAGCCAAGGTGGGTGCAAGCCATGTGATCAGGCGTGCTGTGTCAGATGCCTGGGATCGCAGTTAGCTCACCAGAAACCACTTTTGTGGGTCATGAACATCCTGGCAGCGAGCCTGCTGCGCACGAATTTAAGGAGGTCAGGAGACTGCATGCAAGGGCGAGGAGCATGGCATGTGAAGGCTAGCCATGTGTGCAGGTGCCAGGCCAGCAGGGTGATGCACGCAGCAGGAAGGGCTCGGCAGCAGCAGCACCAGGAGCAGCAGCAAGCAGGGTATGTCATAGGCATAGTAGCACCTCAGCCTGACTGGGGTTGGATAAGGTGGGATGCGGATATCAAGGTGGCAGCAGGCCCTCACCTCCATTTCGTCATACCAGTAGATCCAAACAGGCAGGCCAGCCAGCAGAGAGCCTCCGAACCCTGAGGCTGTGCTGGTGCACAGGTCCATGATAGACTGCGCAAGCAGGGCCGCCCCACACATTGCAAAGGCATGAGGCTGGCGTCATGGGAAAAATCGATGCGGCACTTGTCGTCTAACACCAGGACAGGCACCACCCGCGTTCCATGATCCACTAGTGCCCAATGGCACATTTGCAGTGCAGCGTTGCTAGCACATGAACAGCCAGCGAAGCAACGTACATACTGCCGTGTAGTGTGTGCAAGCCACGACCTAAATGATGCCCCCATGCAGTGGTAAAGAGGGTTAGGATCAGTGAACAGCCAAGCAGTAAGACACGGTAAAACACAGAAACTTTTGCCAATCACTGGTCAGGCTGTGGGTCTCGTTCCACGTGAGCCCAGCTGCCTGCATCCGGCACTGACCTTGCCATGCTGGGGGTCACCTGGCATGTCCATTTTGGGCAGGGTCCAGCACTGCCGGTCCGCCTCCTCCTCCGTCAGCTGGGCTGTGATGTCTGGGCCGCAGTGGCCAAACACCCTGCATGCAGAGCAGCTGATGCTGATAGGGGCATGCTAAGGCACAGCCTCTGTGTCTGCCTCCTGGAGAAAGTGTAGGTGGTAGGCGACCATGCCCATGTCTGTGCCATGTGTATGTCATGTGCATTCCATGTGCACGGGGACTCCACACAGACAAAACACCATATTGTAGTGGTCCACGCCTAGTGGTCTACGCCAATGAATGCCTTCATGAGGGTCAAGGTGCTGATAGGGGCAGCAGAGGCCGTTTGCAACAGAGCTGGGGTCACCCCCTCGACCTTCAGTCAGCTACTGCGTCTACTGAGGCACGGGTAGGCAGGTCTGCTGTGACCTTCAAGATACACCCACTGACAGGAGCAGCATGCCGCTGGCTAGGTTGCAGCACTGGCAGGAGCAGTAGCTTTCTTAGGACCTCTAAACATCAGGCTGCCAGTTCCTTAGCACTTTAGGCCACATCAGGTTCTGCCAGACAAAAAGCACCCCTGGCCTGAAACATGCATATTGAGGGGTCATCAAGGGTTATGCGGCTATCTAGGAAGATTTACATCCCCGCACCAGGCTTCCAAGGAGAACATGGGTGTGTAGATGGTGTTGCCAGATTCATCGTCAGTCTGCTTGTGGTCGTCAGGGCACATGCAGCGCACCATCAAGTTGGCCGCAGAGGATGTGTGCCCTGTACACACAGTGGTGAGCAGGCGCACGCAAGCACAGGAACGTCAATACACGCCATGTTTTGCATGCAAGGCTTCATCTGGTGCTGTTTCAAGTCATGTGGTGACTTGCCTCCGAGCAGCCGGGCTCGCTTCCCACAGTACGTGATGAACAGCTCTCGACTCAGCAGCGCGGTGGACGCCGTGACGAGCTGCAGCAGGTAAACGCAAGCACCGATGCGTGTCGGTCTTGCAGGTAACCATTCTTGCGGTGAAGCAGAGAACGAGCACTGACTTGGCCTTCATCGTGGACGCCAGGGTCGGGCTGCATCGGCGGTGGGTCAGGACTCTCTGAAGGCTTCGCTCCTTTCTTCGCCATTGTTTCTGGCTAACCGGGGCGAATTGATGTCTTATTGACTGACTGTTAAATTATATAACTTTCACCGTGTCTTTGTTATTATAACCTAAAAAAAAAAAGCCCGATAATTCATAGTATTTGTGATGGCTTGACGATGTTGTTTTCTATGGCTAAGAAGGGATGGCCGCCCAGCCATGCCAAAGCCAGGCCGGCCAGGCCAGGAGTGGGTGTACTTGCGTGACAAGGCCCTGTTGCGTAAGTGGCGGCGCAAGTGGCGGCGATAGCCAGCTACAGCAAGACAATCCAAGAAAATAAGATACCAAACCCCTCACAAAGGGGATGTGTGTGAGTAAGAGCTATAGAGTAGGGTAGAGCTCTTGCTAGTAGTAGCCTGGAGGCACACACACCAGAAGGCTGAGCTGAAGTGGGCATTAGGCACACTGTCAGTAGCCTTTACAACAGCGATCTCGCAGCCTGTGTTTGATTACAACTCATGCTTTATTTTGGTGTTGCATGAGGGCTGTAGGGATTAAAACTGTAGACCTATAGGACGAAGTGATGTCTCATTGAACCCCTTCATCATGGGCGCTGACATGTTTCATTTGCTCAGTGCGTAGGGCGGGACCGCCTACTCGTATAAGCTAGCAACGAGGCCATGCCTACTATGCATGTTAAGGCCTGGCCAGGCTTACATGCTACAAAGCCCTGGCATGTGGCATGCCCTCGTGCCCTGATCAGGCTAGGTGCTAGACGCATCAGAAGACATGGTATAAGGTGTATGATAAAGTCGCCATAGACGGAACAGTGCTAGAGTTCGCGGTTTGATATACGTCGGTGGAACGCCCCTTAGGCCAGTGTTCCTTGGCATATCTCCACTGTCAACTGCAGCCTGCAGCAACAAACACATCGGCCTGGTCCTCAAGAATCCTGCTGTTCCTAAGAATCTTCCCGGTTTGAATCCATGCTCAAACCGTGCAGGGTTTCAACGCTTGGTACAGCAAAGCATTGGCGATGGCTTTGCATCAACCGCCCGCGCTTCCTCGCTGGTACATTGTCGCCCGTCTGCATCGACATCTGCATCTGTCCTGATGGCCTTGACGAGGAAGGCTTTGGTTGTGGGGGCCACGGGCGCTGTAGGTACGCGGCTCTCAATTGCTGGGTCTTCCTCATCGTGGTTTTGACGCATCGCTGCTTTTTGTCCTGCAGGCGAGCACGTGGTGGGCCACCTCCTGGTCAGCGGGGCCTTCAACACTGTAGTCACAGTCGGTGCGTTGCTGCGCACGGCTGTCGCTTGCTTACTCGCTGATATCTGCCGCGTCAGCTGCAACTTCCGCGGGTCACAGGGCGCCGGCCTGCCTGTGTCCCTGCCCAGTACAACGCTGAGGAGTTCAGGGGCGAGCTGCAGCAAGTGAGCAAGAGGTCTAGCTTGTGGGGAAGTAGAGCAAGGCATGAGCACATGTGGCATGCCGGCAGCTTCGTCATTGATAGGGGCCACCCTAGGAGGCATGTCAGCAAGGTGCCATACTATCCCACAGAGGTGTCACGCAGCGCCTGTGAGATGCACAAGTATCTTGAGAGAAGGAGGCCAGACCACACTGCCCTTCTGCTGTAGGCGTTACTTTTCCAGGAGCAGGAATGTTTGCATATCATCCCACCTTAGTCGGGCAATTCAGTACAATACAGTGTCATGACAGCAGGTATGCTGTGCATGCAGGTAGTTGTCAACATGGACCACTTGGAGGCGGAGGCTGCCGCTGCATTCAAGGATGTGGACAGTGTGTTTTGTTGCCTTGGCACCACTCGAAAGGTGTGTCATTGGCTTCTCACCTGTGCATGACGTTGCTTGCAAGCGTTAGTCATTGAGCTGTGGCCACCATGATGTCCAACTCAAACCTGATGGGCTGCCCTCACGTTCCTGACATGCCAAGAATCTCACCATGCTTGAGCCTCACATGTTGCAGCCACGTGCACCGTGTTGAGTCTGTAGTTTCCCTGATAAAAGGGGGCTTGCTTTGGGCTACCTATTATTGAAGGGAAAAGTGGTGGTAAGCTGGAGCGCACTGTTTGGGCACCCAACTTTGCACCCCCCTTGCATATATACCTTTGACCCTCTTTGCATATATCTCTGAGCCTAGTTACTTCGCTCCGCGCCAACCTCAAGCTCTAAATGGTGGTGGAGCTTTATGATGCACGGTACAACAGCCCCTTGACCTGTTTATCCTTGGAGTAAAATTGGTCTTGCCGAGTAGTTACCCTCTACACCTCCTTACTTCACTTATGTGCTTGCCACAGCCTAAATTCACTTCTAGGCGAAGGACGTGCTTTTGCAGAGTCTGTTGTTCAATGCGTTGTTGTCATGCACCACTCTTACATACCTCTCAAGGTGGCTCTGTAGCTGTTCTAATAGCATCTACCACACTTGCTCCAAGGGCTCACATGCACTCCCATGAGGGTTCATCATTGATAGGGGCCACCCTAGGAGGCATGTCAGCAAGGTGCCATACTCATCCTGCTAGAATAACATACAGAAAAGATGGATGTCAGGTATAGGTACGGGCACACGATGAAAGCATCAATATTTGGCATCAACACAGGCACAATAAGAATGTCAGGTATAGGTACAGGCACACGATGACACATCCTTTACACCCTTAATCCTCAACAGTCCTTAACAGCAATACAGAATCGCCCAATGTGGGGCTCGAACCCACGACCACCAGATTAAGAGTCTGGCGCTCTACCAACTGAGCTAACCGGGCTTGCTGGGATCTGGATGACTTCTGGTTCAGGCATTGTTATAGGAGATGCTAACATAGTCAAAAAACGCAGATGTCGAGCTGCAGCTAGGTGGCGGACGTGGTCAAGGAAATGGAGAGGCGGGGAAGCTTGTTTACAGTGCGTTGCGGTCACAGCTTCTGGGTTGCCCACCCTTTGACGACATGGCTGTCCCTGGCATTGCAAGGAAGAAAGCTTGCTTGCCAGTCTGCACACTTGCTCGGGATCTGAATCACTTGACAACAGGCTGTTACCAATATAGAGCTTGAAATCTGCAGAGGTGGCTGACGTGGTCAGGATCAGGATTGTGGAAGTACTTGTCAACCCGGGTGGCGATAAACAGGCCAGTGGAAGTTGGGCCTGGAATCTAGAGCAAGTGCAATTACAATGGTTGTGTGTTGGCTATCGAAATACCATTGCGTTTCGATGTTATTGTATGGCCTCCATGCCTAGGGATATGGCTAGTTGGGACATTGAGGCAAGTCATGATATTAGGCACAAATTGCCCCCATGTGCAAAGTAAATGGGTGGTTAACCAACATGGCGGTTGGTGTTTGTGGCTGGAGGGGTGGAGGGCGTGCTGTACCTCTTCCTCTATCCTTGTTGTACCTGGCTATGGGGCTAGTTGTGTCAAGGCTGTAACTGCGGGCTCGCGCCGCTATCCATTCTTAAGCGGGCAAAAGATGCCTACGGCTGCTATCGTGGCCCGGCCTTCGCAAGTGGGTTGGGGTAGGGAATCAGGTATTGGTGCCAGATGCTAAGGCATGCAAACAGTTCGGATTACGGATAACACAACCCCTGCCCATAATAGTAGGGGAATAATGTGCTGTACTGCTTAGCCCCCCCCCCTTTTGTCGTCTCTCACGCTTGCATGTGAACCAGTCGTTGTTTACATGTCCCATCGCAAAATACCCTGCCACTCCCACCCTTACCGACACTCGTCTTCATCACTGCTTGCCAAAGCAAGAATCATTTGGTGGAGCATTTTCTTGGGTTTCAGGTTTCTTGATGTCAGCCAGTCAGTCTGTTCTTGCTGTTTCGTAGCTGCTTTTCAGTAGCGAGAGCTTTACATTCCTGGCCAGGGTCTCAGGGCATTCCTGACCAGGTTCTGCAGTGGGGTTGGTGTTCTGGGTGGAGGGTCCGAGCGTGATGGCAGGCAGATGGTGTGTGGCACTTATGAGTCAAGGTGTTGTCAGCCATAGGATGCACTATGTTCATGATGATGTCCCTGACGTTGAGGTGAGGCTACAGGTTCAGGTCAGGGGCAGGCAAACTGTCAGCCCCGCACAACTCCATGCCCACGTCTTGCTCAGTGTGTGCGTGTTGGTCTGACAGCCTTGAAATCGCTGCGTAGGGGCACCGCTTGGTGATAGATCTGGCAGCAGCCTACATATGATGATGCCAATGGGTTTGATTTCTAAGCACATGCAGTCTGCACCCATGTTTGATTCGTACAATTCCAAGTCAACCCCGCTCCACCACAGGCCGTTGTGGCACCTGCCCCACCACCATATCTCCCATGGCTGACACGTCATGCTGCACTCTGCAAGCGGGCGACATAGCCAGCTGCCTCTTGAATGCAGGCGCGTTGGTCTCATCAGGGCACCTAGGCGGGTCTGGAGCATGTCGCTCACCACACTGCCTTCATGAACACACTGGGTGCTGCTACTAGGATAGGGCCGGTGACTCAGCAGCTGCACACAGCAGGGTGGGTACCACCAGGGCCTTTGGCACAAACACGAAAGCTGCTGGGACGGAGCTTGTGACTCAGTAGCTGCCCACGACAGGGGTGGTGCCACCAGGGCCTCGCAGATGGACACCTTGACGGGCTTTCAGATAATTGTGTAGCTGGCTGGGTCGGAGCTGTTGTGGCCAGTGCTTTCTAGACCAACACCTGTGTGTGGGCGCGGATACGGGCCTTTAAAGAGCTTGCAGAGCAACTGGTGGACCATTTGCAACTATCACATAGAAAACACTTGCTGACCTCATCGTGTTGTTGGGCTGAAGCAGTCCGGTGTTGCCTCTGCCAGGTGCACAAATTACGTCACCAGCTCCACTATGCCTTGATGCAGCTGCATGGTCGTGGGGTGAGGAAGAAGGCAAGGCTCCTGGAGGTTGCTGCCGTCGCTGTTGTTGTACTTCTGAAGAATGCTGGCATGCTTACCTTGCACCTCTTCTTAAGGATCTGCATGGCTGCCATCTCCACCATCTCTGTTGGTATCTTCTCAAGGATCTGCATGCTTGTTAGCATCTACGCTATCAACTTGTGGAACCAGAAGGCATCTGGCATGGGGGATGATGGTGATGGGGATTGTCTTGTCCCGGCCTAGTCTAGTCCAGCCTGGAAGGTGATTGAGAACTCAACCACCCAGGTTGCTGCTCATTCTGGCGGGTGAGGCAGACCACTGAACACTTGACACAGTAAGGAGAGGGTCTGGCACAACGCACCCCTGGTGCACACTGGGGCCTGGCCAAGAATCC
Organism: Haematococcus lacustris; assembly: GCA_030144725.1. Taxonomy (NCBI): domain Eukaryota; kingdom Viridiplantae; phylum Chlorophyta; class Chlorophyceae; order Chlamydomonadales; family Haematococcaceae; genus Haematococcus; species Haematococcus lacustris. The sequence continues at coordinate 6,464,742 of JASKMD010000013.1, read as the reverse complement.
AGCGAGTAGTGGCATCACAGGTTGCAACGTGGGCATGGGGGTCTCTGGGTAGGCCTTTGTGCAACTGGAGCAACTGGCCACCACTGCGGCAAGGGTCCCCTGGGAGGCGATGAAAGGGAAAGTGCAATCCCATGGCACCGGCCGCACACAGAACTTGCACAAAACTTCACGTTCGCCTTGACCGGCCTGCTTGTGCCCCTGCCCAATACACAGCTGAGGAGTTCAGGGGCGAGTTGCAGCAGGTAAGCAAGGGGTCTAACTCATGGAGAAGCAGAGCAAGGCATGAGCACATGTGGCATGCCTGCAGCTTCATCATTGATAGGGGCCACCCTAGGAGGCATGTCAGCAAGGTGCCATACTCATCCTGCTACAATAACATACAGAAAAGATGGATGTCAGGTATAGGTACGAGCACACGATGAAGGCAGAGCATCAAAATTTGGCATTACACAGGCACAATAAGAATAGCAGAATGTGGGGCTCGAACCCACGACCACCAGATTAAGAGTCTGGCGCTCTACCAACTGAGCTAACCGGGCTCGCTGGGATCTGAATGATTTCTGTATCAGGCATTAACACAACACTAATTGACACGCTCTGAGATAAGCAGCTGTGGAGCTGCAGCTAGGTGGCAGACGTGGTCAAGGATCAGCATCTGCTGGCCATGTTACTGGGTGGCCGGCCTGTACAGGGTTATGGCGAGTTAGGACATTGGGGCAGGTCATGACACTGTGGTAAAATGCACGCGTATGTTTTGAGCATTGCCGCTTGAAGGCACAGCCCGTGTGTACAGGCTCTCTGAGTGGCTGGCTGAACCTGCCCAGGTTTGACAGCTGCATTGGGTAGTGCACACCAGTATCCATTCCTGACGTGTTTCATGCCATATTGTGGCATTTCATTGCGCACGCTATCAAATATGTTGACAAGAACACTGGTGCACACAGATGCCACGTTGCAGAGGCTGTCACCCTCCCCTGCTGGCTGCAGGTAGCAGGCTCTGCTGAGCAGTTCCTCAAGGTAGATGTGGAGTACGTGAAGGCCACCGCTGCGGCAGCCAAGGTGGCTGGCGCCGCCCACTTTTCCCTCCTCACTTCCGCCGGCGCCAATGCGAATGTGTGGGCCAACAACTGGTCAGTCCTAATGCACCCACTACCTGACAAGTATTAAGCTGGACTCACTAGACTCACACATACTCACACAAAGTCATACACATGCATACATACTGATATATACTCTTTCTCTGCCGTGTTGTGGGGCGCTGGTGTTGAGGTACTGGTGCCCACAACAGCAGCCCCACTGGCACGGAGGTGGTGCTTGCGCCCTGCCCACAGCCAGACCCGCCCTGCCTGGCCAAGGAGTGGTAGGGCAGGGCCCAGGGTAAGGCGGGGCCCTCCCTGGCCGCACCAGGGGCTCCCTCTGTTGTAGCGGGCTCTCCGCTGTGGCTGCTCTGCACTGTTGCCCTCGCCTGCTGGTGCCATACCATTAACTGCTGCATAGCCACGGCCAGCACCACTGCTGAGGCGCCTTGCACAAGGGCTCTGGCATCAACGACCAGCACAGATGCACGCTAGGCATGACCTACAAGCTTCTCATCAAATGTGGTGCCGACTTAGAGGCCCTTTTCTGATGCTAGCGGATGCCCTTGCAGGGACAGCAAGAATACTCGCCCTTGGAAAGTGCCGTCTAGTGGTTGGGTTCACCCACGCTGCAGACCCCAAACCTGCTCATAGGCACGGCTTCACACATGACCTTGTACTCTTCTCTGGAGTCACACCACTCGTTTGAGCTTAAAGCGTCTCTTGCATGGAATTTGACATGAGTATCGCGTTGTAAGCATGCGCTGTGGCTTGGTTCGTAGTTCATCTACTTGGCCCGGTACCTTGCCAAGCACCTTCTGTCACGCATTTCGCCAGGTGGCGCATTGTGTTGTGACACGAGCCTGCAGGGCCTGCTTCCACCCTCTGCTGTACGCAAAGGCCAAGGGCCAGGCAGAAGAGGCAGTGAAGGCCCAAGGCTTTGCCAGCACAGCCATCTACAGGTGTGAGGGTGTAGAGTGGCTTCATCACACCATCACATGTACACACACCCAGGCACGTCACACAGCTGTCTGAGTATGCAGCTAGTAGTGAAGCACAGGGCAGAGGGAGCCAGCCAGGTGAGGTGTGCAGGCCCAACCGTCAGCTAGCTGCACAGTGCCATGGTAGAGCCAATGGTTGGAGCTTGTCCTTACCAGGTCATTTGCCCAGTCCTAAACCAGGGCCAACGCCTGAACCAGGGCCAATGCCTCAACCCACTAACAGCCAGGCCCTGTCCTTCCTAACCTTACCACCAGCTTCCTTGTGCTGCCCCAATGCTACGGGTGCCACCTCCTTTGCCAACTCGTCCCACTCTGCAGCCCACATCTTGCCCACATGTTGCCACCCACCCACCACTGGACACCTCAGCCCCATAGCACCACATAGCACCCCATAGCCCCCATAGCCACAGCACAACATGGGCGCGGAGTGGCTCTGGTCCTCCACCCACGGTCCCCACAGTGCACACCGTGCACCTGCATCGCTCCAGCAATGCAACCACACCCTGTTGCTTAGCTCCCCTATGGCGCCCCTGCAGGCCGGGCCTCATTGACCGGGGCGACAAGAAGCGTGAAATTGAGAAGGTGGTGGCCACGGTGCTCAGCAGTACTGCCTGTGACAAGCTGGCTGCCCTCATGGTGAAGCATGCCATGGTGAGCTGCTGCTCGGGGCCCTGGTGGGAGGTGACCCCCTCTTAGTGAGCCCATGCAGTCCCATGCACTGCACTGTGTGGACACACTCTGTCGGGTGGAGCAGCCGCAAAGTCAGCATCACGTGGCAATGACTGTGTGATGACCATGGCTGTGTGATGGCCCATCACAGCGGCTATGTGGTCACACAATGGACCTGGTCAGTCGCAGCAACCAGTGACAACCAGAGGTGGCAGCAGCAAGCCCTGTTCCATGGCCCTTCACAACTGTCCACCCCTCTCTGTCCACCCCTCTCTGTCCCGGCATCTGTGCGAGGAATGGCAGTTGATTTCAGTTGGCAAGTGGCACGGCATGGAGCACTTGTGCGTGCTGGGTTGCGCTGCTTGCAACGTGCAGGCAGATGAACGGCCAGCTTTGGTGACATATGAGGCAGCCAGCATCCAATCAGGCATTCAGAACTTGTGAAGAGGTTCTTTACTGCAAGCCTGAGACGGACGCAAGGCAGGTGGCAAGGACCACACCCGAGATCACATGTAACACATGCAATCGAGGAGAGCAGCACTGCGTAGTGAACTTGGGCATATGCAATGCTGCTTTCTAGATGGAAGGGTATGATGATGGAGATGCGGTTATAGCACAGCCTTAACTTCATGGACCTCTTGTTCACGCTTAGCTGCCCAAGGATATGGCCGCTGGGGAAACTGAGGCCGGCATGACAAGTACATGGATTGATCGTCAGCCCAGTGACTTGCTGACGGACGCCTTGATGGCCCAGGTGTTCCTCAGCGGCAGGCAGAGGAGGGAGCCACCTGGTTGCTGCTGCAGTTGTGGAGCGGCTGGAAGTGTGGGGTCTGTCATGCTTTAGTCAAGCGTCGACTTTGTTTTGCAGGTTCGGTTGATCACTCAGAGAGGCAGAGTGGCGCTGCCGAGGCTGCGTTGTATACCTAGTAGTGGTTGACGCCTAGTGGTCTACGCCAATGAAGGCCCAGGCGCCAACGAAGGATGTCATTCAGGCCCAGCTGCTGCGAGCCCATCAGGACAGGCGCCTGTGGTTACAAGGTAGTACAGGTCTCAGGTAGTGTACACTACGAAGTGTTGGCAGCGACTTGACATCTGATGTATCGAAATAGCTCGCCGTTGTGTGCCGTTTCGTTTCGCGCAATACCGTTTGCTGCTTTCATCCGTGCACGTGTGTGTGCCAGCAATGGCAATGTCAGGCTTTGCAAACCCCATCAGTGTGACATCGGGGTTTCGGTGCTTCGTAGTGCTGTTCCTTATTTACATCCGTGCGAGCAGGGTTCCATTCATCTCGGTACACAATGCATAAGCGATGGCTTTAGAAGAGCACCGCGCGCTGCCTCGCTGGTACATCGACATCTGCATCTGTCCTGATGGACATGACAAGGAAAGCATTGGTTGTGGAAGCCACTGGCGCTGTAGGTACGCGACTCTCAATTGCTGGGTCTTCGTTATCGCGGTTTCGATGCGTTGCTGCTGTTTGTCCTGCAGGCGAGCACGTCTCCTGCTGATCAGCGGGGCCTTCAACACTACTTCACAGTCGGTGCGTTGCTGCGCACGGCTGTCGCTTGCTTACTCGCTGATATATGCCGCGTCAGCTGCAATGTCCGCGGGCCACAGGGCGCCGGCCTGGCTGTGTTCCTGCCCAGTACAAAGCTGAGGATTTCAGGGGCGAGCTGCAACAGGTGAGCAAGAGATCCCTTTCCATTACGAGAAAATCACAGTTCGTTATATCCCCGTAATGGTCGGCACTTCGGACGCTGAAATTGATGACTTGAGGCGTGGATGGCCTCATACATGACATCGCGTAGCGTACCATAAGGGTCGCGGCATTAGCGCTGACTCGCGGGAAAAAGTGCACGCCTTGACACAATTACTGAAAAAGTGCACGCCTTGACACAATTACTGGAAAAGTGCACGACTTGACCCACAATTACGGGAAAAGTGCGCGACTTGACCCACAATTACGGGAAAAGTGCGCGACTTGACCCACAATTACGGGAAAAGTGCGCGACTTGACCCCGATTACTGGGAAAGTGCGTGCAACTTTCTTAACCTCGCTACAACGTCGTCTACCGCTACACCCATGCGCTTCACCGTGCAAGCTCTATCATAATGCGAGCTACGGCTTGCCCGAGTTGCACATTGGTGCATTTGTTGCTTGCGCTTCTCGAGAGGATAGGGTGGAGGGGGCATTCATATCACAAGGCTAGAACACCGTATGCTCGTAATGTAAAGGGATATCGCATAATGTCTCGGCCAGCGCTGTTCACGTCCAAATAACAGTCTCGGCTAGGTCTCGAGTTGCGTAAACGTCTCGGCTGCGCCTCGACGTTTACCGCAACTCTCGACCCAGCCTCGACCGTTATTTTCCCGTAACAGCTTGGCCTCCGACATTATACTATACGTCTAACTTGTGGAGAAGCAGAGCAAGGCATGAGCACATGTGGCATGCCTGCAGCTTCATCAATGATAGGGGCCACCCTAGGAGGCATGTCAGGAAGGTGCCATACTCATCCTGCTAGAATAACATACAGAAAAGATGGATGTCAGGTACACGATGAACGAACAGCACCAGAACTGGCAATTGCAAAATGCGAAATTGCAACGGTAGTCGCCCAATGTGGGGCTCGAACCCACGACCACCAGATTAAGAGTCTGGCGCTCTACCAACTGAGCTAACCGGGCTTGCTGGGATCTGGATGAACTGTGACTCAGACACTTAATAATGTGCTGCTGACACTGTCGAAAAGAGCAGCTGTGGAGTTGCAGCTAGGTGGCGAACGTGGTCAAGGATCAAAATCTGCTGGCAATGAAAAGTAGTAATCCCTACAGCCCTCATGCTACACCAAAATGAAACACGAGTTGTAACCAAACATAGGCTGCGAGATCGCTGTTGTAAAGGCTATTGCTAGAGGGCTTAATGCCCACTTCAGCTCAGCCATTCTGGTGTGTGTGCTTGTAGCCATAGCTCCCCGAGTAGCTCCAACCCACACACATCCCCTTTGTGAGGGGCTTGATATCTTTGTATGTCGGGATTGTCTTGAGTTGTAGTTGGCTACCGTTGCAACTTGCGCCGCCACTTGCGCAACAACGCCTTCTCAGGTATTCCACCCACTCCTGGCCTGCCTTGCCCGGCTTTGGCATGGCTGGGCGGCCTGCCCAATAGCACACCTCAGTGGGGCGTGGGCCTAGGCCGACTCACAGCGGCAAATGTTCAGCGCGACTGACACGTCCCGGTCATAGAACCCGCACATGGCTTGCTGAAGCCGTACAAAGGCGATGTTCCACACCTGCCCCCTCCCCTTCAGTGGTTGGATGACAGGCCGGTGTATGAAGTGGAGCAAGTGTTGTCGCACAGACAAGTGCGCAATGGAAGAGCTGGGGCCTACCTACTCAAGTGGAAGGCTTATGGCGTGGAGCACAACACATGGGAGCCACGCAAGAACATGACTGGGTGTGCAGAGCTATTACAGGTGTACAATGTTGCTCACAACCTTAAGTAAGTGCATGGGTGTGTGGGTGCCTAGGATTGTGAATGCAAGGCCGCGGTGTAATCCGTTGGCTGTGTCTAGCGGCTGACGGTCGTCAGTCCGCGAGTCACCGGACGGTGGCGGAGAGGGGGAGCTGCCTTGTAGGAAGGGAGGAATGTTACAATTGTAGGGCGCATGCAAGTGTGACGTTGGCCAAGAGATACCTGAACCCTGTAATGGGAACGGTGGGCTCCAAACCCAACGAGCTACCCCGCTCTAAGCTCGTGTACTTGGTATCTAGCCTAGGTCTAACCTGTGGGGTGCGTGGCTTAGAACCCCCGCACGTTATACATAGAACCCGCACATGGGTGTGGTGGGGGAGGCAATGTTAGGTTATGTGCCATGTCATGCACATCTGTATGATCATGTGCATGTACATTCGTAGCATCTGGACAGTGCTTACCTCACGATGTTGTGATTGCTTGTTGAGCACATCAAGCCCCGGACTTGTGAACGATTCGCCATACTTTTCACTGGCCGCAGCCACCTGCATGGACACATGGGGCAATGAATATTCGCCACATGTTTCCTCTTGACCCTACCTAGTCACCTTGACTTAACCACCTCCCAACACTGCCAATCCCTCACCTTGACCCTATCCTCAGCCCCCTCACCCAAAGGTCTCAGGTGGTGTATCAAGGAGGGTCTCACTCGGGGTGTTGTCAGCTGAGCTGACCCGGCTTGTGCGGAAGTCATCCACCATAAGCACTCGCCCTGCTGGGAACTGCCTCAGCGCCTCCTTCAACATCTGGCTGACTGGCGCACCCCTGCAGCCAATGGTGCTGCTGCCGCGGAAGCTTGCTGCCCCATAGGCCAGTGCAAGGATGCGGTCCGGCCACCGTTGCTTGGCCTGCTTGATGAGTTGCAGCCACACATGGTACAACACACATGGTACAAATGTGTAACGCCAGGGTCAGCATGGGGCAGCGATAACATCAGCTGGCCAAGTTTAAGAGTAGGAGCTAGTTTAGGTTGACTGCTGCCTAGCTCCTGCCAGCTGCGATCAAGCCTTACTTTAGAAGAAGAAGAAGACTACTCCGGTATTCACCGGCGTGCATTAAGGGAGGAGCTACCGCCTGGGACGCGGCCTGCTCACACCAATGGCCTTACTTAAAACTAGCACGATGCCACCACGCGTTGCTTGCCACAATACAGCCGGAACTTGGCATTCATTCACTTGGGCCGGCCACGTCTTGGTCACCTGGGCTAGCCGCGTGATGCCACTGACCCGGTAGTACTGCCCGGCTGTTCGCGTCCCGTGCCACATGGAGACCACTAAGCCGTCAGCGCTGCGCTCCTCGTGCGCCACCGTGGCCATGTTAGTTTTGCCCAGGTCCACGCCCAGCCACTCCGCGTCGAAGTGGGCCAACGGGTTGACAGAGCCCATGTGCCTGCCCATCCGCGGCAACTCTGCGGGTGGAGCTGCGGGCGTGTGCTGCAGGCACATCACGGTGATGGCGACTCCATCGGTGTGCACGAAGCTGTGCTTTGGGATGGCGAGCTTCCGGCAACGAGGGTTGAACAGCAATGCCTCCCATCGGTTGGCCACCTGCAGCCACAAATTGTAGCCTAGTAGGGTCCCTAGCCACAATACACAAAATCTGCATGCTTGTTAGCATCTACACTATCAACATGTGGAATCAGAAGGCATCTGGCATGGGGGATGATGGTGATGGGGATTGTCCTGTCCCGGCCTAGTCTAGTATAGCCTTGAAGATGACTGAGAACCTAGCCACCCAGGTTGTCACAACCATGAGCGTGATTGTACGGAATGCGTGACATGAGCTAGCCATGCAAGCATGACAGGTGGTTGTATCACGGTAGATGGTGGTTGATGTGACGTGGCTACTGTGGGTTGATTTGTGCGTGTATCCTGCGACTTGCATAACAGTTCTGACATGGTTGCATGGGGTTTGGGTATTTGTAGTGGATTGGGATGCTGCGGCGGCAGCTTAGAAGACCTTACCAGCTGTCCGATGTAATCACGGGCACCCAAGTCTGGAGGTATTCTCAGCTCACTGCCATCGGCATCTGAAGGCCGGCACCATCATGGTGACGGGTATCAGCTTTGCCTTGCTTGCTGCTAGTCGAGGCGTCCTTACTCATTCCGTTTGCTATTCCGCATTTCACCCGCCGCACCTGCTGCTCTTCCCGGCGGGTGAGGCAGACCACTGAACACTTGACACAGTAAGGAGAGGGTCTAGCACAACGCACAGGGCTGTGGCAATACGGGGTAAGTTACGGATATCCGGGTGGTAATACTTACGCACGTATATCCGTAAGTAATACGGGTCAAATCCGGACCGCCATCCGTATGTGTGAAGCACCCTGTGACCTTTAAGCCCTGCAGCAGCATCAGTGCGTCGCGACCAGCGCACATCGACTGCCATGGAGCTGGGGTCACCACGCGCCACTCAGCAGATGCAGACCCTCTTGCGACGACCCTCCATGGCCACGGCAGTGCAGCAGATTCCCGGCGTCTCTAGGCCGTTTAGAAAGCGCAGCAGGACAGAACAGCCCAACATCAGCACACAGGTCTGGTATCATAGGCACTTCGGCGCAAATGGCGAAGGTTGCGCTAGCGACAGGCGCATGTGCAAGTTCTGCTCCTTTGCTGCCAAGGCCGCCCCTGGCAGCAACCCAAACCACCTCGGTGCACACCTGCTAACAGCGGTCTGCCCGTACCTGTCGAGTGCCGAGGCCAGGGCTGACTCAGCCAACGTGCATGTCGTCCGTCAGCACCTAGAGGCCAGGCAAGGCCTGGCAGGCCCAAGCCAGGAGGTTGGCAACAATAACGTTGCCCGCTTGCTATTGGAGTGGCTACTGCATGATGGCCTGCCTCTCACCTTTGTGGAGTCTGACGCCTTCTTGGCGTTTGTACGGGCTCTCAAGCCTGATTGGACACCCCCTTCTCGCTACTTGGTGAGAGACAGCCTATCTTGCCTCCTACCTGCCTGCCTGCCTGCTTGCCTGCCTGCCTAGTATTGATGTGCCTGCCTGCCTGCCTCTAACGCATTGTGACCTGCCTGCCTGCCTGCCCGCTTGCCTGCCTGCCTGCCACAGCTGAGTCACCGCATGATGCTCGACGTGTACCAAGGCGTGTTCACAGCTGTGGTGGAGAGGGTGGAGACCCAGCCATTCGTGGCCGTGTCCGTGGACGGCAGCCTACCTCTTGTCCAAGTTTGAAGAGACCATGGCAAAGCACAACCTGGTGCGCCTCAAGCAGTCTGCGTTAACGTCATCATGATCGTGTGCCATTGTATTGATGTGCCATCGTATTGAGGCCGGCTTGATGCTTCTATTGTATTGATGTGCAGGAAGGCAAGGTGTGCGCACTCGTGACAGACACCCCCAGCACACACAAGGCGCTCTGGCGGCTTGTTGAGGAGAAGTACCCCAAAGTCTTGGGTCTGCCGTGCCATATGCATGTGCAGGACCTCCACCTGAAAGGTGCCCTGCCCTGCCCTGCCCTGCCCTGCCCTGCCCTGCCCTGCCCTGCCCTGCCCTGCCCTGCCCTGCCCTGCCCTGCCCTGCCCTGCCCTGCCCTGCCCTGCCCTGCCCTGCCCTGCCCTGCCCTGCCCTGCCCTGCCCTGCCCTGCCCTGCCCTGCCCTGCCCTGCCCTGCCCTGCCCTGCCCTGCCCTGCCCTGCCCTGCCCTGCCCTGCCCTGCCCTGCCCTGCCCTGCCCTGCCCTGCCCTGCCCTGCCGGTGAAGGCAGCACCACTGGCCTGGTGGGCCAACAGCTGGGTGGCGGCAGCACCACTGGCCTGGTGGGCCAGCAGCTGGGTGGCGGCAGCACCAATCGCCTGGTGGGCCAACAGTCTCACACAGGCAAATTAGTCCACATATTCGTCATCCTAGTGGGGTAGTTTTTTGATGCGGTTCGCCTCGGATTGTCCTTGCGACTCCAACGCCACTTGGCGCGTGTTGAAATTCTGAGTGTGTGAGCAGTTGGAGTGTAGGGACCGACAGTACTGTAGATGTCTACAGTACTGTAGATGTCTACAGTACTGTAGATATCTACAGTACTGTAGGGGTCTACAGTACTGTAGATGTCTACAGTACTGTAGACAACTACAGTACTGTAGACAATTCTTAACTGTTTACAGAGCTCATATGTTTTAATCGTTCCTGTGCTTTTCATGGTGACTTTGCTTGTCTTCGCGACTAGTACAAGCACATCGGATTCGGTGGCTGATAGTTGTGGTCATGAGATGTGGTCATGAGATGTTTGAATGAATCATGTTGTGTGCTGGGGCGCAAAGTAATAGACAAAGGAGCTTGTGAGAGCCTATTCATAATTACACCATGGTTGACAGTCATACAAGGTCATTTAACATCTCTGTCACTCATGTAGCCCCTGTTGCCTACTTGTCCATGGATTTGTTGCTGAATGGTACAAAGTACATGTCCCCCCCACCCTCCTTGTGCGGGAAGAAGGGCACCAGCAGGTGTGTGAGCTTAGCCCCATCTACCGCAAACCAGTCGTGAGGGCCAGCTGCTGAGTAAAGAGTGGTTGGCTGCCGGCCAACAAGTGAGCGCTGCTGGCGCACCGGTGTGGGAAGGGGAGCCTGGTAAAGCTGCCTCTGGCTTGGCTTGCGCCCTGAACGTCTGACCTGTGTTGGGGCCTCGTCCTCCTGGCTGTCTGACCCATGGCCATCACCTTGTGTGCCTGGGGGTGCAGCTGCAGGGACTGTAGCCGGCTGCTGATCTGCTTTCTGCTTCTTGCTGCGCTGTGTAGGTCGTGAAGGCTGCTTCCTTTTTGCTGGCACTCGCTTCTTTGCTGTTGCTGAGTCGTCCTCAGCAAGGGGTGTGCCTCGTGCTACCGCTAACGTGTCTAGCTGTGGAACAGGGGTGGTGCGGTACAGGCGTGCAATGGCCAGGCGCAGGAAAACACCCTGCTTGTGTGGGTGCTCCACCCGCACCCAGAACTGGATATGTGATGCATATGGTACCTCACCCCACACAGCAACCAACTCATGCTCCCCTGTGTATTGTCCAGGTATGATCTGATGGTACTGGTTCATTACCCAGTTGCTGTTACGCACATGGACCTTGGTGTAGTCCACACTGTGCATGACCCCTACACTGTACTACCCCTACACAGTACTGTAGATGTCTACAGTACTGTAAGTGCACCCGCATGGTACCCCGGGGTACCTTAAGTACTGTAGATGTCTACAGTACTGTAGATGTCTACAGTACTGTTAGTGTCTACAGTACTGTAGGTGTCTACAGTACTGTAGACATCTACAGTACTGTAAGTGCACCCGCATGGTACCCCGGGGTACCTTAAGTACTGTAGATGTCTACAGTACTGTAGATGTCTACAGTACTGTAGACACCTACAGTACTGTAGGTGTCTACAGTACTGTAGGGGTCTACAGTACTGTAGACATCTACAGTACTGTAAGTGCACCCGCATGGTACCCCGGGGTACCTTAAGTACTGTAGATGTCTACAGTACTGTAGATGTCTACAGTACTGTAGACACCTACAGTACTGTAGGTGTCTACAGTACTGTAGGGGTCTACAGTACTGTAGACATCTACAGTACTGTAAGTGCACCCGCATGGTACCCCGGGGTACCTTAAGTACTGTAGATGTCTACAGTACTGTAGATGTCTACAGTACTGTAGACCTTTACAGTACTGTAGGTGTCTACAGTACTGTAGGTGTCTACAGTACTGTAGATGTCTACAGTACTGTAAGTGCACCCGCGTGGTACCCCGGGGTACCTTAAGTACTGTAGATGTCTACAGTACTGTAGATGTCTACAGTACTGTAGATGTCTACAGTACTGTAGGTGTCTACAGTACTGTAGGGGTCTACAGTACTGTAGACATCTACAGTACTGTAAGTGCACCCGCATGGTACCCCGGGGTACCTTAAGTACTGTAGATGTCTACAGTACTGTAGATGTCTACAGTACTGTAGACCTTTACAGTACTGTAGGTGTCTACAGTACTGTAGGGGTCTACAGTACTGTAGACACCTACAGTACTGTAAGTGCACCCGCATGGTACCCCGGGGTACCTTAAGTACTGTAGATGTCTACAGTACTGTAGATGTCTACAGTACTGTAGGTGTCTACAGTACTGTTTGTGCACGCGGCGAGGTACCCTGACAGTACTGTAGATACCTACAGTACTGTAGCATGGCCGTATCTCACCAACCGCGTAAAATCACGAATTTTAGTTTCAACCCCCAATCTTACAATGCCTTCATTAGACTATGTACTAAGTCCGAGGCTCTGAATCTCAAAAATACTGTTACTAATTTGCCTGAGTGCTAGCCACAGTTTTGCCTCAACAGTCCTTCAGATGTATAACAAGCGCATGCAGTACAGTGCTAGTGCAGCCCAGTACTTGGCAGCACTGCTGGACCCTCGCTACAGGCGCCAATCGCAACACGTCACACGTGAGCAGAAGAAACTAGCTGAGCAGCTCCTCATCAAGCTGGCCACTGAGGATGGCAGCGAGGGTGACCGGCCGGCTGCTGAAGCATTGAGCCAGCTAGCACTCTGGCAGCAGCCTGATGTGGTGCTGTTCTCACGCACCAGCTTGTCAGCCGTGTACTTCGCCCCTCAACTGACTACGGACCCTGTCCGCTGGTGGCGGCTGCACGGAGACTCCGCCCCAGAACTGCAGACAGTGGCTCAACGGGTGTTGTGCATCCCCGCCACAGCTGCTGCCAATGAGCGGGTCTTCAGTGCTTTCAGCCACGTGTGGAGTGACAAGCGCGCCAGCCTCATCCTGGGACGCATGTGGATCATGGCCTACATCTACTTCAATAAGTAAGCACTGGCAGCACCGGCTGATCTAACACCGCCGCTGGTGCCCTGCTACCTTGCTGCCCTGCTGCTATTGCTGATGCTGCTGTGGCATGCTGCATGTGCATGTGTGGTGCATGTGCATGTGATTCGTTGTTATTCACTCAGGAGAGTGTTGGAGCGCAAGCCGAAGACCTTGTCGGATGCAGACTGGGAGGAGTACGAGAGGTGGATGCGCAAGACCCCGCAAGACCAGAGCTAGGACTAAGAGGTGAGCCAAAGAGGCATCATGTAATTTTTTGCTTGTGTCACCTACTACTGTGCCATCTCTCTGCTTGTTGTGCAGGTGTTGGAAGGCATGTTGTGCGGGTGCTGGAAGGCATCTGGCGCAACACTCACGTCAGTGGCGCACGCTACAAGGGCGCCAGTTCACTGCAAACATGACTTGCATGGCTGAGATGGGGAGGTTTGACGGTTTGCCAGCCTAGCAACCCAGCAGCTGCTGTCACAGTGCAGACCTGCTTAGGCACGAGTTGATGGCTGATGGTTGGGCTTGATGTTGATGGCTGATGGTTGGGCTAGGAGAGTTGAGATGAGTAAAGATTGCAAACACACAAAGTAACAAAGTAAACAAGTACTCTAGGTTGGCGGAAACAGGGGAAGCAGGGTCGGCGGAAGCAGGGAAGGCGGAAGGGGAAAGGCGAAAAAGATGCCCCGCATGCTTGCATGGGCCCCTTACGGCGGAACCTTACGGATTGGTTAGGCGGAACCTTACGCGTGTGACCACGTATTACGGTAAGCACGTAAGCGGAACCGTAATCCGTAAGCCCGTATCCCACAGCCCTGACAACGCACCCCTGCCCTGACAATGCACACTACGGCCTAGCCAAGAAACCAGCGAGCAGTGGCATCACAGGTTGCAACGTGGGCATGGGGGTCTCTGAGTAGGCCTTTGTGCAACTGGAGCAACTAGCCACCACTGCGGCAAGGGTCCCTTGGGAGGCGATGAAAGGGAAAGTGCAATCCCATGGCACCGGCCGCACACAGAACTTGCACAAAACTTCACATTTGCCTTGACCGGCCTGGCTGTGTTCCTGCCCAATACACAGCTGAGGATTTCAGGGGCGAGCTGTAACAGGTGAGCAAGAGGTCTAGCTTGTGGGGAAGTAGAGCAAGGCATGAGCACATGTGGCATGCCTGCAGCTTCATCATTGATAGGGGCCACCCTAGGAGGCATGTCAGCAAGGTGCCATACTCATCCTGCTAGAATAACATACAGAAAAGATGGATGTCAGGTATAGGTACGGGCACACGATGAAGGCAGAGCATCAATATTTGGCATCACACAGGCAAAATTAGAACGCCCAATGTGGGGCTCGAACCCACGACCACCAGATTAAGAGTCTGGCGCTCTACCAACTGAGCTAACCGGGCTTGCTGGGATCTGGATGATTTGTGACTCAGACATCTGACCATTTCATGCTGACACTGTCGAAAAGAGCAGCTGTCGAGCTGCAGCTAGGTGGCGGACGTGGTCAAGGATCAGCCTTGCATTGCCGTGTTACTGTGTGGCTGGCCTGTACAGGATTATGGCGAGTTAAGACATTAGGGCAGGTCATGACACTGTGGTAAAATGCACGCGTATGTTTTGAGCATTGCCGCTTGAAGGCACAGCCCGTGTGTACAGGCTCTCTGAGTGGCTGGCTGAACCTGCCCAGGTTTGACAGCTGCATTGGGTAGTGCACACCAGTATCCATTCCTGACGTGTTTCATGCCATATTGTGGCATTTCATTGCGCACGCTATCAAATATGTTGACAATAACACTGGTGCACACAGATGCCACGTTGCAGAGGCTGTCACCCTCCCCTGCTGGCTGCAGGTAGCAGGCTCTGCTGAGCAGTTCCTCAAGGTAGATGTGGAGTACGTGAAGGCCACGAGCGTGCTGTTCCTTTAAGTATGGCGACGGAGAGGCCGGGGAGCTTGTTTACAGTGCGTTGCGGTCACAGCCCCTGGGTTGCCCACCCTTTGACGACATGGCTGTCCCAGGCATTGCAGGGAAGGAAGCCTGCTTGCCAAGTCGTGCCAAGCCCTGGTCGGGGAACCAGGCTGGATTGAGCTAGACAGGCCAATGAAAGTTAAGCCTGGAAACTGTAGCACTGCATACGAGCACTGCCTACCTGTTTCTGAGCTACACAATCATAGGAGTCGTGCACAATGTATTCATGGGCTGGTGTGCTGACATTGGCTAGCGTGCTGAGGCAGGTTGCGGCCCCTCTGGCAGCAGCCCAGCAGCAGACCCCTCTGGCAGCAGCCCAGCAGCAGACCCCTCTGGCAGCAGCCCAGCAGCAGACCCCTCTGGCAGCAGCCCAACAGCAGACCACTCTGGCAGCAGCCCAGCAGCAGACCCCTCTGGCAGCAGCCCAGCAGCAGACCCCTCTGGCAGCAGCCCAGCAGCCGGCCCCTCTGGCAGCAGCCCAGCAGCTGAAGACCGCTCTGGCAGCAGCAGCAACAAGCGCCAACCAGCGGACATAGGTAGCGGCCTGGCTGACGAGCGGGCGTTCCTGTTTGACCCAGCCACTCAGGTGTGCATGGGGCTGGACCCTGGTGCCATCCAGGCAGTCAACGCAGCTTCAGGGGTGTGGCGTGCGGATGGCTGCTTGCAAGGCTTCCACAGGAGCAAGCTGACCAGGAGCCAGGTGCAGCATGACAGCGGCCTGATCCAGGCTCGCCACAACACTCAGCGGTGGCAACGTCAAGCTCGAGCAGCAGCACCTGGCAGGAGCCACGCCAGCAGGCACCTCCCTGGTGGCCATCCAGCGGCATGTAGCTGTCACCCTGGCCACTTGGGATGCAGTGTGGGGGGAGTACCTGCATCCCAAATGGGCTGAGCAGAAGATGAGGCTGCATGGTGCGCAGGAGAAGGTCCTGGAGCGCTACTTCAAGAAGGTGGGAGTGCGAAGGGGAGGGGGGGAGGGACAGGACCAGAGGCTGATGACTGCCCCACATGTGACCTGCTAGGAATGCCATGTCCCCAGTTCTGCCAAGGATGTCATCTGCATTGTGTGCCTTGTGTGCCATGCAGTTGGAGGAGGAGGCAGCCAGCGTGTCCCTGCAGTTGTGGGGGGCCCGCAAGCAGCTGGTGGTGTTCTTTGGCAACGCAGGCATTGGCACCCGGGGTGGGTGGGGGGCCAAGGCCGTGCTGCAGGCCTGCCGCAAGGTGGTGGAGAGGCCCAACAGCGGCAAGCCAACCGACAGGGTGCCAGGCGAGGTGGTGACAGTGGATGGGTTCCGAACCAACAGGGTCAGCTCGATCATGAACAGCCCCCAGCCCTGTGAGGAGGAGCTGGACAGCAGCAGCCCACCAGGCCTGAGGACTGGAAGCCCAAGCCGGGTCAGATGCAGAACCGCTTGTTGCGGTCAGCCTGGAGCAAGCGGTTTGAGGCGCCAGTGCGGGGACTCATGTGGTGCCCTTGGCTGGCCCAGGCCACCCCTGGGGACCTTGGCAAATGGGTGGAGAGCGATTGCAACGCAGCCCTCCACCTCCAGCGGGCAGGGGAGAGCAAGTGGCGCCCACTGGAGCTGTGCAGTTGGCCACACCAAGGAAGGCTTCCAGCCAAGGGCAAGGAGTACCCAGCAATGGTTTTCAAGAAGCTGCGAGACCGAGCACCCTAGGCCCAAGCCCAGCAGCCTGTAGCACAGTAGCATGTGTGCACTGCGCAATGCTTGAACTGTTGCTTACATCAGAGCATGTGTTTCATGCCAACATCGATCGCCCGGCCTTCGCAAGCGAATTGGGGTAGGGAATCAGGTATTGGTGCCGGATGCTTGTTGCATGCAAACAGTTCGGAATACAGATATCCCTTTCCATTACGAGAAAATCACAAATCGTTATATACCCGTAATAATCAGATTATCCAGAGGTCGGGACGTGTCAGGGCTGTTACGGGTCAGCCCCTGCCCATAATAGTGGGGGAGTAATGTTTTGTACTGCTTAGCCCCCCCCTTTTGTCGTCTCTCACGCTTGCATGTGAACCAGTCGTTGTTTACATGTCCCATCTCAAAATACCCTGCCGTTCCCACCCTTACCGTCACTCGTCTTCATCACTGCTTGCAAAAGCAAGAAACATTTGGTGGAGCATTTTCTTGGGTTTCGGGGCAGGCGGCCTTCCACCCACCGCCGCGACAGCGGGGAGGTCAGCAGTTGGGGCAGCTGGCAGGGCAGCAGCTGGTGGCAGGGAATGCAGGGGAGCTGTTGGGGCAAGAGCAAGGGGGTCAGCAGCACGGGGTGGAGCGTGCATCTCCTCCAAGTCACCAGCTTTGCCAGCCACTGAGAGTGCGAACCCAGCCTCCTTACTAGCAACTGCATCGCCATCTACCCTCTGCCCCGCAGCACCCCCTAGCCTTGGTTGGGGTTCTGCAGCGGCAGGGCGAGGCAGCTGCTGCTGTTGTTGCTGTTGCTGTTGTTGCTGCTGGTTCAGATGAAGGTTAGGTACATGGCTATGTTGGTGCTGCTGAACCCTAGCCCAGCTCCCCAACTCAGCTTGCTTCACAGGCACCCCATTCTGAACCACCCCCTGCTTCCCAGCCCACTGAGCTGCAGCAGATGGGCGCCCCAAGGGGAAGCCCCGGCACCCAGGTGCTTCATTGCCGGCTGCACCCTCCGCCTGCAGCACCTCCCCACAGGCAACTGCCGCCAACCCAGCCCCCAACCCCTGGTTAGCCCCCACCTCAGTCAAGGGCTGGCTGTCACTGATATCGTACTGGAACTCTAGAGGAAACGAGGCGGCTGCCTGGCCCATTGGCAGTGAAGACCCTGCCCCCGCCCCAGGCGCTGCCCGCAACCCAGGTCCATCCCCTGCCACAACCCCCAGTGCACTGGGCCCTGCCCCAACCCCAGCCCTAATCCCATGCACTGCCTCAGCTCCAGCAGCCCCTACCCCAAACCCAGCCTCAATCCTATGCACTGCCCCAGCTGCAGGCCCAGCTGCAGGCCCAGCCCCAGGCCCAGCCCCAGGCCTAGTCTCAGCCTCGGTGGTGATCAGTGACGCAGCCCCAGCTCCTCCACATGCCACCAGGGCAGGCAGCGGGCCACTCCTCCTCAACCTCTTTGTGCTGCCACAGCCCGCTGCATCACTCTCATCTGGCAATGACCCAGAGCTGTGAAGGGACCTCCTGACGGGCTGGGCTGAACTGGGCTCCTGCTGCTGCTGCTGCTGCTGCTGCTGCTGCTGCTGCTGCTGCTGCTGCTGCTGCCAGCCTTCGAGATCATTGTGGGTACTACTCTTGACTTCATTCCATTGCTGCTCCATGTAACCCCTCCCCCCTTGGCTGCCCCAGCTGGTCCTCCCCGTCCCTGCCTCCACCCCTCTCATGCCAGCCAGCTCAATCGCTGCCGGGACCTGGGCTGTAGGAGGGGCTGGCACAGGTGCAGGTGCAGACAGCGGCGCAAGGGCAGAGAGGCTGGCAGGCTGGTCCTGGTGCAGGGGCGGGTGCAAGACAAGGAGGGCAGGCCCACTGCCCTCACCTGCTACCGCATGAACAGGCTGCAGGCTCTCGTGCTGGGTGCAGGCGGTGCGCAGGCCCTGGGCCTGACCTGCCCCGTGCAACAGGGGCAGGAGGGAGGGGGTGGGGTGTGTGGCTGGGGGCTGTGTGGGCTGTGCTGAGGGGGCTGCCTGGTCAGACTGAGCGGCAAGGGTGGCGGAGCAGGGGCTGGGAATGCTGGTGCCAAGGGCTGAGGCAGCAGGGGCGACAGGGGCAGGGCTCAGTGGTGTGGGTTGGAGGGGGCCCTGCGGTGGTGCAGGGATGGCGGGCGGAGTCGCTGCTGCTGCCGCTGCTGTGGCCGTGCTCATGACGTCAGCAGTGGTGGTGGCATGAGCAGTGGGTGGTTGGACCCCTGGACAAGGACCTGCAACAGGGTTCAGGGGAGGGGCAGCGTCAGGCAGCGCTGTGCTAGCGTGGAGCTGGCTATGCAGAAGGACGTCAGCCTGCTCCTGCTGCCCCCCTTGCTGCCCCTTCCCCTGCCTCTCCCCTTGTCCCCCATAACGCAGCCCCGCGCCCTGCTGCTGCTGGGCCTGACCCTGGTCCAGCCATGGCTGCAGGGGCGGCTGCTGCAGTCCGCCCGTCTGCTCCTGTGCCTGATGAGGGGCGAGCAGCAGCCCCCCAAGCCCCCGGGACACAGGAGCCACCGTCACAGGCGTTGCCACTTGGGGGGGTGTAGCAGCAGCTCCTGCCAGGGTCGAAGCAGCGTCCGGCACAACGGGTGCTGGCAGCAGCACACCCCTGGCCTCCCCTGCTCCTGCCCCGACTGCCTCTGAACCCCCTCCTGCCCCTCGTGCCCCCTCCTCTGCCCCTCCCCCTGCCCCAGCCCCTCGCTCCAACACCTCTGACACCGCCCTTGGCCCAGCCCCCCCTGCCCCTGCCGCAGCCACCAGGTCAGGAGTGGCAGGACAGGCGGCGGGGATGGCCTGGCCAGACGAGGTCGCTTGCAAAGCTGCAGTGGCCACTGCTGGTTCTGAGGCTGGGCGCAGCTGAGCTGCTGCCCCTGTACTGGAGTTGATCTGGAGGGGTGCTGCTGTAGGCGTGCTGGGCAAGGCCTCCGGGCTCACAATGGCAGCGTGTTGGGCAGTGGTGGCAGGCTCAGGACGGGAGATGCTGTTGTCGGCATCAGCACCCAAATCCACAGCCGTGAGTAGGCCTAACTGCTGCTGCTGCTGCTGCTCCTCCAGCTGCTGCTGCTGCTGCTGCTGCTGCTGCTCTTCCAGCTGCTGCTGCTGCTGCTGCTGCTGCTCCAGCTGCTGCTGTCGCTGCTTCTGCGCGCCATCCACTCCCCCTGCTGTACCTGCTGCTGCCCCCATTGCGAAAGTGGTAAGGCTGGCGGTGTGGCTAGGTGCGCCAGCTTCCGCCCTCCCCCCCCACCGTCTAGGCTGCCCCAGCTGCTGTTCCAGTGCAGCAGCAGCAGGGCCTGGGGCCGTTTGCAACAGAGCTGGGGTCGCCCCCTCACCCTGTGGATCAGCTACCGCCTCTACTGAGGCAGGGGCAGGAAGGCTGGGGTCTGCTGTGACCTGATGGCCAGCCTGCCCCAGGGGCAGTTCAGACAGTTCAGGAAGAGCAGGCAGGACTGGTGCTGCTGCGGCTGCAGCAGCTCCTCCTTCTCTTGCGCCTCCTGTTGAATCTGCTGCTGCCTCTGCTCCCATTGCTGCTGCTGCAGCTATTGCCGCTGTGTCAAGAGCATGGGGAGGTGATGGCTCCAGCTGGCCAAGCTTTCCCAGGACCCCAGCAGGTGGGGAGACCAGCCCATTGGCTGCGTTTCCTTCTGCTGCTCTCACTGCATTACTTGCAGCTGCATCATGAACTGCCGCCCGGACTCCTGCTTCGCCTCCTATGGCTCCCTCTGCTCCCTCTGCTGCTGCTGCTGCTGCTGCTGCTGCCTTGCCCTGCTGCTCTGCCCTGCTGCCCTGCCCTGTCAGCATAGGGAGCAACAAGCTGGCAGGACTGTGGGCAGGGGCAGCAGGGGGGAGTAGGAGCGCTGTTACTGCTGCTGCTGCTAAGCCAGTCCCTGGATGGGTGGCAGGCACCTGGGCTGAGATCCCGTTGGCAGCAGCAGTGGGGGGCAGGGGCCCTGGCAGGGGCTGCGCCGCACTGGGCAGTAGAGTGAGAGAGGGTGAGGCGTGAGGGGCAGGACGAAGGGCAGGGGAGGCAGGGGCTGAGGGTATGTAGTTGGCTGGGGACAACACCAGCTGCGACGCCTGATGGGATGTGTGGTGCACCAGCTGAAGATGATCTGACGGCTCCTCTCCGCCAGCTTCACCCTGCTGCTCGGCTGCTGCTGCAACCATCACTCCAGCTGCCGTTCCTCCTGCTGGTGGCCCTGCTGCTGGCACTGCTGTTGGCACTGTTGCTGCTTCTGGTACCTGCACAGCTGATGTCACTGCTCTTGCTGCATCAATTGGCACAGCTGGTGGCCCTGCAACCACGCCATCTGGGCCGAGAGCAAGAGCAGGAGCAGGAGGAGGTGCAGGTGCCCCAGGAGGTCCAGCCTGCCCTGCTGCTGCTCCCGCTCTGACCCCTGCCAGCTCAGCCACCGCTCTGTCTGCCCTCAGGCCTGCCGCTGCCGCTGCTGCCAAGGCTGCCTGCTCCCGCAGCCGTCCCTCCGAGGCCGCGCCCACCGCCTTAGCGTGAGCAGTGACGGCAGCGGCAGTGAGGCCCTGCAGCTGGAGGGTCTGGGTCTGCAGGGTGCCTGTGGTGGCGGCCAGGGTGGACTCGCTCTGCTGCAGCAGCCTGGCCAGCTCTGCCTTGTCCTGGGGTGCGGGAGGGGTGGGGAGAAGCAGCAAGGCATGGGGTGGCATGGGAGTGGGTGTGGGGAGGGGTGAGGAAGGGAATGGCAACAGGCGGAGGGGTGGAGGGGCAGGAGGGGTGGAGGGAGAGGCACAGGGGCAGCAGCAGCAGTGGCGACAGCAGTGATGCACGTGTAGTTATGGCGTCAGCAGCAGCAGCAGCAGCAGCAGCAGCAGTTGATGATGAAGGTCAGACGCATCCACTGTGTACCACCCACTGACCTTGAGCTCTGCTTGCAGTTCCAGCTGCTGTTGCTCCAGCTGCTGTGCCAGGGCGGAGCTGTCTGCTTGGGATGAGGCCAGGCTCTGTTGGAGCTGTGACAGGGAAAGGCGCAGCTGCCGGGACTGCTCTTCTGACTGTTGTAGGGCCTGAAAGTGTCAGGCAGTCACGTGCCCAGGGTCACCCCCCATGTCACACCCCACTTGTTTAAATCTCACACTTGTTTAAGCACCCCACCCCGCCCGCAGTTGTGAAGCTCTTCCCGGCCCTAGCTACCTTTTGTGTGGCCTGCAGCGCCGCCTGCCGCTCCTCCAGCTGCGCCACCAGCTGCTCCCGGTCCATGAGGCTGGTGAGGACGCGGGCGCTGTGGGCAGCCAGGGCGCTCTGCTGCTTGTCGAGTGCAGCCTTGGCTAGGTCGACCTGCAGATGCACAGGGCATGGCAGGCATGGAGAAAAAAACAGAGATGAATATAGATAGCTGAACGTGGCTGGGCTGGGGCCGGATGGGTTGGGGTCAGATTTTGTCGGGGGTTGGGGTTGGGGTGGAGCAGAGAGGTGCGGTGCAGGGCCATGCCAGCTGACCTGCTGCCTTAAGCGCGCTAGCTCAGCCTCCAAGGCATCTGACATCAAGGATTGGCGCGCCCCAGCCGCTGCCACCACCCCCTTCTCGGCCTCAGCAGCAGCCAGTGCAGCCCGCAAGCTGGTCACCTGAAGCCGCAGGTCACGGCTTGTACTCTCCCTGCACCAGCAGCAGCAGCAGCAGCAGCAGCAGCTGCACCATCGGTATGCAGTGCAGGGAGATGCAGGTATGCAGTGTAGGGATGTAGTGCAGGCATGCAGTGTAGGGATGTAGTGTGGGCATGCAGTGTAGGGAGATAGCAGCCATGCCTGCCCAAGCTCGCAGTGGCGTACATCTGGCCCTGCTCCCAGCTCTTACGTAGTCGATGCCTCGCAGCTAGTAGTGATGATGCAACCCCTTACCTGCTGCTGCCCATGCCCGCCACCTTCCCCCTCCCTCCCTTACCTCCATCTACAAGCCCCACCTCCCTCATCTCCACTACTGCCCCTACCTCCCCTATTCTCCCTTACCTGCTGCTGGCCAGAGCCTCCAGCTCGCCCTTGCGCAGCTCAAGCTGCCGCTGTGCCTCACTGCTGTTGGTGCGCTCCACAGCCAACTGCTCATGCATCAGGCAGCCAGCGGCACATGCAGCCACACCAGGGCTGGACACTTCCCCAGAGGCATGGAGTTGCACAGCAGGTACTAGTCAGGGACACTTGGATGAGAGGGCACAAGAAGGAAGGTGGAAACCAGAAGCATAACGATGACGTATGTACCAGGACAGATCGGAGGAGGTGCAAGTGTGCCCAAGGCCACAGGTTGGTGGGAGGGACTGCATGGAGGCTCTCCTTTGACACAGCTCCTTTGACACAGCTCCTTTGACACAGCTCCTCCGCTACAGAAGAGGAGGTCACGGCCGTCAAGTAGGCTATCATGGGCTGGGAATGTGGAAACTAAGTGATATGTGTAATGGATTTCACTTCCGCCTCATTCCGCTTGCCGCCACTCCGGTTGGATGGCGACCTGATGCACCACCCAGCACGGCCACTCCTCTCCGATGGTGTTGCTCAGTCCATGTGATGTCCCCGAAAAGGAACTGCAAGCGCCCCGTCTCCCCAGCACCCTCCGCAGCCGGTAAGCCGCAGAGCTTGAGGAAAGGCCCCGAAGCTAACTGACGACGGGCCAGGCAGAGGCTGCACCGGGCTGCAGAATACCGCCGAGGCATAGATGGACGGGCACAGATAGATGGACTGGGTACCCCCAGCAGGCCAGGTCAACCAGCGGCTGTTGCGCCCAGCATGGAGCCTGCGGCATTCTAAGGATGTGCGGGGCCTTAAGTGGTGCCATGAGGTGCCGCCCAACCCCCCTCCCCCTCCCCCAGCTCAGCACCCGCCTGCCCAGGGCCCCCCTCCCCCTCCCCCAGCTCAGCACCCGCCTGCCCAGGGCCCCCCTGCCCCTGCCCCTGCCCAGGACCCCCCTGCCCCTGCCCAGGCCCCCCCTCCCCCTGCCCAGGCCCCCCCTCCCCTCCCCCCAGCCCAGGCCCCACTCCCTCCCCCTCCCCCTGCCCAGCCCCTCCCCGCTGCACCTGGCCCAGCACCACGACCCCAGGCCCCTTCATGGGGCAGGTGGCTGGACCGGGACACCAACCCCTGCCTCAATTTCCAGCGCATTGGGGAGAGCAAGCAGCGCCCCCTGGAGCTGTGCAGCTGGAAGGACAGGGGGGCTCTGCCCCCCGTTGGCAAGGAGTACCAGCAGGGCTACAAGCGGGTCAATGACCGGCTTCCAAAGGTCAGGCAGAGGCTGCACCGGGCTGCAGAATACCGCCGAGGCATAGATGGACGGGCCCGCAACAATGCGTAGGCCCTAGTAGTTTGCAAAGGCTGCCAGCCTTACACAGCATTAAGCTGTTAGTTTTGATGAGGTGCCCAGTCGTCAAGGGGGATTAGCCCCTTGAACGAGTGCCACCGGAGTGGGGTTTGTAGTCATCAAGGGTGCGACCGAGGATGCTACAACTTGTTTGTAGTAGCTGAGTGAGATTACCCACAGTCCAACATGTTGTTCCTTGTTGAATGAGTTTTGTTGGACTGCATGGAGGCTCTAAGCTGTGCAAGGCTAATGTAAACCATGTGGCTTTAGAGGTTCAAGCTTGTGAAGCTCAGGCTCAAGAAGCTCAAGCTCAATGAGCTCATAGCTTAACGAGCTGGTCATCAATCCAGATGAAGGGCAGACTTGGTCGGCTTGCTTGGTTGCATTCGTCTGGTGAGCACATTGTGTAATCACAACTTTCATTGCCCTGCTATATATATGTACCTGTGCTTGCAAGGCAGCCAGCTGGTCTTGGTGCTCCGATGTTGCTGCTCTCAATGCAGCTTTGGCTGCAGTTGCCTGTTCCTCCAATTGCGAGGCGGCCTGCAGGCAGGCAGCCAGTCGCTTAGTGTACATGCATCGTGTGCAAGCACTGCTCTGCACGACATACAAGCTTTGCTTCTGCAGCCGCCGCAACGGCATCGGTCTTCGCCTGTTTGAGAGACGTGATTTCGGCTTCGAGACCCGCGGCCTTTGCAGCCAAATGCGCGATGGCAAGCCCAGGTGGGGTTGCCATGATGCTGTCGTCTGGCGCAACCCAGGACCGCTTGCGCTTCGTTCCCGGCAGCACATTTCCTGTCTCCGGGGCATCGTCTGGCTCTAGAAATGCATCCAAAGGCACTGCATCGGGCATTGCTGGGTGCAGCTGTGCGTCCGAGGTGCTGTGCGACCAGGTTCAAACTGTCCCCATGTCACGCGCAACTGTCGTACATGCTCGGGCATCTGCTCGGGCACGGGCTCAAGCACAGGAGCTCACCGCCGGCAATAGCCAGCGTCACATCTGGCTTTAATTTATAAGGAGGACTATATCAACGAGTTTTGACCTGCGCGTGTGATACACGGGCTCCTCTGCGCTGGGGAAAGGTAGCTCTCAAGGGATAGATGTCATCAAGGGTGCGACCGAGGATGCTACAACTTGTTTGTAGTAGCTGAGTGAGATTACCCACAGTCCAACATGTTGTTCCTTGTTGAATGAGTTTTGTTTGTCTGATTAGTAGGGAGCGACCGGCCCGACTATAATTATATTTATAGTTTTATATGGCTTGAGCACTTTTATAGTTTTTATAGGTCCTCGAATCTTGCACCCGCTTCCACCGCCGACCAGCGCAATGGCTGCGCCTAGCCCCGATGACCCCAATGCGCTGGGGTCGGATGGTCTGCCCAAGTTTGCCCGTACCACCACACAAACCTTTGGAGGGAAACCAGGCTCAGGTGTACAGCCAGGTCAAAGGCTTCAATACGCGCGCCAACTACATTATCCGAGTCAGCCAAGAGCAGCAGGTGGGAGGCGCTTGGAGCGTCAGCTTGGACTTCCGGTGAGTGCACATGCGGCTCGGGTGTTAATCTTGTTCATCTGCTTGCTAAGCCTTAGCTGACTGATGATTGCTTGCAGTTGTAGACAGCTGGAGCATGACAAGTGTAGCATGGCTTGGTGGTTGCAAGCAAGGCAGCAACGGCGTAGAGCAGCAGCCAACAAGGAGGTTGCAAGGAGTCAGCAAGGCATGATACGGAGCAAAACTGTGAGTGGCCGGCCCCTGGACATGAGTGGCCCCCAATGCCCAGATCACAAGGATGCCTCTTGCTGGCTGCAGGCTTGATGTTCACACTCCTGTCCCTTGCCCCCTTCTACCTTCCTTACCCCGTCCCACCACCACCACTTCCGAGTCTTCTACCCACCTACTTCCCCCCCTTCCCTCCCCCCCATCCCACGACACACGCTGGAGCTTGGAGGAGGGAGTGATTAGATGTCAGAACAGTATAGCAATTGAGGGAGCGCATGGGTTGCCTACATTGTAGTGTAATCAGCACAATGTCTGGCGCAGAGTGCGAAAGTACAGCTGTCCTACTACCAGGGGTCGATTCCCTGTCAGTTGGGGCGCCTGCAGATAACTAGGGTACGCCCATATAATTATAGTTGGCTCGGATTCCTATAAAAAGCTATAATTATAGGCTATAGGACTTTAATTATAGCTTGGCTCAGTAGCTTGACATCCTAGTGCGAGAGGTTACGGGTTCGACCCCACGCAAGAGCGTACTTTTCACGTCAGCTTAAACAAGCCGTGAGCAGCCCATCGACCCGCATGTTCATAGCAAGCTCATACACAAGACAAGTGAGTTCACGAAATGTTTACGGTGCGACGTTGAGAGGCGGTGATGAACAGCAAATGTGACAGTCAATGTGAGGTAGGCTTATGCGAAGATGTTGATACGGGTGTGGGTTGGGGTAGGCTAGGGGAAGGGAGGGGGGGGTTATGTCTGAAAGCGGTCTTGCCAACTCCGGGCAGGGTCCTACCGACCCTGCGGAGGGTCGTCATGGAGGGTCATTTTACATTCTCTCCACAATGTTGATTCTGATCTAATACAAACTTGCCATCTCATGTCTTACAATCATTGCTTTGTGCTTAGTGGTACACCACACCAAAAAAGCAGAAGCACTGGCAGCAATACATGTCTTGATGCTGAACTGCCTTGCAACACCACTACAGAAGACATGTATCGCTGATGCTAAGTAGATGCAATGATGCAAGAAGGTGGCAACACCACACAACACAACAACACCTCAGCAACACACCACCACCACAACACATTGACTTATGCCTCACACACCACCTATGCTATGTGCACAACAAGCAAGGACCGGCTCCAGGCTGCCTGCTCCAAGCTCCAGCGTGTGTCGTGGGATGGGGGGGAGGGAAGGGGGGGAAGTAGGTGGGTAGAAGACTCGGAAGTGGTGGTGGTGGGACGGGGTAAGGAAGGTAGAAGGGGGCAAGGGACAGGAGTGTGAACATCAAGCCTGCAGCCAGCAAGAGGCATCCTTGTGATCTGGGCATTGGGGGCCACTCATGTCCAGGGGCCGGCCACTCACAGTTTTGCTCCGTATCATGCCTTGCTGACTCCTTGCAACCTCCTTGTTGGCTGCTGCTCTACGCCGTTGCTGCCTTGCTTGCAACCACCAAGCCATGCTACACTTGTCATGCTCCAGCTGTCTACAACTGCAAGCAATCATCAGTCAGCTAAGGCTTAGCAAGCAGATGAACAAGATTAACACCCGAGCCGCATGTGCACTCACCGGAAGTCCAAGCTGACGCTCCAAGCGCCTCCCACCTGCTGCTCTTGGCTGACTCGGATAATGTAGTTGGCGCGCGTATTGAAGCCTTTGACCTGGCTGTACACCTGAGCCTGGTTTCCCTCCAAAGGTTTGTGTGGTGGTACGGGCAAACTTGGGCAGACCATCCGACCCCAGCGCATTGGGGTCATCGGGGCTAGGCGCAGCCATTGCGCTGGTCGGCGGTGGAAGCGGATGCAAGATTCGAGGACCTATAAAAACTATAAAAGTGCTCAAGCCATATAAAACTATAAATATAATTATAGTCGGGCCGGTCGCTCCCTACAGATAACCCAATCCCTGCCATGGTGTTGTTTATCGTGGCCCCGGCTGCTGTCCCAGTGCTGTGTTTTACACCTCCAACGCCTCCCGCCTGGAGGTGCGAGAGTGCTGTAGAGGAGTGTCACACTGGTATGAGCAGGTATGAGCTGGTAGCTGGTATGAAAAGGCAGGGCCACCAGTCCTGCAGACTGGAAGCCCATAGCAGGGCATGTGGAACAGCGCTTGCTGCGCCCAGCCCGGAGCCAGCAGCTTGACCAGGCAGTGCGGGGCCTGATGTGGAGCCTGGTAGTGGGCCCCCGCAAGCCCCCACAGACCCCAAGCAACAGCCAGGAAGCCACACAGCCAGCAGCCTCAGAGCCTGGGCCAGCACTCCCCTGCAGGCAGCTGAGCCCAGCTAGCCCGCAGAGGGCACAGGCAAGGCCGAGGGCAAGGCTGACTAACCAAAACCAGCACCACAGCCTGGCAGGTGGGTAGACCGGGACTGCATTGCAGCGCTGAACATGCAGCGCATCGGGGAGGCCACGTGGCGCTTACTGGAGCTATGCTGGTGGCCAGAGCAGGGGAAGTTGCCAGCCGAGGGCAAGGAGTACCCAGGCCTGGGGTACAAGCGGCTGCGAGACCGGCCACCCAAGGCCCAGCAGCAGCAGCAGCCTGCTGCAGCACAGTGGTGTGTACCCCCTTTGAGCTGTTATCAGCTAACAATATACGCATGTTTGTCATGCCAAGTGTAGACTATAGCCCTCAGGGGTCAGGCAACGGTGGAGGTGGTAGGCGACCATGTGTATGCCCATGTGTATGCCATGTGCATGCCATGTGCATGGGAACTCCACACAGACAAAACACAGTATTGTAGTGGTCTTCGCCCTGTGGTCTAGTAATGAAGGCCCTAGTGAGGGTCAAGGTGCTGTTGTTCATCGTCAAACTGTTTTCTTCATGTCAAATGATTCACGTACTTCACCGCCTTCGCTAGTAGTGATGCACTCCTCGATGCTCGTGCGAAACTCCTCGGTGCTCAGCCGGGGCTCTGTTGCAGAATGTGGGAAGCGTGCACCCCAGCCCTGGCTGACGCATCGGACCCAGCAAGGAACGCGTAGTGCAGTTCGGCAGCACGCGGCACTGAGCCGCACAGGCAGGACGGGAGTGGTAATTGTTGACCACGGCTCAAGGAAGCGAGACTCCAACGAGATGCTGGTGAGTGTCAAGCCTGCACACCCTCCAATGGGCTTGGACCCATCTCAATAACATAGGCAAGGCAGCTGCACAATGAAGATGGTAAACTGAGCTGCCCGTACAGACACATTTTGGGCTCCTATACCAGCAAGTCACGGGTGCAGAGATCGTGGAGGTGGCGCACATGGAAATAGCCGAGCCCACAATCGAGCAAGCAGTAGGTGAGCAGAGAACTGGGAGAGCCACTGTGGTTCAGGCTAGGGCAACGATTTCTCACTGTAGTTCTGTGGCGTGGAGGGATGTGCACTCGTGGTGACACATGGGCCTATAGATTATGCATGACACCTGTGGCTCACAGCACCAAGTTAACGACACCACGTGTCCCCTTAAGCATGATGGCTGGTTGGCTGAGTTCTTGCATTGCAACGAAACTGCGCACAACTGAGCTTCCGCAACTGAGCTTGCATGGCATGCATCTGGATCATAGTGGGCCTGTCCGCATGCTCCCGCTTAAGCTCTTCTTACTTGCTACCCTCGACTGTCTTCTTCTATCCCTGGTCATCACCCTTACCCTGCTGGTTCAAGGTGTAATCACACAGCCCTGGCCCTGACTGTGACCACCCTTCTTGCCCGCTCTTCTCCAGGGCGCTGTGCTGCTGCTGGGGCTGACACGGTGGTGGTGGCGCCCTACTTCCTGTCCCGTGGTCGACACATCCAGGTGTGATGCCAGGTGTGACCACTCACCCTTTGACGCCAGCAGTGTATTGGGTTAGGCAACAAGGGCGGTCCTGCACAACTGGCATCAATACTCAGCAGGCAGCACAAGCAGAAAGGGTTGGCAGGCAGCATGTATATGTAGGGTGGTTAGGTGGCAAGGAAGAGGAGATGAGGGAAGCAAGGGCATCAGCTTATACTGCTTGCAGCAGCGTGACTGGGATCTAGTGCCATGCGTGCCATAGTGAAGTGCGGCAAGGCTCTGCTGTGCCACAGGAGGACATCCCTGCCTTGGTCAAGGAAGCTCAGGCAAAGCACCCAGCTGTGACCTGCGTGGTGGCCGACCCCATAGGTGCGTCCCGCCAAGGTTCCCTCGTTTGCGGGAAGTCATAGGGGTCATTGGGGTGGGTGCGGCAGGCTAGAGCTTTGTGACTGGCCTGGGTTGAGCAGGCCAGGGGATCAACAGCACTGTATTATGGTTTAACTGATGTGCTGGCAAGGGTGTAATGGTGGTGGTGATGGTACTGATGTGATGGTGTGATGTGATGGTGCTGATGTGATGGTGGTGGTACTGTTGAGACTGGTAGCGCATTCAGTGCTGCCGCTGGGTGCTGCACTCATGCAGGCATCGACCCACTCATGGCAAAGATCATAGAGGCCCGGGTGCAAGCCGCAGTGACCCGCACACCTAACTCTGCAGCCATGGCCGCAGCGCAGTGAGCCTGTAAATCCTAGTAAGACCTGATACCTGCTGCTGCCTGGCTGGCACCAGCGGGCAGGTGCCCTTTGAGTTGCCAGCTGTACAGCATGGCAAAGCATCTCCAAGAGTGGTGCTGCACCTCTGGTGACGTGATGTGACCCGCTGATGACCTGATGACGGCTGGCAGACACTCCCTACCTGCAGTCAGGTGACCAGATGACGATTGAGCATTGCTGAGGAGTGAGGGTGCTATTAAGACGACGTGGGCGGCGCTTGAAGGGAAGATGTCTTGGGCATGGGACTGCCTTGGTCTGTGTTTAATGACTAGGTATGAATGTAGGATGAGTGTTGCGAGCCTGTTTTGAGATCTGGTGTGGAGAGCGTGTGAGAGTTGCCTTAAAGGAATCCTCTAATTGTGATCACACGTGCTTCTATATCCCTTTCACCTCATAAGAAGGTTAACGGTGCATTTGCTACTAATATTGCTCATGTGCAGACCATGAACTCGTTTAGCGCACAAATTGTGTGAGAAGGAAATTCATGCCAGCGTGGCCTGACCTCTGTCGTCCTGTCGTTTTACCTCTAGGGTGGTGCTCTCTGCGCACTCACGCTTTGCACGCAATTAACTAGTGAATACAGACGACCCCCAGGAGAAGCATGCTTACCGCAGGTTCGGTGGCAGGTAAGCCAAGCGGCGGTACCCGCAGTCCAGCCTCGAGTCTGTGGACACCCGTGTGCGACGCTCCTGTACATATATCTCCCCAGGCTCCCCAGTAGCAAAGCCTAGGCATCGTGACGCGTGCTCCTTGGCAGCGTCAAAAGCGGGTGGTGGGTGGCCGCAGCTGCTCGGAGCAGATTTTCCTAGTAACGGGGCCGGTGTTGGGGTTCACCTAGTAGCCCTTCTTGCACCCTACTTGCCTTCTCTGCCGCAGGCCGCCCCTCTCCGTCTCGATTGTTTGGAGCGCTGCAATGTTCGGCAGATCGCGAGGAGTTCAGTTGCAATCGCAACAGCGACCTTGGCCCACTCTTCTTTAGGGTAAGCAGTTCTTATGGATTCCTCATGCGTCTACCCGGTTTTCCTCGAAACAGTGTCTTGCTGGGCCCAACCTTTACATGCTCACTTCCATTCATCTTTAGTGAGAGCAAAAGGAAACTGTGAACCCTACAACACACCTTTGTACTTGAGAGTGAACATGAGTGGCAAGCCACCATTGACACAATAACCTGAACTCCATTGTGAGCAACGTCGTCCTTACCTGACGTGCAGGCCCCTCCCTACCTGCACAGCTGGGACCGTCTGGACCCGACTAACCAAGCTTCTGCCCACAGGGCACCAAGCGGTGGTGATGACTGCCCACCTCCACCTCCCAGCCGTCCCCGGCTTGATCAGGATGACATTGTGGGCAGCCAGGGCGCTGACATCTTGTACGCGCCCAGGGGCCACAGCTGGACGCTGACTGACCAGCCAGGGATTGATTTGATGCAGGCAGGCAGTGAGGCGACAACAAACCTAGAGCAGGTCAGTGAGACATGGCTGGGGTGGGTGTGTTGTCTAAGTGGGTAACCGCCACCTGTCATGTAATGTGGGCAGGTGTACGTCATCCTGTTTGGTGTGGGTGAGCGGGAGTCAGAGGGCATCTACTCACTGCGAGCATTTGGGGAGGAAGGCCTGCCCCAGGAGACCATCATCGTGTTTGAGAGTCAGGAAGATGCCAGCCGGTCAGTGGCACTGGCGCCTGCCTCCACACCACACTTCTCAGTCGCCCCGCCTAACTGCCCCTACCCGCCTGGCTGCCCAGCCTGCCATCCTGGGCTGTCTCACCAGGGGTGTGCTGCAGAGGCGGCCCCAGGGGCCAAGCACCCTCAGTGTGCACAGCCCTGCAGCTTTGACCTGCACTGCTCTGTCCGCTCTTGTATACTGCTCACTCCCATGTGTTGCCCACTGGTGTGTTTTGCCATGCTCCCCTCTTCTGCTTGCATCGCATCAGGTCCCCGGGGCTACATGCATGCCTTGCCACACCCAGAGCTCTTGCCTGCCGTGCCGCCCACTAAGCTGCCTTTCTGCCCTTCCCACCCCGCCCTGTTCCGACCCCTGCTCTGCCCCACTGCCCTGCCTGACACCCCCTCCCCTGTGCCCTGCTGCCCCTTCAGGTATGCGGGGCTGCTGGAGGCCACCATGGATCACTGCCCAGCCGTGTGCAGCATCCCCCCAGAGGGCCTGAGGGCGTTTTGCTTGGAACATGGCTACGGCTGCAGGTGCCTCCCTCTGGATCAGGGTCCAGGACAGGGCAGGGGTGGGAGGCGCATCAGGGGGGCTTGGGGAGGAACAGAGAGGCGCAGGAAGAAATTGGCTCCGACAGGGTGGGAGGAGTGTCAAGGGGGCTTGGGGAGGGACAAAGAGGAAGAGAGATGGGTAGACAGAGCCAGGCTGGGGTCAAGGGAGGGGAAGGGGTGGACAGCTGGGGTGTTAGCTGCCTCCGGGCCTTGGGGTTGGTGGGAGCAAGGTGGGCTGAGCCGGGGTGGTTGGCTGTGCAGAGAGTTGGGGAGATGTTGATGGCCACACAGAGCCAACAGAGTCAGACCAGGGCATTGCAGGGGTGGATGCGGCACACTCAGCATGCTCAGTTGATTGTCATGCGCCATGGGAGGCTGTGCGACAGCGTAAGGGTGGAGAGCAGGGTGGAGGGAGGGAGGGGGGAAGTGGGTGGGTATGATGTTGTATGTGGGAATGGCGAGGATGAGGCAGCAGGAGGGGCTGGACCTGGCTGTGTGGGACCATGGCTGCAGGTTGGAGCCGCAGGGGTCCCTGCTCATCCCCCCAGACTTCAATGTGGGGGTCACCGACTGGGAGCGCTCCATGCGCTTGAGGTGGGCGAGTGTGGGCGGCTTTGTGTGCCAAACTGCCTGCCTGGCTGGCTGCCTTTTCGCCTGCCTGCTGGCCTGCCTGCCTGGTTGCTGCCAGTGAGCCTGTCCTCCTGTTCACCTGCCTGATTGCCTGCCTGCCAACAGGGACGGGCGCTGGGCAGTGCTGGAGGCTGAGCCTGAGCGCGGTGCGGCCGCATCCAGCAGAGGGCCTCAGGTAGGCCACCCTGGCCTGCCTACCCCTGGCTGCCACAAGCGCTGGCAGCTCTCATCCACACATCCACACGCTGGGGTCTACAGTGCTGCCTGCTGTACAGCGCAGCCTCCCTGATTGGGTGGTGGGGGCAGCAGCCCCTACCCCTCACCATCACCACAAGCTTGCTGCCACCTGTCTTGCATGCCTCCATACTTTCCCTACCTACTGCAGCCCTGCCACCTGCTGCTCCTCAGCTGCCTGCTGCGCCGTGTCTGCAGGTCACCACCACCACCACCGCCTCAGCCCAACCCCGCCACACTCTTGGCCTTGCTGGGTCAGGCTCAGGCTCAAGCTCTGGCTCCCTCCCCTCCTCTCCCCTCCCCTCTGCTGCCACCCCCTTGGCCCGCTACCACCCCTCTTTCTCAGAGGAGCAGATGAGGGCCGTGAAGGCGCAACTGGAGCGGTTACTGCCACAATCCGACTCGGAGGATGATGAGGATGAGGAGGAGCTGGTGTTGAGGTCAGGACCCCACCTGCCCACCCCCTCAGCCCCAGCAGGGCTTCACAGGCACCCTGGTGCCAGCAGTGGCGTCTTGGCTGCACCAGGCCACAGCAGCTTGTCTGAACCCCACTCTTCGCTGAGTGACCAGGGGTTCACGTCACACTATTCCCGTGGCTTGAGTGTGGACAGGGAGCTACCATCACCACCCTTGTCAACGGCAGCTGCATGGTATCGATCTGAGGCAGCTGGAGAGCAGCTTCTGCCCAGCTCCCCACACCCAGAGCCAGAGGAGCAGCAGCAGCAGCAGCGGGAGATACACAACAAGAGCCATGCAGCCAGTGCCCCCCGTTGCCCCTCCCCTGAGCCCTGCCCACCGTATTGGGAGTGTGAAGAGGAGGAGGAGGAGGACGGGCACGGCAGCAGCAGCAGGAGCAGGGACGGTGAGGAGGGGTGTGACGGGCTGGGGACGGTGTCGTTCAGACGCTCCCGCTCCCCCTCCCCCCCGGCAATGCGGTCGCGCCATGGAGGCTGCCGGGCTGACTGGAGCAGGGACAGCTGGGACAGGGGCAGCGGGATGGCACGGGGTGGGCGGGAGGGATGGGGGGAGGACCCTGCTGCAGAGGAGGGGGAGGGTCGGGAAGGCTCTGAAAGGCCCCTCTAGGTGTAGGGGGTGAGAGAGGTACCTGGGGTGGTTACTTCAGTTGGGCATGATGCTACTGGGCTTTCGTGTGAAGTAGAGGATGCAGGCGGCTGCTGTGGGGATCTGCAGCCAGCAGCTGCTGTGATGGGACGCTGAGGCAGAGGGTGGGCACCCAGTTTTCAGTGCATACACATAGAGGGCTCGCATGTGCAGCTGCCCTGTTTTTCTGCTCAAGGAAGCATGCCCTCCATGCAGGCGCATGGGGGGCTGAGCATAACGGTGCTCTAATTGCGTCGAGTGCCCAAATGTACAGAGTCGTAGCATGCTGGTGCATGGAGTGAGATGTTTTTGTGCAGCGCTGCTGGGGCGCAAGCCATACAGTGTGAGGGGTCGGGGGAGGGCAAGGCAGGCGGCACCCAGGTGGAGAAATCGTGAGGATGAGAGCGGGTGAGTTTTGGGTGAGTTTTGATGCCTGACATTTATGCAAGCACTGCACCAAGTGCTGGTTGCTGTGCACAGCTCCAAACGCATTGGAGGAGGCACTGACACACATTGGCCATTGGCATGGGAGGCTGCATCTTTCGTTACATGGGCGTAGAATGTGCTTCTGTGATGCTGTCGATGCCATTGTTGTGGACAGATGTGAGCGGTGGCTACAGTGATGATGGCTTGACTACGCTCAGCTCAATTTCAGTAACAATTGTCAGTGTGTGACCATCGAGTGAGTGATGTGGTTATGACAGTGGACCGACATGACTTGGTGCGAGTAGATGCAGTGTAGGGTTGCACTACTGGTGCAGCGCTAGGAGCAGTTATGACGTTTGCTTATAGGGCGAGTGTGTGCGGTGTGTTAAGGAGAATGGTCGTTGTCGGTGCAGTGAGGGGGCAGCTCATGCTATGTCGCTAGAGCACGTGCGTATATGGGTGGATGGCAGGTCAGGGTTGCATTGGCCTGTACGGTTGGCTGTCAGGTTGGCCGCACAAGAGACTCTGATTGACTAACCCCCTTTTCACAGGTACAAATAAAGAGGTTGGCTTGCACTAATGAGCCGTCATCCAGACCCTCCCAACTCTAATCAAGTCATTTACACAACCTTATCATGGCTGTCCCGGTGCTGGAACGTGTGCAAAAAAACGAAGCAGAATGACGTATAGTATAATGTCGGAGGCCGAGCTGTTACGGGAAAATAACGGTCGAGGCTGGGTCGAAAGTTGCAGTAAACGTCGAGGCGTAGCCGAGACGTTTACGCAGCTTGAGACCTGGCCGAGACTGTTATTTGGACGTGAACAGCGCTGGCCGAGACATTATGCGATATCCCTATACATTACGGGCACACGATTTGGAGCCTCGCTGCTATTACGGCTGTGCTCCACGCGTCGGAGACGACAGCAGAACCAGTGCGCAAACCACGCTCTTTCTTGGTGGTTGTGCACTTTTGCTGTAAATGTCTGCGCTTTCCCCGTAAATGTGTGCAAGTCGTGCACTTTTTCAGTAAATGTCTGCACTTTTCCCGTAAATGTGTGCAAGTCGTGCACTTTTCCTGTAATTGTTTGCAAGTCACCCCCTCTTCACTCTTTACTCTAGGACAAACTTCCAGCCGCAGCCTCATCCATACCAGCCTGCCCAACAGCTGAAATGCCTGACAGCACCTACACCGTCAGCAGCGGCAGCATTGGCGACGACGACGACCAGCGGCAGTGATAACGACTTCGAGATACCAACAAATAACCTTCTTCCGCCTCCGCTAGAGGTCGCAACAGCACGTTTGGCAGCTACGAGGCTTGACGGTGAGACGCGTTGACGGACCTTAGCGTTGACCCCTGTTGACTTGCATCTTTTGACTAATAACACCACGTCTGTTGCGCAACAGGGTCCCCGTAGAACAAAGTGACTGGGCAGCCCAACACCGCCGTTGCAGCTGTCGCAGGAGCTTGGCTGATGCAGATCGCGTGGCTGCGCCGCCAAAACCGGCCATTGCGGCAACGGAGCCTCTCTGGCAAAGCAGGTGAGTTCAAGGTTGCCTTGCAACTATCTTATCGTCGTCCCTCGCAACTGTCTTATCGTGGACCGTAACCATTGTGTTGCACCGCCCCGCAGCGACTGCCGAGCAGCAAACGGTTTCTACGGAGCAGCAAACGGTTTCTAAAAGACCCGGACATTGTGGACATGGCAACCCGCAGCAAGGCAGCACCGGCAACCATGCTACAACATTGAGTCTGTTCTGGACCTCATGTCCTCATTGGCATGCCTTGTCATGTCATTGCCTGCATTGCTATCCCGCCTTTGCCACCCTTATACAAGCGAGACCCTGCTGCTGCTGCTGATGATGATGCCTTGTTGATGCTGTTGTTGCCCTTCTGCTGCTGCTGCTGCCCTGCAGCTGCTGCTGCCCTGCTGCTGCTGCTAATGTTGCTGCTGCCCTGCTGCTGCTGTTGCTGCCCTGCTGCTGCTGCTGCTGCCCGGCTGCTGTTGCTGCTGCCGCCTGGTTGCTGCTACTGCCCGGCTGCTGCTGCTGCTGCCCGGCTGCTGCTGCTGCTGCCCGGCTGCTGCTGCTGCCGCCCGGCTGCTGCTGCTGCCCGGCTGCTGTTGCTGCCGTCGGCTTCTGCTGCTGCCCGGCTGCTGTTGCTGCTGCCGCCCTGCTGCTGTCTGCTGGCCGGCTGCTGCTGTTGCTGCCCGGCTGCTGTCTGTTGCTGCCCGGCTGCTGCTGCTGCCGCCCTGCTGCTGCTGCTGCTGCCCGGCTTCTGCTGCTGCCCGGCTGCTGCTGCTGCCCGGCCGCTGCTGATGCCGCCCTGTTGCTGCTGCTGGCCGGCTGCTGCTGCTGCCGCTGTTGCTGGCCTGGCAGCGGTGCCCCTGGCAGTTGGCCCGGCGTCGGTGCCCCTGACAGTTGGCCAGGCTGCGGTGCCCCTGGCAGCTGGCCCGGCTCCTCCTGGCTACGGGTACTGGCAGCCTTTGAACCCTTATGCGACACCCAGCATCATGCCGGCTCATACCCTTGCCGCTCCCTGGATAACCCAATGCACCATGGATTGATCTGCAAGCAACGCAACGCCTAGATGATTTCCACGCCCACCAAGCAGCTGGCAAGCCTCTGAAGATGAAGCTTTTGGCAGCTGCTGCCGCTATCTAGGGTTACTATAATTACATGGTTCGCGGGCTGTAGAGCGCCGGCAAGTAAGAGTTTTACCGGCCGACATTGCTTGTAATTGCTGTGCTTGCTGTACTTGCCCGAGTCTCTTCGACATAAACGTATAAATCACCAATTACGACAATATAACAATAAATTATTCTCCCGTAATGTATAGGGATCTGCCTTTGCTACCGCTCTCAATGTAGACAAAACATAGGTAACCAGGAAGTTATCCACTTTGTGCATAGCTACCCCCTAACACCATCGTTGGCAACTATTGCAGGAGCCCGCTGACTAAATGCCGCCACCACCACCTCATAGCCTACCACATAAGGACTGACATGGGCAGCCTACACTAAGCTTGCTATGTTTTTTGTCGATGAGTATTTCGTTTGATGCAGAACGACCCGCCTTTGCTACCGCTGTCAATGAAGACAAGGCATTTGTTACCATAGAGTCATCCACCTCATGCATAGCTACCCCCTAACAACATTGTTGGCAACTGTTGGCAGCTGCTGCCACAGAGGCAGATCATGAAGAGACCAGATCCCAGCTTCGCTCATGCCAGAGTGTCAACATGCGCACCGCCACCAACCTGCATGTGTGCGGTTTATGCAAAGCAAAATAGAGCGCAACCGCATGCAACGTTGTTCGCTTTGGTCGTAACCATCACCGCAGGATTGCAGCAAAATGGCTAGCTTATTGCAGCGCTCACTGACCAGCCCGACGTGCAGAGCATCCCAACAGCACCAGCGCGGTGGCCTCTCTCCTGTGCACACTGCATTACGTACCCGGATCGCGACGGTGCGTAGCCTTGCACGGCATAAGCAGCGTAGCTATTCATTACACATGAACGTGGCTTGGGCTGGGCCGCCACTCGCGTTCAGGTGTCCTGGCCTCCCCTACGCCTGAGCTGTGACCCCCCCTCTGTCCGCCACCTGGCCTGCCACGCCACCGACCCTGACAGCCCTGGCAGCAGCGGGAGCAGCAGCAGCAGCCCCTTGAGCCTGCTGCCCTCCCGCTTCAACCCAGCATACCTTGCCATCTTTGCAGGCTT
Organism: Haematococcus lacustris; assembly: GCA_030144725.1. Lineage (NCBI taxonomy): Eukaryota > Viridiplantae > Chlorophyta > Chlorophyceae > Chlamydomonadales > Haematococcaceae > Haematococcus > Haematococcus lacustris. The sequence continues at coordinate 6,426,140 of JASKMD010000013.1, read as the reverse complement.
CGCCGCCCTGTTTGCACTGCGCAACCCCTACATCTTTGCAGTGTTAACCATCGCTTTCATCATCCCTCAGAACTCCACCACCACCTCCCTCAACTCCCTTGTCCTGTTCGCCTATGACACCGGCATCTTCATGAACTTTGGGGAGGCGGTGTACTGTGTGCGCTTGCTCACCTGGCTGTCCATCGTGGCCTGCCTGGCTAGCTTTGCGCTGTTCCATTGAAGCAAGGATGGTGTCAAAGGCAGCAGTGGCAGCAGGGCAGCCAGCAGCAGTGGCTGTGCAGGCACAGCTGCAGTGGCCTTTGCTTCGGACCACGGGCCGCAGCGGGGGATGGCAGGGAGTGCAGGTGCACTGGCATTAGCAACAGGCGTGGTTCAGCTGGGATGAAGACACTGGCTACAACAGTTTAGTGAGGGAGCTGAGGAGGCTGGTCAGGTGGACCAGCACTGGCAGTGGCGATTGCAGCAGTAGTGGTGGCTGGGGTGTCCTGTTAATGGCGTGCCCGCATTCTGGAGCTTATGCGGGCAGTGGTCTGTCCCGTGGTGCCTGCCAGACCTATGCAGACCCATGCAGACTCGGAGCAGGTGTTAGACAGCTGTCGTGGCCCGCCCTGCAATCAGAAGGGAGTTAGGCAAGGATGTGCTGCACCCTCACCATTTGCTGGACCACTGCACACAACACACCTGGGTACACCTTCCCACAGCTCTCAGCTAGTTCTCACACACTAGGCAGCTGGGTGGCCATCCAGCTCATTCCACGGATCCCACGGCAAGATCAACAGGCAATAGATCAAGCAACGATGTGCTGTAAAAGTGCCTTTGCAATAGTGCAAGTGTAACGGTAGCTGTGGGTGTAGCTGTGGGGCCTTCGAAGTTGGGGTGGTAGGGCTGTTTTCCACCCTTGCAATCTGCATGCCCATGTTTCACCCTTGTCATGGCATGGACAAAGCTGGGCAGCTGGGCAGGGCCGGTAGCCAGCATGCACGCTGAATAACTTGGTGTGGTTGTTTCGGCGTTTCGCTCAATCTGGTGACTGGTAGATCTGTGACAATAGGGAGGGTACAGAGCCCCGTCACTATGGTTCCAGAGCCCTTCCGCAACCACCTCCGCAACCATCAGCAGAGTGTACTAGTAGGGGGTCAGTAGGCCTGATAAGGCCCGTCCCATTAAACCGAAGACCAGAGATACGCCTTCATCGCAATCAAGCTCAGTGGGTGCACGAACCGATCACGTGCAGCTATAGACCATGTGCCATGTGCATGGGGAACTCCACACAAACAAGTGGGGGTACTGTAAAGCACCACACCCTAAAGCAAATGAAAGCAAAAACGCCAGCCCACCACCTGGAAGCATGGGGGGAACACATTAAGGCCAGATATGACTCCTAATACCACTGGCCAGAGCCTATAGGGTTCGCGATGCAGCTAGTTGAGGGCCACATTGAGCCTAGATATGACCCGTGATACCACTGGCTGCGTGCTTCCCTGCTCACCAGCCAATCCCTCAGAGAGCCAGGGTGGCGCTGCTGAGGCAGTCATCTATACTATACACACTGGAGACACGTACAGATAACACAGCCCCTGCCCATAAGTAGGGGAATCATGTGCTGTGTTGTATGCCTCCAATGTCTGCCTCCTGGAGAAGTGAGAGTGATGTGGAGGAGTGACACACTGGTATGAGCAGGTATGAGCTGGTAGCTGGTATGAGCCTAGCAGCGCAATACCTCCAAAGGAGCGGAAGAATGCCGCCAAGCAATAGCCGCGCCCGACAAAACACCCACGAAAACAAGGTTCAGGTTGCTGCAGCTGACCCCCTTGAGAGGTCCAGTCGGCAAGCCACATGGGCAGACCACAACCCGGCTGACCACCACCTCAATGGGCATCAGATGCTCTTCGTGACTAGGTGTCGCGATGTAGCTGGTGATGAGAGGCTGTTGTCGGTCACTCTGACCCAAGGTTGATGTCGCCTTGCAGCTGCTTTGGGTGCTACACCCTGACGTGCACCCTGCCCTCAGCAGGCCGTCCTCGACACCCACTCCCCAGCATTCAGCAGCTTGGTGGTCGCGCTGCTGTCACCACTCTTCACGCGCTTTGCAACAGACCCTCTGCTTTTCAACATGTCCCTGCTGCTCGACGCTGTCTGGCCTCGTCTGTCTGAGCAGGCTGGTCCTGGCCCTGCTTTGCTGCCTATGCTGCTGCCCATGCTCATGCTGCTGCTGGTGGTGCCAACATGGATTCCAGGCTGAACCCCCCTGCCGCAGCTGCTGCTGATCGGCACAGGGCAGGACGTAGATCTGCCTGCAGCTGCTAGCTCAGTACGAGGCTGAGGGGCCCAGGAGGCTGTGGTCTGGGAGCTGCTTCCTGGGGCTAGAGGGGTGGGGCACAGGAGTGGCTGTATGGCTGCTGTGGAGTGGGAGGTGTCATGAGGCCGTGGCCATGCAGGGGGCTGCGGTTGCCAGGCTGTGTACTGCTGTGTTGTGGACTGCGATGGGGCAGTGGGCTGCGGAGCTGTGCCTCCTGAGCTGCTGACGTCATGTTTGGCCCGGCGTTTGACCACCCCCCGCAGCTTCTCCAGCAGGTTGGTGGCCAGCCGGCTGACTTCTGGGTCCGGGCTGCTCTTCAAGCTCCTGACCTGAGAGGGGTGACACAGGCACAGCTTTTGCACGGTTTGGGAGCTCCAAACACATGGAGGCTTCTAGTCTAACCATAGGCAAAGAAAAAGCATGTACACACTAGGCAAGACGTGAGCAAGCCAGGGCTGACAGTGGCACAGGTGACGGCAGCACATGACGTGTAGCTGGTTCCGGCATCAGTAGAGCAGCAGGGCGTGTGTTGAAGAGCAGTGAAAAGATACAACAGCTTGAAAGCGCTGGCGGATGAGCACCGCACGAGCTGAGTCAGCTCAGTTATGCACACACCCCACACACGCAACATGTTTTTAATGGATGGAAACCCCCTGCAGATAAGGTAACCCATCATTGTTTCCGCCCGCCTGGGGCCAGTGCGTCAGCCTGGGGCCTAGTGTGGTGCTTTGAAGTGCTCTCACGCCAGATCCCACAGCCTCCAGGCAGACCAGGCATCCACACAGCCAGTCAGCCTCCCAGCATGCAATCAGCAGCCTCAGAGCCGTGACCCAACGCTGCCTTGCCAGCCAACCACATCATTTGCACCAAGGCTGAGCAGTCTGCCAAAGTCATGAAGGCACACCTGGGCAAAGGGAGGGCCCACGCCGACCTGGGCAAAGGGAGGGAGCCAAGCCCAGCCCACCAGGACAACAACAACTAGGCAGGTGGCTGGACCGGCATTGCAGCGCAGCACTAGACATGCAGCGCAGTGGGAAGAGCAAGTGGCAGCCACTGGAGCTGTGCTGGCGTCTTGGGCAGCTGGCTCTGCCTACCAAGAGCTGGTAGACCACTGAGTCAAAGGCCCAGCAGCAGCAGTCTGCTGCACAGCAGTGTGCGTGGTGCATAAGCTGTGACAGGTTGCGATGGTGCATGTATGTCGTGCCAACCTGGCTGTAAGCCCGTTAGGGTGCCCGGCAACAGTGCAGGGGGTAGGCATCTGCAGGCTCAGGGACATTGTGTCGAGGTGTCAGGTTGGGGGCTTGGGGCTCCACTCACCACTGGGCCTACTTGGCTGTCTACAAGCTGCTCCAATCCCAACTCATAACATGCCAGGCGTCGCAGCTGGTGCAACGTCTCCTCTGTGCTACCTGTGGCAGGCAGGTGGCAGGGCGCCAGGCGATGCATACCCTGACTCAGCTGGGCGGGCTGAGCTGGGTTCACCTGCACATGACATGAGGGATATACGGCTTTACATGTACCTGCACCTATAAGTCCGTCACGGATATCCTGCAGGTCTTCAGGTCTTGCAGCAATGTGTGATGTCTCAAGGACTTGTACCTGGACAGCAAAACTATGGCCGGTCAGTCGTTGGATGACAAGAGAGAGGAATAGAAAAGTCTGATGCACCTTAGGGCAGTCCTGAATGCGCATTTGCTTCATTTGCTCCCTGGGCACGCTGTGCGACCGGTGTGCGGGGCGGGCTCCCGCGCGCCCGCCAGCCTCTCTCTGGTCTCTCCACTGCTCAATGTAGCGGTCCATTGTACTCGACTCAGGAACAAACCACCTGTCGCTTCAAATGTGCCAAATGTGCAAGCCGCATCTATCTCCCTTCTATTTCCTCCGTAGTGTCATGATGCACTGAGCATATACATATATTTGGTGTGGGTCTGGATGCGAGTACACTGTTCACGCGATACAAGTTTTAATCCCTACAGCCCTCAAGCCACACCAAAATAAAGCACGAGTTGTAACCAAACACAGGCTGCGAGCTCGCTGTTGTAAAGGCTACTGCCAGTGTGCCATATGCCAGGCTACCTAATGCCCGGCTACTTCAGCTCAGCCATTCTGGTGTGTGTGCATGTAGCTACACAATTCAAATAACCCAACGGCTGACGGCTCAATTACTGCAAGCCAACTTCTTCATTTGTACTTGTAAAAAGGGGATTGGTACATCAGAGCAGACCTGACAGCCAGCGGACACGGGCTTTCAGTACTTGCTTCGTCAGTGCGCAGACATCGCGATGATCTAGGTCACCGCGTCAACGCGACTATAGATAGCAGCTAGCAATAATGGCGGATGGGGACGAAGAAGCAGGACAGTCAGGAGCACCTGAGCCCAAGAGGGAGGCAGCTGACATCATATCATTGATTGTCAGAGACCAGCAAGGCTCAGAGGTCATGTTCAAGGTGAACATGAACGGCCTGCTGCTGGACTTGTCACCGGTCATGGAGAGTGGGCTCGCTAAGCCAATCGCAACTGAAAGCATCAGCTGCCGCTGATGTCACCACATCCCCCGCCTTGGCATGTGAAGACTGTGTCACCACATATGGCTGTGGGCAAGGCGGCAGCAGCAGCAGCAGCAGCAGGACAGGCAATAGATCCATGCTCTACACAAGTCATGTACAGCTGAAGGAGGTTTAAGTCAACGCAGCTGCATTCCACTGTCTTGTGCAGGTAAAGCCACACACCAAGCTTCAGAAGGTGAGTCCCATCACACATGTCAGGCACATGCCTGGTCCTCTGTTTGGCTCATCTTCGGACTGCCGTCAGCCTGCTGTTCTGACACCAGCCTTGACAGGCTCTGGCACAGCAGCTAAGTCAAGGAGCATTGCGACTGGGTTTCAGAGCTGCAACTGCAACTGGGTTTCAGAGCTGGCAGCTTGCATGCAGGTGAAGGCAGCATACTGCACCAAGAAGAACCTGAAGGCAGATACTGTCAGGTGTGCCTGGCTCCATGTCAGAAGGATGCTTGCATGGCAATCCCTTTGTGTGCTGCACTGACACACGTTGTCACTGCTGTGCAGGTTCCTTTTTGATGGAGCCCGCATCGAGGACGATAACACACCCACCTCAGTAAGTTGTTGGTGCTCTGCACATGAGCTGTGACGCACCCCTCAGCAAGCAGCTGTGTCAGCAAGCAGCTGTGTCAGCAAGCAGCTGTGTCAGCAAGCAGCTGTGTCAGCAAGCAGCTGTGTCAGCATGTAGCAGCATTCTAGTACATGACAAGGCGGAGGCAGACACTTATGCCAGCCACGAGAGGCAGTTGGTGTGTGCTGTATACGCATCTCTGATGAGCGCAGCTTCAAATGGAGGAAGGGGACCGCATCGACTGCGTGGTCGAGCAGATCGGTGGCGGTGGGCACAGCTGCAAGCAACCGTTGCCAGCAGCGAAGATATTGCTCTGGTCTCCTCTCCTCTGACTCCCCAACACACATGTTGCAAGTAGGTCAGAGGATGGATAAGTGTGATGCACAGCCCCTGGCAGGTGTCTCCGTCCCTCACTGCCCCAGTACTGAGGCTGATGGCTGAACCATCCTTAAATGTGTAGGGCATGGAGTGCATAGAGGATAGATGAGCTACAGACGTGTTCAGATGTCTCGCTGCTGGGCGGGCACTTGGTTTGACAAGGAAGGATCTTGCAAGTGAGCATCGACGTATGCCGATGTAAGTCGCGAGAGTGGATACATTCTACAACAGAGCGCGATGAAAGGCAAGAAGCGCAAGGGCGAGGATGAGCCCAAACAGCCCAGACCCAAGGTCCCCAAGCCAAAGCCCCAGGGCAAGCCTGACAACCTGGGCTGGGTAGGCCCTGTCTCGCCACAAGGAAAGGCGCTTAGGAAGAGACTGGAGGAGCGGGCCAAGTCGAGGCTCCAGGTTGTTAAGTGCTACCTGCAGGGCCTCATCAGGTGCGTTGCTTCATCTACGATCCTGTCCCCCCCCTCCCTCGGCGCAGCCTCCTCCTGATTACAGACAACAACAGCCCCTACCCATTACCCGTTAGTAGGGGAAGAATGTGCTGGGCGGGCACTAGCAGGCCGGAAGGTTTTGGGCACCCACATCCTACTCCTCCGACCTGTGCTGCCATCCGTTTCTGCAACCCGTGATGCCCGTTGCGGTAGGATGAAGACAATGTGTTGCAGCAGAAAGGCCGAGCATAAGCTATATGTTGACACGGTGTGATCACGGTTGTAACACTTCATCTGTTTACATAGGTTCACAAGGCAGCAACAGCAGTAAACACATGTTGTCCCTGTGCGGGTCCTGTACCCCAGCTTTGCAGGCTGCTGCTGTGAGTGTTGTAGCAGCAGCCGCAGCAGCCCAGCAGCCGGCCCCTCTGGCAAGAGCCCAGCAGCTGAAGACCCCTCTGGCAGCAGCCCAGCAGCAGACCCCTCTGGCAGCAGCAGCAACAACAAGCGCCAACCAGCTGACATAGGTAGCGGCCTGGCTGACGAGCGGGCGTTCTTGTTTGACCCAGCCACTCAGATGGGCATGGGGCTGGACCCTGGTGCCATCCAGGCAGTCAGCGCAGCTTCAGGGGTGTGGCGTGCGGATGGCTGCTTGCAAGGCTTCTACAGGAGCAAGCTGACCAGGAGCCAGGTGCAGCATGACAGCGGCCTGATCCAGGCTCGCCACAACACTCAGTGGTGGAATGACAACGTCAGGCTCGAGCTGCAGCACCTGGCAGGAGCCACGCCAGCAGGCACCTCCCTGGTGGCCATCCAGCGGCATGTAGCTGTCACCCTGGCCACATGGGATGCAGTGTGGGGGGAGTACCTGCATCCCAAATGGGCTGAGCAGAAGATGAGGCTGCATGGTGCGCAGGAGAAGGTCCTGGAGCGCTACTTCAAGAAGGTGGGAGTGCGAAGGGGAGGGGGGGAGGGACAGGACCAGAGGCTGATGACTGCCCCACATGTGACCTGCTAGGAATGCCATGTCCCCAGTTCTGCCAAGGATGTCATCTGCATTGTGTGCCTTGTGTGCCATGCAGTTGGAGGAGGAGGCAGCCAGCGTGTCCCTGCAGTTGTGGGGGGCCCGCAAGCAGCTGGTGGTGTTCTTTGGCAACGCAGGCATTGGCACCCGGGGTGGGTGGGGGGCCAAGGCCGTGCTGCAGGCCTGCCGCAAGGTGGTGGAGAGGCCCAACAGCGGCAAGCCAACCGACAGGGTGCCAGGCGAGGTGGTGACAGTGGATGAGTTCCGAACCAACAGGGTCAGCTCAATCATGAACAGCCCCCAGCCCTGTGAGGAGGAGCTGGACAGCAGCAAGCCCACCAGGCCTGAGGACTGGAAGCCCAAGCCGGGTCAGGTGCAGAACCGCTTCTTGCGGTCAGCCTGGAGCAAGCGGTTTGAGGCGCCAGTGCGGGGGCTCATGTGGTGCCCTTGGCTTGCCCAGGCCACCCCTGGGGACCTCGGCAAATGGGTGGACAGGGACTGCAACGCAGCCCTCAACCTCCAGCAAGCAGGGGAGAGCAAGTGGCGCCCACTGGAGCTGTGCAGGTGGCCACACCGAGGAAGGCTGCCAGCCAAGGGCAAGGATTACCCAGCAATGGGTTTCAAGAAGCTGCGAGACCGAATCCCTTAGGCCCAAGCCCAGCAGCCTGTAGCACAGTAGCACACAATGCTTAAAGTGTTGCTTACATCAGAGCATGTGTTCCATGACAACATCGACCGCCCGGCCTTCGCAAGCGGGTCGGGGTAGGGAATCAGGTGTTGGTACCGGCTGTAGGTCGCAGTTACTCAGTTCGGATAACAGTCAACACAGCCCCTACCCGTCACCCATTAGTAGGGGAATAATGTGTTGGGCGGGAACTAGCAGGCCGGAAGGTGTTGGGCACCCACATCCTACTCCACCGACGTGTGCTGCCATCCGTTTCTGCAACCCGTAATGCTTGTTGCGGTAGGATGAAGGCAATGTGTTGCAACACATAGGCCGTGCATAAGCCATGGCTCGACACGGTGTGATCACGGTTGTAACACTTCATCTGTTTACATAGGTTCACAAGGCAGCAACAGCAGTAAACACATGTTGTCCCTGTGCGGGTCCTGTACCCCAGCTTTGCAGGCTGCTGCTGTGAGTGTTGTATGGAATAATGTGCTGTGAGTGTTGTACCCTGCGCTTGTTCCCTCCCCCAGCCGGGGTTATGATATGACTGCAGCAGGGTAGGTACCCATGCCGTTTGGTGTGCAACAGGCACAGTGGCCTAGGGGCAGAAGAGAAAAAATATACCGGTGTGGGTGTTTCCAGGCATGCGCCAGAAGAACTTGGGCCAGAGCTGTAGGAACCCGAGCTAGTTATGAAATCACGCACACACTCCGGATAAGCGGGGCTGGAGTGGGCAGTGTATTACAGTTACTCGCAGCCTATGTTTGATAGCTGTGACTTTGAGTAGTCGCTGTAGGGCTCTGACACTGACGGGGAATAATTTGACTGACCGGGACTAACTGACTGGGATTGGGACAACAGTGATTAGACTGACTAGTGACATGGGCCGGGACATGGACCGCGGCATGGGGCATGTGAACGTGTTGTGTCTAGCACGCTAACTAGACTGCAATGGGTACACCCTGCCATCGTTAACATGGGCACCATGCAGGCGCGAGCCCGAGCCATAGCATAAGCATGCCACACAAGCAGGCACCAGGCAGCATATAACCACCAAAAGGGGAGTGTCTCTAAGCACCCCCTGGGCCGGTGGGAAGGGCTGCTTCGGAACGCCGCTCAATGTGCTTCTTCACAAAGCTTGGAAGCTCAGGCAGTCGGGTGTTGTGTTCTGGTCGGTGCTTGAGTGGGATCTTGTAGAAGTTGATGTAGCTCCACAGCTGGGTCATGGTGAAGGCCGCAGCTTGCTCAGGTGTTGTTGCACTGTAGTCTGATCCTCGAGTATGCTTGTTGCTGACTGATCTCAGGTGGCCGAGGAACACCATGGAATATGAACAATACATCAACAACATCATGGTAACACCATGAAACTACCCCATGTTAGCACCACATGGCAGCACTCCATGGTACTCACTTGTGAATGTGCCTGCTTGTGGGCCTAGCTGCTGGCAGGACACGTTGGGCAGAGTCAACAACGCCGCATTGCTACATGCATAGGCTGCAGTGTACGCTCCTGTCAGAGTGTCACGCTCCTTGTGGCGGGGGGAAGGGGGGGCCTTCAAGGCTGCTGCTGAGCTGGCTTGTTGTTTGCACGGAGGTGCACCCCACATGCCATGCCAAAGCTTCAGGGTGTAGAGTGACACCTCATTGCGTTGCAGCCACGACATCTTGTCTCTCATGTCCTTGGGCTAGGCCTTCCTAGCTGCTGCTTGCTGTGCCCGCATGACTGCCAGCTGGGTTCCCATGCTCCTGACCGTACTCCTGCATGCCGCCAGCTCTTGTTTTGTAGCTGCAAGTTCTGCTCGGCTGTGGTGCCAAGACACTTGCACGACCTGCACCTCGTTCTGAGACTGCTGCAGCGCTTGCAAGCACTGATGCAATTGCCCTTGGCACTCTTGCAGGTTTGTGGCGGTGCGCATGTTGACTGTTTGGCATGAGCAGAGCTGAGATCTGGCCTCTTCAAGTACTGCCTCCGTGGTAGCAGCTGTACATTTGCTGTTTCTGAGCTGCTGCAGCACGAGCAAGCCCCGTAGCACGATTGGCCCTATTAGCCTTGGTGCGTTTGCTGCCTGAGGTTGGTTGAGAGTGCAGTAGGTGAGGTAGGCTAGGAGGTGGTGGTAAGGATGTACTGGGCTGAGCTGAGCTGGGCTGGGCCGGGCTGGGCTGGCTTGGGCTGAGCTGGGCTGGGCTGGGCTGGGCTGGGCTGGGCTGGGGCTGGAGAAGTGGAAGGGGGAGGGTTCCCAGCAGACCTGCAGCCAAGGGGCATGCAAGTGAGGGAGATCAGGCTGGGCACTAGGTGTTAGCCATTCATCGTGGGGTGGGGTGGGATGCCAGGCTGGGCTGGCATCTAGTGATTGAGGATGCCAACATGGGAGGGGTGTAGAGACTAAGAGGGGGTGGTGGTAGGCACATGTACAGGGCAGGGTTAAGCCAAGCGATGCTGCGTTGTAGCCACTCACCGCCAAGTTGGTGAAGGGTGAGGGGGCTTGCTCTTGGCTGCTGGGTAGGGTAGGGAGAGGGCTGTGATGTCAGGGGGGAGGTGAAGGGGAGTAGATGGGTAGTAGGGTGGGGTGGGGTGGGGTGAGGAGGTTGTGGTAGGCTAGGAGGTGCTGCTGGTGGTGGCGTGGGAGATTGTCGTAGGGCTTGTCGTGAACTCCTGCAACAGTTGACAACCATAGTGTTGGGGGGTAGCTTTGCATGATGTGAATAATTATTTGGTAACATCTGCTTTATCTACACTGAGAGTGGCAGCAAGAGCGGGTCATTTTGCTTCATACAATATGGTCATCACAAGCAACATAGCAAGCTGCGTATAGGCTGCAAATGCAAATGCAAAGGCTAATACATGACAGTCCTTACCTCGAACTGAGAGATACGCCTAAGCTTTAGGACCATATGTGACCTTGCCCCCACAGAAACTGGACCACATGCGCGCCTACATCAAGGAAGCAACGTCGGGTTGATTGAGCCCGGAGGGATGCTGATGGCCAGCTGTACTTGCCTTCAGAGCGTAAAGAGTCCACCACGCCATTGCGAAGGATTACCACTGCTCACTTGCTCTGCGCGATGTTGTGAGGGCGGCCGGCTGGTCGGTGGCCGCACTTTTTTCATTTACAGGGTTCCTAGCATATCGGGCGTGTAGAAGATTAAGCGGTCATCACATGCCTCACGGTGTTACCCCAATCGCACGCGTCCCGGGGCCCGGACATCCATGACAAGGTTGTGTAAATGGCATTATCAGAGTTGGGAGGGACTGACTGAAGGACTGACTAGTGACGTGGGCCGGGACATGGACCGCGGCATGGGACATGTGAACGTAATGTGTCTAGCACGTTGACTAGACTGCAAGGGGTGCACCCTGCCATCGTCGACATTAGCTCAATGCAGGCGCGAGCCCGAGGCGCGTTGACCATAGCTAATGACACGCAAACCACCGTTGGCTAGAAGACATGGAAGCGGCGCCCGCTATCGCAATCGGTCAGAGCAGCTTTGCAACCTAGGTGGTCAAACGCATACTTTGACTACAGTTTGTTGCTCGCTGTTGCTGTAGAGATGACACACGAGCTTGAACCATCAGAGCTGCAGACCCATCGCACCCAACGGGCCCTGCTGGCAACCGCGCAGAGCATAGACTTGTTGGACCCAGCTCAGAGACAGCTGGTGCAGGCAGCCCTCTTCAACCCGCTCTTTAGCCCCCAGCTGTCCCCTCTCAAACGACGAGGGACTCTCACTAGTCCTGATGGCAACTTGTTGCAAGGCCCCAGGCAGGGTGATAGATCCCTCACAAGCTCCCTCTCCATCACAAGGTCTCACAGACAGAGCATTCTTGTATCAAAGCACCGCGATAGGGCCGTGACGCTGGCTTCTCAGCCTCCCAGTGACAAGGCTACGTGGGATCAGCTGAGAAGTCTGCTCCAAGCAGCCGACCCAAGCCACTTGCTGGGTCACGCAGCTCACCCCAGCCACCTGTTGGTATCATCAGGTTAGCCAATTGCTGCACTTCCCTCGTCAGCACCTCCCTCATCAGCACGCAAAGTCAGAGTCAGGTCCCCTCACTAGGGTTGGTGTCTTGTTCGTATAGATTAGCTCACACATGGAGTACACACATGGCATGGGCACCTACCACCTACACTCATGCCTGACCCCTGTGACAGGGCTAAAGCCTAGAGTTTGCACGGCATGCACACACTGGTGTAAGCACTGATGGCCCATTTCTCACGGCACATGTTTACACGGTTTTGTTTCTGTTTGGTTGTATAGCAGACAGACTTGCCTTGTCAGCTCAGCGGGGAACGTGTATTTGAGGCAGAGTGGCATGTGCCAAAGGCAGAGTAGTAGGACCCACACACCAGGGGTAGTGTTTTATCTAAATGGAGTAAACCTCCTCATCAGGTATCATTAGGCGGACCACACCACAGGGTCCTGGCACTGCTTTCACTTGGCGGTGCTCTTCAGCTGTTTCCAAATCATTGTGCCGCTTGGTGCTGCAATCTGGGAGTTTGGTGACTTTTGTGGAGCAACTCTCACTTTTCACATTGCATAGGGTTTTATAGGATTCACAGTTCATAGAAAGACCTCCCTCGTCAACCCAGCAGGTGACCTGGTCATGAGCAACAAAAGCGCTGTAGGATTCACATGGTATGAGATGGTATGTTTTGACTGCCTGGAGTAAGCATCTCCCATGATGCAAGATGTTGCTGTCCACCCTGCCAATGCAGCTGCCTGCAACCCACCCCTACCTCGGTGACTGCCTGCTGCTGCTGCTGCCCCCTCATCCTAGGCCGTGCCTCCTCCACCTGGCTGACCCTCCCTCACACCACCGACTACGCCTTGGCAGTGGCGGAGGCCTCGATGCTCATCCAGCACCAGGTGGCCCAACGTGAAGCCTTGCAGCTGCGCGCTCAGCAGTTGTGCAACCAAGGCAGGGAGGAGCAGGAAGCTAGTCAGCAGCTGTGCAGCCAGGGTGGTGAGGGGCAGGAAGCTGGTCAGCAGCTGTGCAGCCAGGGTGGTGAGGGACAGGAAGCTGCTCAGCAGCAGCCAGCTTCAGCCAAGACCCTGGACACAGTGCCTGGAAATGGCGTGGGGAGCAGTGTGGGCACGCGGCCCAGCTCCCTCCCTCCTCAACTGCTGCTCCCCCCAGAGGGGCCAGATGAGCAGGAGGCGGCCATGCGGCTATCACCACGGGGCAGCAGCAGCATTTTGGTGCAGCTGGCAGGGCTGCCCCAGCATGATGACCTGTCAGGGGTTGCTGGCCTTGCGATAGGGTTGGTGGGCTGTGATGGTGCGCAGTCACTCCGCCCTGCTGTCAGCAGCCAAGCCAAGCTCCCAACGCACCTCCAGTGCACCTTTGCCCTGAGCGATCTGCGTGATCAAGGCAGGTGCCTCAGTACAGGGCAGAGCTGTGGCATGACTGCATGCCACCAGCATTGCTGCAGTCATCAGGGTAGTGACGCTGCTAGGCGTGCTTGTGATGTCCATGTGCCATCCACCCACACCCTTGCCTGACCCCAGGGCTTTCAGGGATCTATCATGTAGCCGAGTCACCTCACAGCACATACCAGCGACGAGCAGGCACCTCACAGCATCATGCCAGAGCACCAACCTGGCGCTATGCGCTGTGTTGTTGGTGCCAGTGCAGGTGGCGACACGCTGTTGGCAGGTGTCGCCGGTGCTCAGGCGCATGTGAGGGCCCTGCCACTTGGCACCAGCAGCCAGGGCAAGGCCCTCCAGCCTACCCCTGGCTGGACTCCTGCCAAGTCCACAATTCCAGGGAGCGGCAGCAGACCAGCACCCCCCCCCCTACCCTACCCTTACCGCGCAGTCAAGGGTGGCAAGGTCACAGTCAGGGCGGCAACATTGCCCTTCAGCCCAGCCCCCCTCCCGACCGCAGCCAACAGCCCTGCCCAATGCAAAGCAGTGAAAGGGCAGGCAGCCAGGCCAGGCCCTCGAGCCACTGGGCTTAGCAAGGCAGGCAACCCAGGCAGGCTGACAGTTCCCTCTCCTCCTGCCGCATCTACATTGCCCACCCCCCTCCCTCTCTCTAGCCACTGCCCCGGCTCTGCTGCTGCTGCTGCTGCCTCCCCAGCCCCTGCCCAGTCTGGGTGGCTGGGCGGCAGCAGCGATGACAGCATCCTGGTGCAGCTGCAGCTGCTGGAGGCTGTGGCGGGGCTGCCCCTGGCAGGAAGGCCCCGGCAGGTGAGGCAGTCAGCCTGGGACCCACCACTGCCCTCAAGCGGCACCACAGCCACCACCCCACCTGCTGGGCCCGGGTGTGCGGAGGGCGGTGGCGTGGTGCCTCCTGCAGCTGGGGCAGCTGCTGGAGCACGTGACCCATCAGTGGGGTGGGGTGGTGAGGAGGGTAGGGTGGGAGCAGGTGCTGGTACTGGTGAGTCTATGGACAGCAGGGGTGCTCAAGGCTGTGCTTGCCTGCTTCAGTTGCCTGAGGTGATGGGTGCAGCCGCAGACCATGCCTGCGCCCAGCCCCGGCTACCCCAGCCACCCAGGCAAGACGCTCTGCCCTTTGAGCCCCCTGCAATCACTGCAGCCCAGTTCTACAAGGTCGGCCGCCCCACCCCACTCAGCCTGTCTGCTGCAGCAGCATCAGGCCGTCCCACTGCTGCCCTACACACGGGTGATGAGCGGCTTGGGCGCGGACCTGGCACAGGCCAGGAGGGGTCAAGATCAAACAAGGTGGCCGAAGTGCCTGGCCGCCCTTGGGGTGCAGCTCCCTCACCCTCACCCACCAACACAAACGTGGTGGCTGGTGGGATGTGGGGTCCAGCCCCCCATAACCCTCACGGCAGCACTGACAGGCAGCACACCCCACCTCAGCAGCACCGCTCCCTCGGCGCAGACACCCAGGCTGGCTGGGACCCATCCCTGCCCACTGCCACGGCAAAGCCTGCACCCCATGCCTCCAGCCCAGCCACCACCCAGCCCTGGCCTCACCTGGCTGCCACCCCTGCCACCACCCAGCCTGCGCCAGCCCACCTGGCCTCCCACCCCTTGCTGCACTGCGGCACCACACACCGCAGGCGCACCACTGACTCCTCAGGGCCGCTGGCAGAGCCCTCCTTGGCCTTCTCAGCCTCAACCCTCAGCTCCCCACCCAGCCCCGCACACCCACCCCGCCCCAGCAGCCCCACCCACAGCCCGCTTGCTAGGGGGTGGGATGCAGCCTCAACCCACCCCGCCCCTGGGCCCTACCCAGCCCCCAGCTTCGTGCCAGCTGCAACCTCAGAGCCCTACCCTTGTTGGGGGGCCTGTGAGGGTGAGTCTGATGGCACCACCCAGCCACTGCCTGCACCTTACCTAGCTGCTCCACACAGCCTCCCCACAGCCGCTGGCACAGTGAAGGGCGCACTGCAGCAGCAGCCAGGGGTGCAGAGTTTGCCTCGTTATCATCATCAGCAGCCTGTCTGGCTGCACCCCGGCAACACAGCTGCCACCTGCAGTGTACTAAGTGGTGAGGTGCCAGGGAGGAGCTCTGGCAGGCCAGCAGCTGAGCTGCCAGGCTGGCCAGTTGGAGCGGTTTGGCCAGCAGCTGCTGGGACAGGGGCCGGCTGGCAAGGAGCAGCAACAGGTGAGGGCCAGCTGGCAGACTGGCCAGGCTGGCCCAGCCCCCTCTGGGCCCCTCCCCTCCCCTATGGGCCCAGGCCCCCTCCCCTGCCCAGCCATCGCATCTCCTGTGACTCCCTGGCCAGCCTCACCGCCAGCATCAGCTTGAGCCTGGACGCACGGCATGGTGAGCAGCAGGGGTCTGATGGCCCTGCGCCTAGGCTGCAGGCTGCCGGGCAGGGGCAGGCAGGCAGGGATGTGGCCTCCTGGCTGCTGTCAAAACCCTCAGCTGCCCCCGCCTCTGGTTCAACCTATGCGGCTGCACGGACGCACCCCTCCTCTGGGCATGCAGCCTCCTCAACTCTGCTCGCAGCATCAGGGGAGGGTGCAGGGACAGAGGCAGGGCCAGGGCCAGGGGTCCCCCACCCACAACAATCTGCCGTTGCTGGGCCCCCCCTGCGGCAAAGGGTGGCAGGGAAGGGGTCAGTGCAGCAGCGGCTGCAGCAGCATCAGCAGCAGGGCGCATCACCAGCGAAGCGGGAACCGTGGCTCAAGACAACAGCAACAGCAACAACAGGGCCAGGAGTGGCCAGGGTGGCGGCCAAGGCCTCAAGCTGGACACCTGGGAAAGCCCCAGCCCCGGTGGCAAGGCGCATGGCTGTGGGTGCCAGCCCCCTCAGAAACCCTCCTCTCCAACCTCCCCTTCAAGCGCATCATCAGCCAGTCACCTGCACTCCAGGCCTGCCTGCCATGCAGTCAAGCCTGGTGGCCAAGGGCACAGTGGACCCTCCACTGCCAAGCAGTAGGTCGGCCAGGGCTGTCACGCCCCCTCGCCTGCTGTCCTCCCACCCGTCCTCCCCAGCCCCTGCAAGCAGGCAGGTGTCGCCTGGGGCTAGGGGCAGGGGGGCACCCCGCCCACCCACCTCACCCACCCCCTCCTCCTACCACCCACGCTCCTCCCCCTCCTCCCCAACCCCACTTTGGCAGCTGCCTGCCTGGCAGCAACGCATGAGCTCCCCACCTCCCCAAACAAGGGCACACCCGGGCAGCAGGGCATGGTCGCCGCCGCTGCCGCCCCGGCCCACCCGGCCAAGCAGCCAGTCCCCCCCTATGCGACAGCAAGGCCGCAGAGCAGCTGCTGCCGCACAGTCCCAGCCTGCACCCACCGCCCTGGCCACCCTGCCTAAGCCAGAGAAACCTGCCTGGCAGTCCTCAGTCACGCTGCGACCCAGCCGCCAACGCTCCCCCAACCCCCTCCATCAGGACCCCGGCTACGCAGCTTCCGCCCAGCTTCCTGACCCCCACCCCTCCAGCCGTTCCCCCCCTGCGCCCCGACAGGATAGAGCTCGCTCCCTGTCGCCATTTGGGCAGCAGGGGATGGGGAGACATGCAGCACCCAGCCCCCTCCACGCCTGGCAGGCAGCGCGCGACCCCCTGATGACCCCCCTGACCCAGTCTCAGGCCTGGCGCCCAGCCAAGCCCCAGGTGCTCCCCCCCGCTCAGATCCAGCCACCAGCTGCCTCTCCCCCGCCACACCTGCAGCAGCACAGCCAGCAGGGCAGGCTACAGCTGA
The DNA here is from genome assembly GCA_030144725.1 of Haematococcus lacustris. NCBI lineage: Eukaryota > Viridiplantae > Chlorophyta > Chlorophyceae > Chlamydomonadales > Haematococcaceae > Haematococcus > Haematococcus lacustris. Next base: position 6,409,072 of record JASKMD010000013.1, on the reverse strand, counting down.
CCTACACCGCCCGGGCGGCTGCCAAGGCGGTCTCCTCCCCCGGCACCACTCCTGCTGTGGCAGCACTGGGGCCGGCTGCCTGCCACCGCTACAGCCACCAGGGCCCGGTTGCCGCTGGTCAGGGGGAGGTGGCAGCCCTGCAGTGGGCTGCCAGCCTGCTGCTCCCTGGGCTGCAGCCACAGCATCCCCTCAAGGCAGGCTCCCCACCCTTGCCACAACCTGGCAGGTCAGGGCATAGGGTAGAAGAGCATGCGGGGCCAGGTCAGGCAGGCCGTACGGGGCTGTCTCACCTGCTGCCACTGCCTGCAGGGCGGGGGCCGGCCGCGCTGCCCCAGCTGAGCCAGCAGCAGCTTGAGGCCATGCTGGCAGTGGTGCGCCAGGCAGCAGCCCTGCGGGCCAGGCAGGGGTCAGGGGCCATGCCTCCGCCGCCCTACCCCGCAGCGCCAGCGGGGCCCCCAGTGGCTCATGACACCGCTGCTGGCACTGCTTCCAGCACTGCCACAGGCACGGCCGCACCACTGCCGCCGCTGGCAGTGTATGCCAGCGCGTCTGCCGCAGCACCAGTCATGGCTGGGCCTCTGCCCAGTGCCTGGCCCTCACCACCCCTGGTGCCTTCATCAGCTGCAGCTGCTGCCACCACACCAGGGACTCTCCTCACCGCAGTCACTGCGGCTCCAGATGCTGTCGTGGCGCCAGGGCTTGCCCTTGCAGCAGACAGGGCGGCTGGTGTCCCTGCAAACAGCCCAGACACTCAAACGATCCCAGCTGCTGCTGCCATGTCACCAGGAGCATCACACCTGCCCCTACCCCCGCCCTCCCCCCTGCCTGACAGCGTGCCAGGCATCCCACCCATGACCTTGCCCTTTGCTGATGTTGAAACGGCTGCTGCCGGCCCCTCCTCCTCCTCTGCTGCTGCTGCCCTGAGGGGGGAGTGCACATACCGGACAGACCCTGCCCCTGACGGGGCCATCAGTCAGGCAGCCATGCCCACCGCTGACTCAGCCACCCCACCTGCTCCTCAAGGCCAAGTGCACCCAGCCGACTCCCTGACCAGCTGGGCACTGGCCCCAACACTGTCACCCCAGCTGCTGGTCCAGGCTGAGGAGCCAGCACCCTCCCCGCCCCCCACCCCCCACCCCCACCCCCTCCCCCTCCCCACTGCCTCGCCTCCCGCCACCCTGCCCACGCTGCACTCACAGCCCTCACAAGGACCCCCCTGGCCCGTGCCCACTCCCCCGCCGACGCCCCTGCTGCTGCATCCGACAGCTGGGATGCACACTGCCAAAGAGCCTGCAGGAGGGCTGGCCCCAAGTGACAGCGCTCCACCCCTACCACCTCCCCCAACCCCTGCCACAGCTGCTGGACCCTTGTTGGATCGCCCTCCAGCACTCAGTCATGCCCTGCCTCCTCAGCACCCACATGGGCTCATCATTGACCCCGGGCCTGCCTCACCACCTGCTGGCAGGGCCAGCACCGGGTTGCCTCCAGGTCGGTTCACTGCCAGTTATTGTCACCACCCTGTTATTCCTGCTGTCCATGTCCATGTCCATGTTACATCACACACACGCCCTGCAGAAGGCATTATCAGAGGGCTATGCCGTCTTTCCATCGACCACAAATCTGCATCTACATCCATCCATTATACAACCCACCATCTCCAACAGTTGCATTTGTCACTTCACACATTATCACACTGCACCGCCAGTGTCACCAGGTCTTCTCCTAAGCAACCTCCACCGTCACTGCCCATGTGTGCATTTCGTCCATGCCCACACCAGGCTAGGCCACCTTGACATGCAGGCCCTCCCCCCTCCCAGCTCCTGGCCTACCCTACCCACCCGCCACCACCCAGACCCACAGTACCCTACCCTGCTCGCTCCCTCAGCCCCGACATCTCAGCAGCAAGGCACTCCCGACCAGGCCCACCTGCCCCACCCCCTACTCCGCACCCAGCCGCCAGCCCCCCTCCACCCCCCGCCCAGCTACTCCCACCCCCTCACCCACCTCGCTGCCACCGCCCCAGCAGCATCAACACCAGCGAGCCCCTGCCCTACCCCCTCTCACTCGGGGTGCCCACCAACACCCTGCCGGCAGTGCCCAGCTCCCAACACCCTGCCGGCAGTCCCCAGCTCTCAGCCGCGTCTTGGGGCACTGCCGCCCCCGCTGCTGTGAGGAGCAGCTGGCAGCAGGAGGGGGCCTGGGCGGCTGGACTCAGGGCCAGCACGCAGGCACTGGACAGGCTGGCGCTGCTGAGGGCAAGCACACAATCCTTCCACAGCCCGGACAGAGCTGTGAGTGGCAGTGTAGGGGGGCAGGGGAGGGCGGGTGAGGGGAGGAAGAAGGGTAGTCAAGGCAGGCAATGAGGGCGTGGCAGGGTAGGGAGGGCAGGCAGGAAGAGCAGGGTGGGAGGGCAGGGTGGGAAGGCAGGCAGGGGAAGCAGGCAGGGAGAGCAGGCAAGGGCGGACAGGCTGACTTCAGCCAAGTCCGTGCACTCTTACCACAGCCTGCTTGTTCCTGCGCTGGCACCCGCAGGGGTTGTTTGACCGTGCGGCTGCTTTGCGGGCCAGCTCAGTCAGTCGCGGCTCCCTGCGTGACCGCCTGCCCCCCTCCGCTCGAGTGGCTCCATTCCCCATGTTGGATGACAGCCCTGCAGCCGACATGGGGCTCGAGGCGGCGCCCAGCCTACAGGTGACCATGACTCCTGGCTCATGTCCAGCTACTGGGGTGGAGGCACTCCGGGTGGTGCCTGCTTTACTGCAACGCCTGGATCATGACAGCAGCAGCTCTGGCACCCGACTGGCATAGACGATGTGACAGGCCGGAGGGGGTGGGGCACATGTGCCCTGGCAGCTCCAGTGAGCCGTGGCTGCTGCTGTCTGGGGAGGTTGGTGACAGGAGACTGGCGGTGGCTCGAGTTTGGCAGTGGGGATGGTGGTGAGCAGGTGGCTATGGCTGCTGGCAGGCAGGCGGAGGGAGAGACTGACTGACCAGTCGATTGCTTGATTCATTGACGGGTCGACTGCTGACCTTCTGACCTGGCAACTGCCTACAGGCGTGTGACGACACCGCCCTATGGACCACCACCCTGAGCCGCATGCCCACCATGGAGCTGCCTAGCCCTGCTGCCTCCGACGCAGCAGATCTCGGCCCTGGACCTGACTGTGGCCCACACTCTTCATTGCTGCCACCTGTGCCAGCCCAACAAGTGAGCCCTCTTGTCGTGACCAACATCCTAACCAGTAGCAGCAACATCATCATCATCACCAGCAGCAGCACCAACAACAGCAGCAGTACCTGACATTGTCAGCATCACCAGCATCTTAACATGATGCGACTGGCACTGCTGAGTTGGCAGCATCGTCACACTGTGGCTGGAGTGAGGGTGTAAACAGCCCTACACATAGGAAGCCGGCTCACAGTCCACCTGCAAGCAAGCCAGGTAGAGAGCAGGCTGATGTGGACGTGGCTGGCACCAAGGGAATGAAGGGTCAAGCACGTGACCCTCCTTCCCGCCAGGCTGCCACAGCAGCACTGCGCAGCATAAACACCATCTGTCAGGGACAAGCACCCAACACAGCAGCCTTATCACGTTACCACGTTAAGCAGCTTGCCTTGTTACATTGGGCTAGGGTACATGGTGGTACCTGACTTTCAAGGTGCCACACCGCCTAATTTTCATGGTGGTGCTGCTGCTGCGGTGGCTGCTGCTGCAGGTCACTAAGCCACAGGTCGAGCAAGTGCAGCAAGAGCAGGAGCAGCAGTGGCAGGGAGGGGAGCAGCAGCAGAGGCAGCAAGAGCAGGAGCAGCAGTGGCAGGGAGAGGAGCAGCAGCAGAGGCAGCAAGAGCAGGAGCAGCAGTGGCAGGGAGAGGAGCAGCAGCAGAGGCAGCAAGAGCAGGAGCAGCAGTGGCAGGGCGAGCAGGAGCAGCAAAGGCTGCAGCAGCACAGCCGACCCCTGGATGGGAAGCCTAGAAGTGCGCTCTACCTGCCTGCTCCCAGCCCTGCTCCGCCCACGCCTGCTCTGCTGCATTGCGTGACACGCCCAAATGAGAGTATGACCGGGGCAGTGGCAGCACACCCCAGCAGCCATGCTGTATCACACGGCCCTGCCCCCTGCCCCACCCCAGCTGAGCAGCAGCCCTCTGAATCACAAGATGAGCGGATTGCAGCACACAGCTGTCTCCCACCAGCTGCCAGCTGGCCAGGTTCTCCTCCTGCCACTCACCCGCATCAGTCCGCAGCAGGCATCGCCCCACTGCCATGCGCTACCTCACCCTGGAGACACACAATGGCTGTGCAAACAATAAGGGGGGCAAGTATGGGGAGGGAGGTGGAGGAGGTGGAGGGGAAGGGGGAGGAGGAGGCGAATGGGGAAGGAGAGGAGGAGGAGGAGGAGGAGGGAGATGAGGAGGACGGTGGGTTGGGCATGACAGATGAGGAGTGGTTGGATCAGCTGACCGCTGGCTTGGTCGATGAGGGCGGTGAAGGGGCAGGTGGTTTGTTGTTGGAGGAGGAGGGCGAGGAGGAGGTGGGCAGCAGGCAGCAACAGGTGCTGGCAGACCCCCGCACAGCCATGCAAGGGGAAGACAGCAGCCACACACACCAGCCACCCCTCTCAGCCTCCTACACACTGCTTTGCAGTGATGCGAGTGAACCCCCTCCTCCAGCCCCTGCCTTTACCCCTGCCCCTGCCCCAGCCCCTGACCCTGACCCAGCCCCAGCCCCTCCTCCAGCCAGCGATGATGCTGGTGCAGCGCCAGAATATGGTCTGAGCGCCGGAGCTGTGACCAGCAGCCCTGGACCAGCCGTCAACCAGGCTGTCCCCCACACCCAGCTGCCCAGCACCTCACAGCTCCAGCAGCCCCCGCCACCAGTCCAACGCCGGCTGACCTGGGGTGGCCCTGCCTCCCTGCCCGCCCTTCTGCCCCCTCCCCTCCCTCCCTCCCTCCCCGCCCTGCTGCCCCCTGTTGCCTCCCAACCCTGCCCACATGGACCTTGCAACGACGTGCCATTATACAGCAGGACCCGCACCAGCCCTCTGGCATCTATAGGTGTAGCTGCACTGGCCGCCGGGACAGCAGCAGGAGCTGCCGGGCCGCCTGGCAGACCAGCCTCTGTGGCGGCAGCAGCTGCTGCTGCAGCGGTGGCCAGGCGGGCAGCTGGTGCACCTCCTGCACCCGCCCACCCAGCTGGCATCCAGCCTGACCGCCCTGCCCCTGCACCACAGGCCGTGGGGCAAAGCAGCGCAGTCCTGCTGCAGCCACTCTCCCCTGCCGCCCCTCACTCCTGCCTGCCCCTCCCTGGCCACCGCCACACCTCCCTCCCCACCTCACCCCTCACCAGCCCATCAAAGGCCTGCGCCTCAGAACCAATTGCTACCAGGCCCCCGCTGCTACTCCCAGCCACCTGTGGTGGCAGGCCTCGCTACCCCTGCGACGCACCCCCCCTGAGCCCTGCTCCCCTGCCCATGCTCCTGCTACCCCTAACGCAGGCAGATCAAGGTCAGGAACGCCCCATGTCCAGCAGCCCCCCCAGCCCCTCACTTCCTGCTGACAACCACCAGAGCCGGATTGACCCCCAGCACCTGCACCTCCCCCTACCGCCACACTCGACCTCTGCCTCACCCCAGGCCCTGGCACTGTCTCCTGACCACCTGGCACACCAGCATCCTGCCCATGCGGGTCATTGCTCCCACACGTATGGTCACTCCAGGCTACCCGGGGTCACACATCAGGGCACTCTCACCACACACCATCGCTCAAATCCTGACCGTGACGCCTTACCAAGGAGGCAATGCTGTGATGGCCAGGAGGGTGGGTACACCCAGGGCTGGGCATCCAGCCCACCCCAGCAGCTGAGCACTGACGGCCTTGCCACCAGTGTGATGGGCAGGAGCAGCCGGTCCAGCAGCCGGGCTGATCATAGCAGCAGCAGCAGCAGCAGCAGCAGTGGCTGCGATAGCTGGGGTGGGAGCAAGGGGGTGCTGGGGATGCGCCACAAGGCAGGAGCAGCATGGTGGGGTGAAGGGGGTGAGAGGGGGGAGGGGGAGGGGGAGGGGGAGGGGGCTGGTCCAGGCGTGCATATGGCAGGTAGCCCCTGCAGCCCGCTGGCGCCCTCTGGCACCTCAGACTCCACAGGCACAGGCCCTGGGCCCCACAGCAGCAGCGGCAGGGCTGGTCTGGTGTGTGTGCCAACTCACCAGCCCTCTGCTCCTGGAGAGTGTGAGGTCAGTGGTGGTGGCAGTGAGGGAGTTGCTGCTGAGGGCGATGGAGGAGGCAAGGAGCGACAGTGGCAGCACAGCGGGGGGCCCGCTGAGGGAAGCAGTTGGGGTGGGGGAGGGTGGGGGTGTGAGGATCAGCAGGGTTGTGCCTCCCCCACCACCAGCACGCCAGTGCAACAGCCAGGGCGGCACACACAGGGTCCTCGCAGGTGCTCAGCCTCGTCAGCCAGCTTGCTGTCCCTGGTAGGGCCTGGGGCTGCCCCCCGGGTCGGCCGCTGCCTGACACAGCAGGTGAGTGGCTGGGGCGGACACAGGGCAAAGCAGCCGTCTGCCACCCAACCTGGCTCCACCCCACCCCACCCTACCTCACCCCAACCCAACCCAACCCAACCCAACCCCAACCCAACCCAACCCAACCCAACCCACCCTCCTCACCCCACCCCTCCCTCACCCCACCCCACCCTTCCTCACCTCACCTCACATTACATTACATGATTCTACCTCTCTTCATTCCACCCAGTGTCTCAGCCTTGCAGTAGCCCCAACACCTCAGCCTGCAGCGCCCGCAATGCTCCTGTGCGCTGCCGTGCTCCCGGCGCAGGCTGCCTGCACCTCTGTCCCCAACGCCCCAACCAGCCTGTTGCCGGGCCTGAGCCCCCGCCGCTGCCATGTGCCACGCTCCCTACCCAACCCTGTAGCCCGCATAGGCAGCGAGCCCCTGCTCCCTCCCCGGCCCCGCCCACCCAGATCAGCACTACCCGCCAGGGGCCAGCTCAGCTGCCCCGAGCCGCCGGTGGTGCAGCCAGCACAGCTTGCTGCTGATCAGTCCCCGTCAGCACTGCTGCCAGCACCAGATGTGCCACTAGCACCAGCAGCAATGGCAGGACCGCCTGCAGCAGCACCCACAGCAGCTGCACCAGCCCCACCACCTGCTGCACTGGTACCACTCGGCACGCTGCCAACTGCACAACAGCCAACGCAGGACTTGGAACCAGAACCCCAGGCTGCACTGGCACCCCCCGTGGCCCCCAGCCAGCCCCCTCATCAGCTAGACTTCCCCCATGGAGGCATCAGACCCAGCCCAAGTCCTCGTCCCATACCCTCCCCGGCTCCCAGCCCCAGGCTCGGCTCAGGCAGGCCACCCAGCCCCCGCGCCAGCCCCAGCCCCTACCGCGGCCTAAGTCCCAGCCCCTGCCAAAGGCCCAGCCCCAGCCCGGGGCCCAGCCCCCGCAGCGCACCTGGCTCACCCCTGATGCAGCGGCTGGGCACGCTGCTGATGCAAGGCGTGGCCATCACAGCAGCTGGCGTGCTCGGCGCAGGGCTGGCACAGGTGAGGAAGGAGGGTGGGGAGGGGGAGGGGGATGCAAGAGGGAGGGGCAAGGGGGGCTGTATGAGGTTCTGGAGGTGATGCAGGGGGGGCGCAGGGGGCGCTGTGCTGGTAAACCTAGGTGACACTTCCATGGCTTCTTAGTCACGAAACGAAAACCCACACATCCCCTGTAATGTTTAGGGATTCACAATGAATTGTTAGGCCAGGCCAAGCCAGAAGGAAATGGCCAGGCCAGACGCTGCCGCCATTTCCTATTGCTCCTACCTTTTTTCAACTCATGGCAGTTGCCTAATCATCTCCTAGTGTTCATGCATGCCAGACCAGCATGCCTGATCAGGCTGTCAGAGGGGTATCTCACCTGGCCTCAGGTGGCTCGTGGAGATGCCTCGCCTCCCAAGCGCAGCCGGCAACGCACTGGCACCCCTCCTCCTGCCTCTCCTCGTGTGGCGGCCTGCCCCTTGTCTGCCCCAACGAGCCCTGCGCAGCACCTCGGAGCAGGGCCTGCACGACTCCTGCCGGGCAGCCCACAGCCTGGGCCAGGCATGTGCGCGGTGAGCAGCAACTGCGATGTCGTACCAGCCGGACAGTACGATACGTCGGCGCCTCCCCCCGGTGTAGAACCCAGACCGGGAGCCGGCGCATGCGAGCCGGTCGATATGGAGATTCGATCTTGGCGGGGGCGGGAGCGGGGGCGGGGGGCCACACCACGGCGGTCAATGCGCCCGGACGAAAGCGAGCTTCGGCTGTCGCCGAAAGAGTTGCGGGAGGAGCGGGCGCGAAGTAGAATCACGAGCCGGCCAGACGGTGTCTGGTAGTAGCGGAGGCTGTGGGACAACTAGATGGGCAGTTTCCGGGCCTGAACTAGTCAGTCAGGCCCAGGCTTGTCGGCCAAGCGGATGCGCTCGACGCCTGTTGTGGGAATATAATGATTGGCAATGGAGGCAACGCATCTACACAACGATGCAGTTAGCAATGATACAGTTGGATCTAGTGCATAGACAGGCAATTGATTGCAGGGGTCACGCATTGACGGTTGCATGGAGGAGTTAGTTTGGTAGTAAGTAAGCTGGCCTGCCATCATTACTAGGGAACGTTTGGGCCCGTGTTACTGTGAGAGAGGTGGCTTACACCGCTTAAGCCGTCAGCCGTTAGGCTGCTTGGACCCGTGTTACATTGCATGATAAGTAGATTGTATACAATCGCCGTGCAAGTGCGTAGTTGCATGAGGGACAATGGCTGCGTCATGCAACCCATTCTCCGCCATCCTTCTCACGACGAGCAGTGGCTCATAAATCTTTGGCGGAGTACAGCCGAAATAGCTGGTTGTCCCATCGTGACTGCCTCACACCCTGGGGGGCTGGCCCAGGACAGCCTACCCAGCTGTGGCCTGAGCATGTGCTGCCACCTCAATGTCAGCTGCTTGGCTGCGCTGATTCCACTGTCAGGGCCAATGGCACGGCTGACTTTGCGGTGGTAGGTGTAGCTGATGCTGCCACCTGCACGGCACTGGTCGGCGACCACACATGCTATGTTGGTGGCTGTGATGGGACACGGGCTGTGAGTGGGGCTGCTGGGGCGGGGTGGGTGTGCGGGGCTGGGTGGGGAGCTGAGGGTGGAGGCTGAGAAGGCCAAGGAGGGCTCTGCCAGCGGCCCTGAGGAGTCAGTGGTGCGCCTGCGGTGTGTGGTGCCGCAGTGCAGCAAGGGGTGGGAGGCCAGGGGGGCTGGCGCAGGCTGGGTGGTGGCAGGGGAAGCAGCCAGGTGAGGCCAGGGCTGGGTGGTGGCTGGGCTGGAGGCATTGGGCGCAGGCTGGGTAGTGGCAGTGGGCAGGGATGGGTCCCAGCCAGCCTGGGTGTCTGCGCCGAGGGGGCGGTGATGCTGAGGTGGGGTGTGCTGCCTGTCAGTGCTGCTGTGAGGGCTATGCGGGGCTGGACCCCACATCCCACCAGCCACCACGTTTGTGTTGGTGGGTGCGGGTGAGGGAGCTGCACCCCAAGGGCGGCCTGGCACTTCGGCCACGTTGCTTGATCTTAACCCCTCCTGGCCTGTGCCAGGTCCGCGCCCAAGCCGCTCATCACCCGTGTGTGGGGCAGCATTGGTATGGCCTGCTGCTGCTGCAGCAGACAGGCTGGGTGGGGTGGGGCGGCCCGCCTTGTAGAACTGGGTTGCAGTGATTGCAGGGGGCCCAAAGAGCAGAGCGTCGAGTTTCACAAGCCTGACTGAACGTCCCCCCAGTCAGCAGTCAAAAAATGGCTCCATACGGTGCAGTGAGAAACATTGAACAAGCAGCAGTGTAATGCGCCATCGGAAACTTATCATTCAGTCATGTAACGAAACCGCGGTTTAGACATGCATGTGGGCCAAGATCGCAAGCACGTTACCCGCTAGACAGACGCAGACGCATCCACCAGCACTGTATGTTATGCATTGATGCATATCATATACTGATCAGTGTTTGTTCATAACTCAGAACCCAGATAAACCAGCGAATAACTACTGAGAAGAGACGAGCAAGCTAGTATGCTTCATACAGAATGGATGTGTACACAGCGTGCCGGCGTCGCGGTCACATATGTCGAAGTCGGGGTCCTCCGGCACTGCTCTAGGCCCACCCACACCGGTTCGTCTCTTCTTCCTCGCCATAAACAATAGCAACGCGAGGCAGCTACATGTACTAAGAATTTTCTTGTTTGTCACACACATGTCTACGCATGTCTACACATATCCACACATGACCGCAAAACCCGCAGTAGCCACATTGGAGCACATCGAAGGATTATGGATCGATGTAATATGCGGTATTGTCTACCTAACATGGTTTGTCAGCCGGTTTGTTATCTCGGACTCCATGTCGCGTTCCGTTGAGCTGACTCGGCACTGTGGAAGCTACCTGCTTCACATTGCATCGGTCGCGGCACATCTGCGGTACAGTCTCAACGTGTTGCGACAGCGTGCAGGTCCACGTTTTCAAGCGCACGGGTTTATATCAGGGTTAAGCTGCTGCAAGGTGTGCTACAGCAGAGGTATATATCTGCCTCCTGTCTACTTGATGCGTCGTGCCTGCTGACCCGTGTGAACGGTGGTTGTCCGCAGGTCGTTTGTCAAGATGCGGGAACCCTGCGATGTGTCCCAGGGAAATGCGGACTTTCTGCTTGCCTGCCGACATGCACAAGAGGCGGGGCTCAAGCCGAGAATTGTGTACCGGAACCTGGCCGTCAGTCAGGTGCGTGGGTTCAGACTCCTGCATCTTTGTCCAGTACTTGTGTTATGCCGAGCTTCCAGCATCCGGTCAGAAGTCACGCGCCGGTCGGCGCCCCGACAAAACCCTCGCCTCCTGCCTTGGTCACAATTGGTCGCGGTGCAGCTGTACGAGATGGCCCTGAAGTTCGAACCTGACACCGCGGTTGTGTCGAGCGGTGCCATCGCGGCCATCTCATATGAAAAGATGGGTAAGTCGTGTCCGCAAGTTTTCTGCAAGCCAGTCTCGCAGTCGATGGTGATGTATTTGAATCATCCTCTCCCCGCCAGTGCTCCCTGCACATCAGCCTATAGGTTCCGACTACCACGGCTAGCTGCCGCTGTGTCAGCCCGGCTGGCACTAAGGCGCTGAACCCCTCCACCCCTGAACCCGTAGACCCCGTTCGCCCCATGCTCTTGGCCTACCTAAGGAGGCCTCCCTACCTTCGCTCATCAGCCCTCCTCCCCACACGCCTCACCCTCTCCACTCTGCCCGCCCTCCCTCCCTCCCTCCACAGGCCGGTCGCCTAAGGACAAGCGTGTGGTGCGGGAGCCCACCACAGAGGATGACATCTGGTGGGGCAACGGCTCGCCCAACTACCCTATGGACGAGCGTGCCTTCATGCTCAACCGCTCCCGGGCCGTAGACTACCTCAACTTCCTGCCCTCCATCTTTGTGTTTGACGGCTATGCAAACTGGGAACCCTCGGTGAGTGCTGAGCTGGCAGGGGCGGTGGGCCCAGCTGACAGGGCCCACAGTATGTGTTGGGAAGCCAGGCAGTGGGCCATCAACAGAGGCCCCATGGCCAGATGCGGACCTGCCGTGCCATGCAGCGTTGGGTTCAAAGCCAGAGGTGTCATAGCCAGCAGGCCTGTAAGGCTCATGTCGAGCATGTGTAACGGAAGGCCATGCAGTTTGGAACCTTCACCATGCCTACCTTGCTTCACCTTGCCCAGCCCTTGCCCAGCCCAGCCAGCTTTGACACCTGATCTTGTTAGACAGCCCACACACCTCCCCTGACCTGACCTCTCTACCTACCTGACCTGACCTACCTCTCTATCTACCTCCCCTGACCTGACCTGTCCTGTCTACCCCTACCTGACCTTCAGGCTCGCACCAAGATCCGTGTAGTGTGTGCTCGCCCCTACCACGCCCTGTTCATGCACAACATGCTCATCCGCCCCACTCCAGAGGAGCTGCAGAGCTTTGGCGAGCCTGACTTCGTGATCTACAATGCAGGTCAGCCGCCACCCAGCGCACTGCTGGCCAAGTAGAAGCAAGCATTGCACTGGGCAGGCTGAGCATGTTTTGGGGAAGCGGGTGCGTGCAGTCCATGCTGTGGACCATGAACAGACCATGCTCTGTGGGTGGGCGGATGGGTGGGCGGGTGGGTGGGTGGGTGGGTGGGTGGAGATGTGGGTGGGTGGGTGGGCAGCCAGCGCGTGGGTGGGGCAGGGTCAGCCCGCCTTTGGCCCTGCTGCATGTAGCCTTCAGCTGGTAGCTTGTGTAGGCTGAGGCAATGGGGTTGAGGCAAGGAACTCACTTCTACAGGCCACAGGGTGGTTGTAGGACAACAGCTGCCAAGGTCCTCTTGGTGGCTGGCTGCAGGTCCCTTCCCAGCCAACCGCTACACCAGCTTCATGACCAGCTCGACCTCAGTGGACCTCAGCCTGGCACACAGGGAGCTGGTGATCCTGGGTGGGTGATGGGGCTAAACGCACTCTGCACCTGCTGCTAGGGTGCGTGGCACTGTCCTGCTGTGATGATCCTTGCTGCTGCTGCTGCTGCTGCTGCCAGGGCTGCTGCCCCTGATGCTGGTGGAGTTTGCAGCCCTGCTGCCGCCCTGCTGCTCCCTCACTATGTATCGCATGCCGTGCAGGCACCCAGTACGCCGGCGAGATGAAGAAGGGGGTGTTCACCATAATGCACTACCTGATGCCCAAGCGCGGCATCCTTTCGCTGCATTCTGGCTGCAATGTGGGCGCCAGCGAGGACGTGACCCTGTTCTTCGGTTTGTCAGGTTGGTGCGTGTTGAGGACGCATTGAGCTTCAGGGAGTGCATTTTGGTCCTTTTTGCGCCATACACCGCTTGCGTCCTGGCTTGCAGGCACTGGCAAGACAACTCTGTCCACCGACCCTCGCCGGCCACTGATCGGTGACGACGAGCACTGCTGGGGCGACAATGGCGTATTCAACATTGAGGGCGGCTGCTATGCCAAGTGCATCAACCTGCAGGTCCGCGCTGCTAGTAACATTGACTATGGAATTGAGATGCCTGGCAGGTGCGGTAGACTGGCCTTGGACGCGCGCAGGCTCAGACCCACTTGTCACTTTTGTGCAGGCGAGCAAAGAACCAGAAATCTACAAGGCCATCCGCTTCGGCACAGTTCTCGAAAACGTCGTGTTTGACCGCCGCACCCGCGTGGTCGACTTCGATGGCAACGACTTGACGGAGAACACCCGCGCAAGCTATCCCATCGAGTACATCGACAACGCGCGCATCCCGTGCATCGGGCCCCACCCCAAGTGAGCGGAAGAGCGAGCACCCACCTCCCACCACCTTCACGTGTAACGCAAGTAGCACAGTCACAGCCGCACACGGTGATGTGTAGATATGGCAATATGGTGGTTCACCTTGTGCATGTGAGGCGAGCTTTGTAAAGTTGTACCATTGCTGAACATGTGTGCTGGTCGGTGCGCAGGAACATTATCCTGCTGTGTTGTGATGCGTTTGGAGTGCTGCCGCCAGTCAGCAAGCTGAGCTTGGAGCAGGCCATGTACCACTTCATCTCAGGTTACACAGCCAAGGTACTGCGTGGCATTCGCTCATGCCCTGGAGGAAAGGCCTTAGACCTTTTGACTTCCCTGTCTCCTCTCCTTTGACTTGCTCTCACCCCCACCTCAGCAGCCTCTCTTCACCCATCTACCCACCCTCCTCTGCCTATCTCGATGCTTCTGCCTTCACTCGATGAAAGCCTTCACTCCCTTGCTCCCCTGCCCCTCGCCCCCTCCCCTGTGCTGCCTGAACCTCGTCATGCCTTGCCCGCCCACCCTCCCACCCACCCACCCTCCTGCCCGCCCACCCGCCCACCTGCCTGCCTGCCTGCCTGCCTGCCCGCCTGCTTGCCTTGCAGATTGCAGGCACAGAGGTGGGCGTCCTGGAGCCTGAGGCCACCTTCAGTGCCTGTTTTGGCGCCGCGTTCCTAGTCTGGCACCCCATGAAGTATGCAAGCATGCTGGCGGAGAAGATGTCGGCCCATGGCACCACGGCGTGGCTCATCAACACGGGCTGGACAGGCGGCGGGTGGGTGGGTGGGTGGGTGGGGGAGGGGTGGGGTGGGGTGGGGTGGGCAGGTGCACAGGCTGCTGGGCCGGCAGGAGGGTGGGTGGGATGGGCACTGGGCTGTGGCAGGGATGGCAGACGGTAATGTTGTGGCTATTAGCCTGGCTGGGGCCCTTGGCCAATCCTAGGCTGCTGCCAGCATCATGGGCAGGCTGGCTGGCAGCAGCAACAGCAGCAGCAGCAACGACTGGATGGGCATGGCCAGACATCATGGGCAGGCTGGAGGGCAGGTGTTGTGTGACAGGTGACACTGGAGCCTAGACAATGTGAGGTGCTGCCTGGCTGGGTCCTTGGTTTGTTCTAGGCTGCTGCCAGGCTGGTGAGCAGCAGCTGTGGGTGTGCCTGGGTGGTGCTGGCCGCAGGTACGGTGTGGGGCAGCGCATGAGCCTGAAGCACACAAGGTCCATCGTGGACGCCATCCACAGGCAGGTGGCCCGCAGGCTCTCCCCTCCACCCTCCACCCTCCACCTCTCTGCCTCTTGCTGTCCTCCCCTGCTGCTGCCTGCATGCCCTCTCAGGGCTGCTGGCACCACAGCCTGCTCCACCATGCAGCAGCCTACTGGGGCCCCCCTGCTGCTGCTGCTGCTGCTGCTGCTGCTGCTGCTGCTGCTGCTGCTGCACCATGGCTGCTCCTGCTGTATTTGTGGTGGCGGCCCCTTGATACAATCACTGCTGCGGCGGTGGCGGCGGCGGTGGTGGTGGTGCAGCAGCCTAAGCCCAGTAGGCCGGCTGCTGCTGCTGCTGCTGCTGGCCTTCGGCACTGCTGCTGCTGCTGCCCCCCTCCTGCTGCTGGTGCTGCTGCTGGCTCCCTCACTGCCCCTGCTGGTGTTGCTGCTGCTGCTGCTGCTGCTGCTGCTGCTGCAGTGGCGAGCTGGCTGATGTTGAGTACAAGGCCACCCCTATCTTCCAGCTGGCTGTGCCCCGCACCTGCCCGGGGGTACCCTCGGAGGTGCTGCTGCCGGAGCTCGCCTGGAAGAGCCGCGGCCAGTTCTACGAGACACTGCAGCAGCTGTCACGCCTCTTCATGCAGGTCAGTGGCTGCTGCAATATCTACCCTTCTCTCGAACCATCCGCCCCCTGACCTTCCCAGGGGCCTTGACCCGGAGGAGCTGCTGACCAGCAGTTGATGGCTAGCAAAGGAAGTGAAGGTGCTGCGCTTGATGGTGCAGAGGCAGTAGCTACGGGAAAGGGAGGAGGAACGGCAGGAGCAGGAGGTGCCTGCTGCAGGGATTGAAACTAGGGTTAGGCAGGGAGTGTGACCTGGGCCAGCAGGGAGTGTGACATGGGCCAGACAGGGATGAAGGGAAGGTTCGGGTGGATGCCAGGCAGTGAAGGGAGGAAATGAGCAGCCCCAGGCAGCACTGGCCACCGTGCCAGGAATGTCATGGCAGGGAGAGAGGGAGAGAGGGAGGGAGGGATCTGGGCTGACCAGCAGAGGCTAGCGAGCCAGAAGATGAGGGGAGAGGCAGGCGCTGCCTGTCCCAGCCCCTGCTGCTGCTGCTCCTGCTGCTGCTGCTGCTGCCCTCACCCCTCCTGCCGCTACCACAACCCGGCTGCTGGTGCACCACGCTGTCCCCCACCTCTGCCCCCGTGGCCTTCACCGCCGTATCGATCCTACACCATCCTGCGCTGATTGTTCCTCGTTCACCCCTCACTACTGCTGCACTGCTCCTTGTTCACCCCCTCGTCACCCTACGCTGCTTGCTGTAGAATTTTGCAACCTTCAAGGATGGGGATCGCTATGTGGGTGCTGACATGGCAGCCCGCATCCACACCGGTGGGCCCTCCCTGGCCTGCATGGACGACTGAGAGCAGCGAGGCCCTGGACAGAGGGCAGCTGCTATGCTGCAGGGTGGGCAGGCCGGGAGCAGGAGTGGAGAAGGGAAAAGGGAGGAGAGAGGAAGGGAAGAAGCCGTGGCAAGGAGGTCTTGGGTCAGGGTCGTGGACGGTGTGCACCGAGTATGGAAATGGCTCCCAAACCTCGCAACTGGGGTATGGGGCCTAAGCAGCCTGATGGCTCACGATTTCAGCGGTGCGATCCCATCATCTCACCAACTAGCGGCTCAACTCACGGCTGTAGCGGTGCGATCCTGTCATCCTACCAAGTTTAGAGAGTCGGTGTGGCATCAGCAGATGTTGCTTGGGGCGCTCGATGTGATGGCAACATGCGATGTGGGGCACATTGCTGAGATGCCGTACGTGGGCTGGTTTGTGGGGGGAGTGTGCGTGTATCACTAACTGCAGTTTTGTTGTTGTCGTTCGAATATGCGAGCTTTTTGGACAGCTTAGTTCGGGAACTATTCTTCGTACCTGTTGAATTCTGGCTTTGCCATGGGCAGCTGTTGCGATGGTCATGCGGCATTTGCAACATCAAGTGTTACGTAGCCCTCACGTCAGGATACTAAACAATCGTATCCTTCCACCACGGGACTTGGCATATCCAAACCAATCTGACTTTTCCTTCTCGCGCGACCAAAACCAACGCGCCGTGACCCTGTTTGAACATGAACACAAACATGTCAACATCTGCCTGACTGGGTTTGTCATCAGCTTGTCCACCCGCTGCCCTTACTATTCACAGCGCCTGGGGGCCAGACTACCAGAATGGGTAGTCATGGCAGCTTGGCTGCATGACACTGGTTTTGGAAAGTATACGAACTGCCGGGTGGGTGGGCGATTGATAACAACAAATGGGTTTGTTCATACCATGCTCCGTGGCGCGTTACAATTTGCTCAGCAGCGCAAGCCCGACCACCGAACCCTTGCTGCCGGCGGCCATGCGCTCACTTGGATCATGCATCGCTCTGCTGCATTGTCCATTTGGGCTGGGGTCCGCCTGGCGCCGTACTATGCGCATCAGGTCCCTTCCATGATCGGGCAAGTCGTCTAGCAAGGGGTGCGCATGGTGCCAACCGTCGTCAAGCCATACCTCCTCCGCTGCCGCGGACGCGTCGTCGCGTTCTTGAAGCAGCCGGTGCGAGTGTGCCGCCCGGACGTGCGGAGCATGGATGGTGGGCGAGGCCGCGCTCCGCATGAGCGGCCAGCGCATGATGAAGTCTGAGTGCCCCGCAAACTGGTACAACAGATGCCGCACTGGCACGCCCAACCTGGCAGTACAGCAGTACAGGAACAGGGAGCGTGCAAATGAGAGTTAAAATGGGAGTGTGAGGGTGCGGAATTGTGGCTCCCATGCAAAGCAGCGCCCAGGGTCGAAGCATAACAGCCACTAGGGTCAAGGCATTATAGCCACGTGAAACACAATCACAGTTATTAAACCTACAACACCTTGCCCTCCCGCTCCCCCTCCCCCTCGTTCTCGCTGCCCGCCCCTTCCCCCTGCCCCGCACCGCACCGACCCCGCCCCGCCCCACCCGCTCTCCGCTATCAGGCCACTTCGTCGCCCCTGAACAAACCCACCCACCAGGGCAGCTGCCTCCCAGCTACCCATCCTCTACCACCCACTACCAAGCAAGAGGGCTGCCCCCTCTCCCCCGCCCACCTGCCCAGCTGGTGAGCCATCTCCGCCCCCTCATGCCAGGGCACCATGTGGTCCCGCGCAGCCACTCATGAGGAAGCAGGGCGGAAGCTGCCCCGGCAGCCTGCACACTGAACCAGCCAGGCCGCCGCCCCTGCCCCTGCCCCTGGCCGCCCCTGAGGCCTATGCGGGCCGGGATGGCATCCCCCAGCAGTGGGTGGCTGGCATAGAAGCTGCTGCTGCTGCTGCTGTCAGCCCCACCTCCTGCTTCTAACCCATCATCCCCTCTTCCTACCACCACCCCCGCCTGCCCCTGCCCCTGCCCCTGCCCCTGCCCCTGCCCCTGCCCCTGCCCCTGCCCCTGCCCCTGCCCCTGCCCCTGCCCCTGCCCCCTGCCCCTGCCCTGCCCCTGGGTCCCCCCCCTGCTGCTGCCTCCAGCGCCCAGCCTGCCTGCACAGCTGGGGACAGGGCGGGGAAGCAGGCCAGGCCGCCCATGGCCCGCGCCATCATGGACAGCTGGTGGACGCCCCGGGAGCGCTCGAACTCGTAGTGCTTGGCGATGTCGTACCTGGCAGGCCAGGGCCAGGAGGCTGGCGGTGAGGGCACACGGGGGGAAGGGATGAGGGGGGAGGGAGGAGAGAGGGGTGAAGAGGGAGGGGGAGGGGAGGGGGGAGGGGGAGGGGGAGGGGGAGGGGGAGGGGGAGGGGGAGGGGGAGGGGGAGGGGGAGGGGGGAGGGGGAGGGGGAGGGGGAGGGGGGAGGGGGAGGGGGAGGGGGAGGGGGAGGGGGAGGGGGAGGGGGAGGGGGGAGGGGGAGAGGGGGAGGGGGAGGGGGAGGGGGGAGGGGGAGGGGGAGGGGGAGGGGGAGGGGGAGGGGGAGGGGGAGGGGGAGGGGGAGGGGGAGGGGAGAGGGGGAGGGGGAGGGGGAGGGGGAGGGGGAGGGGGAGGAGGGGGAGGGGGAGGGGGGAGGGGGAGGGGGGAGGGGGGAGGGGGAGGGGGGAGGGGGAGGGGGAGGGGGAGGGGGAGGGGGAGGGGGGAGGGGGAGGGGGAGGGGGAGGGGGAGGGGGAGGGGGAGGGAGGGGAACGGGGAGGGCAGGGGGGGGGGGCAGGAAGGGAGGGGGAGGGAGCAGGCAATGGTGGTGTGTGAGGTATGGTCGCACAGATGCCGGGCAGGGCCAGGGCAGGTGTGTGGTGGCCTGGACACAGGGGCAAGTCGGGTGTGGGGCGGGGCTGGAGGGCTGAGGGGGGCAGAGGGGAGGCAGGGGAGGGCAAGAGAGCGCTGGGCAGTGGGTACGCAGGTGCAGGGTGAGTGCAGGGGGAGGCGGCAGCTGTGCAGGTACACAGGGGCTGAGGGGCAGGGGTGTCAGGGAGCTGAGGGGGAAGCTGAGGGTGATGCAGGGTAGAGGGGCGCAGGTAGAGGTGAGGCGAGGTGAGGTCAAGATGCGCTGTAGGCATGCCCAAGGGTGAAGGCAGCAGGGGGTGGGTCCAGTGGTAAGGGCCCCGGCTGCTGCACAGCAACTGGTTGGACAGGGGCCTGTGACACAGGGGCAGGAGGGAGGGGGTGAGGGGGTGTGGCTGGGGGCTGGCTGACTGGTTGACATAGGTCCATGGGCAGTGCTGAGTGAGTGAGGCTGAGCCTCTGGGCACTCACACGCCACACATGCTGACCAGGCGTGCCGGTTGCCGCCAGTCGCTGAACTCCCAGCCCTGCCACACACTTGCTGCTGCTGCTGCTGATGCCGCTGCCCCCCGCCCCTGCCCCTGCTGCCCCCCCTGCTGCCCCCCCTGTTGCCCCCCCTGCTGCTGCTGCTCCACAGGCTGTTGTGGCCAGCGCAGCCAGGCTGTGCATGGCACCACCCAGGCTGGTGGCTGGGCCATGCAGGTAGGCCGCCTGCTGCCTGAGCCCGGGCTTGCCCCCTCCCCCCCCGCCACAGCTCCAGGGCTGCGGGGGAAGGGGCCTGGTGCCAGTCCTGCAGCGCCCCCTGCAAGCCGTCAGAGGGGGCGGGGGGGGACTAGGCTCTGCTCCGGGGGGACCTAGCCTGGGGGGTGGTGTGGGGGGAGGGATTGGGAAAGGTGGCGGCGGCTGCCCGCCGCATGACCACCAGGGAGGCTAGGTGGCCCCCTGCACAGCAACAGGGCAGGGCAGGGCAGGGCAGGGCAGGGGGGTCCAGGGGTCAGGGGGGAGGGGGGAGAGGGGGGAGGGGGGAGGGGGGAGGGGGGAGGGGCGGGGAGGGGGGAGGGGGGAGGGGGGGGAGGGGGGGAGGGGGGGAGAGGGGGGAGGGGGAGTGGCCCCTCTGACCTGCACTGTGGCCCACCAGGCTGACATTGTCCGGGTCGCCCACCAAACCACAGCGGCATGGTCCATTGACCCAGGTCAGGGCGGAGCTGGCCTCCCACACCATCTGCAGCAGGCCAGACAGGCAGGGCAGCAGGCCAGGTGTCGAGCTGTAAGTCTCCCTGCCACCTGCCCCCCACCTCCTGCATGAAGCCCGCCCCCACCTCACTCTGCAGGCACCAGGCAGCACAGCCCTGTTACCTACGCGCCTTCAATGCACCCCCTCACACCCCAGCCCACTGCCACCTGCCCCCACCTCCTGCTGCTCCCGTGCCCCCTGACCTGCCCTCCTGGGACTAAGTAAGGCACCTCATTCCTCAGCCTGCCCATCCCGCTGCTGCGCCCTGGCTCCTCTGGCCCTCACAACAGCCACCAGGTTTTGCTGCCAGGAGGATTTGAACCCGGGTTCAGTGCGCTGCCTCTCCCAGCCCCCTGATCCATGGCTGCCTGGCCACCCGGCACTGTACCTCCCTCAACTCTCTCAACCTCTCTCAACCACCTCCCTCAACTCCCGCCACCTGGTACCCGGACCCCTACCTCCCCTCCCATCCCCCAGCCGCCCAGCCGCCAATCTCGCTGCCTCCTCTCCCACCTCCATCCCCGGGCTGCCCAGCCGCCTGGCCCCTACCTGGGACTGGACAAGGCCCAGGAGGCCGCACCCTGCTCACCGTATCTCATGGCCCCCTCCACAGCGCCCCTGGCCCCTCTTGCCCTCCCCCGGCCCATGCCCCACCTCCCTCTCCTGCCCCTGGCCCGTGACACCCTCCCCCGCCCCATTCCTATCCCACTCCCTGCCACTCATGCCCCTCTCCAACACCCTCAACTTCACACACTCCCCCACTCCCTCCCCTGCCCCTGGCCTCCCCTGCCCCCAGCCTTCCCTGCCCCCGCCAGTCTTCCCTGCCCCCAGCCTCCCCCGCCCCCCCCAGGCCCCGCCCCCCCCCCACCTGCGGCACCCTAGCCTCAGGGTACAGGCTGTATGTGGGGCAGGCCACCACACACCCGCTCTGCGCCAGGCGGCAGGCCAGCCAGGCATAGTGCCACGGCTCACCCGACGCCCACACCCCCCCATGCAGGAAGCACACCACCGGCCGCCCCCCCACGCCCACGCCCACGCCCACGCCCGGGCCCCCCTCACCACTGCCCCTACCACCACGCCGCCCTCCTGGGGTGCTGCAGCCCTGGCCCAGCTCCCCAGTCAGAGGTGACGGTGGCAGTTGGTGGGGCACTGGGGGGGTAGGCCAGGGCAGATCCTTCCCCTGCTGCTGCTGCTGCTGCTGAGTTGTGCCCGCTGCCTGCTGTTCACCTGCTGCCAGCCAGCCGCTCCCCCTGCTGCCTGGTAGGAAGCCGGTCAGCCTAGCCAGCGCCATGTCAGCTGCAGCTGCTGCCGGCACGTACACGTCCATCACCTGGCGCGCCCCAGGGCCGTAGGCCACACCCCGGCTGATGAACACCCCATGCCTGGCAGACGCGCGCCGTGCTTGCAGCAGCAGCTGCCCGGCAGCTGCCTCTGTGCTGGTGTCAGGGTCGGGGTGGGGGGCCAGGGAAGCGAGGGGGATGCTGCTGCTGCTGCTGCTGCTGCTAGGGGAGTGGGCAGTTGGGAGGCTGGAGGGGGTGCTGACTGCTGCAGAGGCAGGGCTGGGGCTGGCGTTGTAGTCGGGAGCAGGGACAGGGGCGGGGGGGAGGGGCAGGCCTCTTAGGTGCTTGGGGGCCGCCTGCAGCCAGGTGCCCAGGTCAGGCAGCTGCCTGCAAGGCACCAGGCCAGCAGCAGAACAAGGGGGGGTGCCCAGGGTCAGGGTCAGGGTCAAGGTTAGGGTCAGAGTCAGGGCTAGGGTTGGGGTGAGGGTGAGTGTGAGGATAAGGGAGAGGATGGGGGAGAGGATGGGGGTGAGGATCAGCATTAGGTCTGTGCGGCAGGGTTGCTGATATTGGCATAGTCTGACATGGAACAATGCATGCTTGGCAGGCTGCCAATGCAGAAACAGGCCCCTTGCTGTGAACACCTGCTGCTGGATACCCGACCCTGCCTAAGACCCTGCCTTGGACCCCTGCCCTTGATGCTGCGAACCTGTGGAGCAGGGCAGTTGCGGTTCCATAGGGCAACACTGAGACCAGCCCCAGCAGCTCCCTGCCCAGGGTGCCCAGCGCACGCGGCAGCACAGCCAGCTTGCCTTGTAGCCCTTGCTCCAGCGACACTTCATGCTGCAAGCAGCAGGGCACGAAACACAGGAGGCCAAGGAGTACTGGCCAGGGAGCCACGTCATACTACAGGAAAGATGTACACGGAGCGTTACGAGGTAGCTGATTGCCCAGGTGCTTCTGTGAGATGAGCATGCTTTGTTGCTATTCCTGCGCCTCCTGCGCTTTCGGCTGCTTGTTGGCATTTGCGTTACTCGCTTTAATGCCTTTGACGGCCTCAGCGATGATGCCCAGTGTCATCAAGCTGCAAGTTCAGGGCCTCGTGATCTGCCGGAGTGTAAAAGTCGCATCGCACATCGGGAACATGGAGATTTTTTAGGGTCCTTTCGTCAACCTCATTTCCACAAGCACGCTGCTGCAACCTTGTACCTGACGGGCAATGTTGCGCTGTATAGAAGTTTGACCCACTGTCCGAGGCACTGGCGGGGTGCACCATGGGCACATCCGAGCGCGGCTCTCCCCCGAAGCAGGAGGCAGTGCTGGCGGACGGCTACGCGTACAAGGTCGGAGGTCTGTGAAGTACATGTTAGGCTTGCAGATTTCACAAACCCCTCCCTCCCTCCCATGCCCCGCAGCTAACTGCCATCGCCGACGTTGTCGTTCGGCGCAAAATTAGCTTGTACCGGAACAAATTCGTTTCTTACCATGACTTCGACAGGTCTGCCAATGACTGGTCGCTGTCCTGAGCTGGGTGTAATTTGTGGCTCTCTGAGGACAAGCACCACTTTGTGATAGGAATGGCGCTACTGCTGCAGCACAGCAACCTACTACTAGGTGCTGCGTGCACAGCAGCCATGAGCTAGTAGCTGAGCAAGCAGTGCTGCCGGACCGCAGACTCTCAGGCCCTCACCTCTGACCTGGCTGGCGGTGTCCAGGGACCCCATGAACAAGAAGAGCTGGTACCTGGACAGGCGCTGCACCCTAGTGCCCAGCAGGCCGCAGGACATCCCAGCCACCCCTCGCCAGATGTCAGTGCGCCCGCGCAGCACCTGGGCAGTGGTGGCAGCGCTGAGAAACAAGGTGGACCCCATACAGCTGGTGAGCACAGCTGCTTTGGCTCCAGCACCAGCCGCAGCCTGGAGGGTACAGTCAAGCACACGGTGTATGACAGCTGGTGAGCACAGCTGCCTCAGCTCCAGCTCCAGCACCCGCCTGGAGGCAAGTTAAGTACATCACATGGTACTTGACAGCTGGTGGGCACTGCTGCTCAAGCTCCAGCACCAGCCTCAGCTACAGCCTCAGCGTACAGAATTCAGAGTACAAGGCGAAGTGTAGCACATGCAGGCCTGTGTAGCCTGTAGAGCATGTGCAACCTGACTCTGAGTAAGCACGGCTGCTGATGACACCGGCGCATGTATATCAGTTGACCATCACCATGAGGGGCAGCAGCTGGGGAGCCTGCCACTCAGCTGGGCAGCTTGTCCAGTAACCTGTGACCTGCATTGTGGTTGTGTGCGCCATGCAGTTCACATTTGAGATCAAGTGGCCCACCGCCTGGTACCCTTCAGGTATCCCTCAGGCTCTGCAGCACCTGGACCCTTATTCTTACCCTGATCTTACACCAGACCTCTAGCAGACCTCTCCAGCACCTTGACCCTCACTAGGGCCCATCTTGACGCAGACCACTAGGCGTGGACCACTACAAAACGGTGATTTGTCTGTGTGGAGTTCCCCATGCACATGGCATACACATGGCATACATATGGGCATGGTCGCCTACAACCTACACCATTGCCTGACCCCTGAGGGCTATAGTCTAGAGCTGGCATGACAAACATGATAACAGCTGAAAGGGGGGCACACACTACTGTGCCGCAGGCTATAGCAGCGTGCTGCTTGGCTTCACCTCCCGGCCGGACGCCCAGCACTGGCATCACCAGTTCCAGGCAGCCCTGGACGGCCTGACCCAGGCTGACCCGCTGAGCTGGGGAAGTCAGGATGCCAGCCAGCCTGGGCACAGCAGCCTGCCAGCGGAGGCTAGTTTGGGGCAGGCTGAGCTGCCTGCTGCTGTCCCGGTGGGCCCAGCTGCTGAGGTGGTGGTGCCTCTGCACTACCTGGAGCGGAGTGCACTGGGGGAGGGTGTGCCAGGCGGCAGGGCCGGCAGCAGGGGCAGCTGGGAGGGGTCCGGCGGCAGGGATGCCAAGGTGAGGATGGCAGGCTCCTCAGAGGGGGTTGAAAAGGGGGAGGCAGGGAGGGGGGATCCAGGCAGGAGGGTGAGAGGCAGGGCACGGGAGCATGTGATGGGTGGTTTGTGTCGGAGCAGGTGGTACTTTTAGCAGTGCCAGCCCCTTACTAGCACCACTGACTGGCATCCTGTCGCCATTGACACCCCTACACCACTGTCTTGCACCCTTGCTCCCACAACCATTCTACACTCATTGCTCTTGTCATGGTGTCTGTCGGCCTCCTGTACTGCTGTCCTGTCTTACTACCTGCCCTACGACCCGTCCCGTTGCTGTGTCTGGCGGACTATGCCATGTACTGCCATGCTGCCTTGGAGGGGTCCAGAGGGGGGAATAAGGCAGGGGTGAGGGGCAGGGGTAAGGGGCAGGGAACGGGAGCAAGGGAGCAGGCAGGGGGGCCATGCTGCCTTCCTGCTGGACTGCCTTCAAGCATGCCCTCCTGCTGCAGGTCGAGCTGAAGGGAGTGGCAGAGCCCACACCTGCCCTGGACAACAACAGCCAACCAACACGACAACAGGACCCAGGTCAGCCTTGGAGCCCCGGTGCCCAGCCCCAGCCCACCCTCAGCCTGCTGCTTGCTTGCCAGCAGCAGCCACCACAGGCTAGGTGTGGGAGGCAGTGAGGGCAGGCAAAGTCAGGCGGTCAAAGCTGTAGCGACCTAGAGCACTTGACTACAGCACACAGAGCCCAGCAACTGGTGGTCACACTTCCAGCTCCCCACTTCTAGCTTCCAGCGCCTCACATGAGGCTCACCCATCCACCTGACCCCTGCTCTTGGACTGTTGCTCGCATAGTGGCTGTTACTCTGTCACTGCCATGCTTGCCATGCTTGCCATGCTTGCCATGCTTGCCATGCTTGCCATGCTTGCCATGCTTGCCATGCTTGCCATGCTTGCCATGCTTGCCATGCTTGCCATGCTTGCCATGCTTGCCATGCTTGCCATGCTTGCCATGCTTGCCATGCTTGCCATGCTTGCCATGCTTGCCATGCTTGCCATGCTTGCCATGCTTGCCATGCTTGCCATGCTTGCCATGCTTGCCATGCTTGCCATGCTTGCCATGCTTGCCATGCTTGCCATGCTTGCCATGCTTGCCATGCTTGCCATGCTTGCCATGCTTGCCATGCTTGCCATGCTTGCCATGCTTGCCATGCTTGCCATGCTTGCCATGCTTGCCATGCTTGCCATGCTTGCCATGCTTGCCATGCTTGCCATGCTTGCCATGCTTGCCATGCTTGCCATGCTTGCCATGCTTGCCATGCTTGCCATGCTTGCCATGCTTGCCATGCTTGCCATGCTTGCCATGCTTGCCATGCTTGCCATGCTTGCCATGCTTGCCATGCTTGCCATGCTTGCCATGCTTGCCATGCTTGCCATGCTTGCCATGCTTGCCATGCTTGCCATGCTTGCCATGCTTGCCATGCTTGCCATGCTTGCCATGCTTGCCATGCTTGCCATGCTTGCCATGCTTGCCATGCTTGCCATGCTTGCCATGCTTGCCATGCTTGTTTAACGCCACCAAGCCCACCCTTAGCTCCCCTCCTGACACTCCACTGTCTGTGGTGACCTGTAGTGCTGGCGGCGGACCGCAGCCCTGCCAACGGCACGGTTTTGCCCCCACCAGCTGCCTACCTGACCAGCCAGGCGCAGGTCAGTGGCGGGCACTAGCTCGCACACACAGGTGCAGGTCACAAGCGCAGGTGCCTTGTATACCTTGCCTATGCCTCACGTTCCCATGCATCTCCTCTAGCCAGCCAGTGCTTGGGCCAGCCGCATATTGTTACTTTCTTATGTTTGAATTTTTATATTTCCACATGAGCTTTGCACCCGGGAATGGGTGCACATGGTGCGACTTTGTGAGTTAGGGAGATTGGGTGCACAGAAAGGCTGCTGGTTCCACGAGCATGGAATGCAGTGCACAAGAGCATGGAAGGCAGTGTGGTGGGGTGTGGGCTGAATCTTTGATCTTGGGCCCTGGCTGTGAGGGCACTACCTGCCCCGACAAACATGTATGGCAACGTATGAGGTGATGGGTGAAGGTTGGATCCTGGACCTTGAGGCCCTGGCTGTGAGGACTACCAACACTACAACACTGACAACACAGCATGAGCAGGCGCCAGCTGCCTTCCCAGCAAGCCACATGTCAGCAGGCGCCAGCTGCCCACCAACTCAACAGCAGACAATACCCTATGTCAATGATGCCAGTAAGAGGGACACAGTGTGGTGACTGGCTGCGTGTTGATGGTGAAGTGTTGACTGGCTGCGTGTTGATGGTTTAGTGTCCAGGGTGGGGTGTTGACTGGCTGCGTGGTGGTGGTGGTGCTCAGGGAGGTGGTGGAGCAGGCGACCTGGGCCTGGCTGCTGACAGAGCCTCTGCCTTCTCCTCCGCTGACTACTACGCCCTGGGCTCAGACTCTGATGATGAGGAGCTCATGGCAGAGGCCTCCTGCTCGGCACGCCGCAGGCAGCGGCTGGACATGAGTGAACGCTGGGTCCCATACAAGCAGGTGGCTGTGGCTGTACAAGCTGCCTACATTGGGGGCGTCATGCACTGGTTGCTGCCTGGCCTGACCTGAACTGAACTGAACTGACCTGACCTGACCTGACCTGACCTGAACTGAACTGAACTGAACAATACTGAACAACACTGAATTGATGGCTGATCTGCTGCCTCAGTCGCCACAGCTGCTGCCTTGGTGGCTTGGTGACTGCAGTGACTGACTGCACTGCACTGGGTTGTGACTGCACAGTGGCCTGAGTGTGACTGACTTTTGCCGTGACTTCAACCTTGGCTGCACTGTTTAACTGCTGCCTGACAGACCAATGGTGTTGCTATCTACCATCATGACAAGGGCGACGAGGGGTTGGAGGTCGGTGGGGAGTACATGGTGTCTGCGGTGAGACCCTACCCTACCCTACCCTACCCTACCCTACCCACTTAGTGTGCACCTTGAATTCATACTCCACACATGCTAAGTAGTTGTGTTAATTGCTGTCAGTATCTGAATTCTCGATCTGCCACATGTCTTTCCATCACCATCTCCGCTCTGCCCCACCCCTACCCACCCACCCCGCCATTGGTCCTGCCCTTGATAGTCAGGCAACCATACACCCAACTGCGTGCAGGTTGTTCGAGGCCGGCCGGATGATGTGCTGGACGTTCTCATGCATGGCAGTGCAAACACCTCCATCTTGGGTCCAGCTCGCAAGGTGGAGGTCCTGGAGAGCAGTGCCCTGCAGGGACGCACCAAGAAGGAGGTGAGGGGAGTGGGCCTTGTTGGACGAGAACCTTGCTTGTAGAGTGTGGTGGGGTGAGGCAGGTGCAGCAGCAGCAGCAGCAGCAACAGGAGGTTTGCAGGAGTGCAGGCGACACGTCCGTTGGTGCTGGGACTGATTGGATGTGCTGAGGAAGGGCAGTGGCCCATGCTACTGACGAATGCTTCGCCCATCTGCATAGGGTCATTCCTTTGCAACAGTATGCTCCACACCCCTCATCTCAATGCAAACCCTTCACCTAGTGCAGGCCACCACACCTCCAGCACCTCTGGTGGGGCCACACTCCACCTTGCTGCACACCCCGCCCCCAGCTGGCCACGCCTGGCCTCACCCCACCCCACGCCCAGCTCACCACGCCTGGCCTCACCCCTTGGCTAAATATGCCACTCACCATGCTGCCTCGCCTGGTTGAGTCTGCACCCATGGCCTGGCCTTCTTGCTGCCTGCAGCTGATGCGCATCACCCTGGGGCCGGCTGGCTGGGCAGGCCGCCTGTGTGCTGAGCGGCAGGTGGTGCTGGAGCGGGTCATGCAGGTCAACCAGGTACGGCATGGGCTGCCAGGCCAGGGCTGTGGGAGGTTAGGTAGGTAGCTGCCGTGGGGGCAGCTGTGGGAGGGTAGGAGCTGCTGTTGAGGGAGGCTGGGATTGAGGATAAAATGGGAGGGGGTGGAGCAAGGTGCAGCGGGCACTGCCTCCTGCCCACCGCCCCACTACCCGGCCGCACCCGCCCTCACCCTCTGTCTACTGCTGGCTTGCCTGTCTGATGCCAATCTATGCTGCTGCCACGGCTGTGTACATCACCACTGCTACCGCCGCTGCCACCACTATGAGGGACCAGGCACTGCTGTGTGCCTGCTGCACCTACTGGCTCCTACCTCCCTGCCTTGGCCTTCTCTAGCCTGTTTTGACAACAGCTATCACTGCTGCCACTCTTGCCCTGCTGCTGCTACATCACCACTGCTACCGCCGCTGCTGATGCTACCACTGCTGCTGCTGCTGCCGCTGTGGCTACCACTGCTGCTGCTGCTGATGCCGCTGCAGCTACCACTGCTGATGCTGATGCTACCACTGCTGCTGCTGCTGATGCTGATGCTACCACTGCTGCTGATGCTGCTGCTGCGGCTACCATTGCTGCTGCTGCTGCTGCTGCCGCTGCGGCTACCACTGGTGCTACCTCTGCTGCTGGTGTCGGTGGCTGCCGGTGGGTGCAGAAGGGTACACTGTACACCGTGATGTTCAGCAGTGTGGACGATCTGGACCCACGGCCAGCCAAGGTGGGCGTATGGGCAGCAGGAGCCCCATGATGGGGTGCAGGCATAGGGCGGCAGTGGCAGCATCGGTAGTTCACTGGACCCACACCCAACCCGGCACCATTCCTAGCCCTTCCTAGCAATGTCAGTGTGTAGGCTTGCCTGGTGGGAGGGTAGCAAGGGCATGCCCCAAGGCTACTCTCCTCCCATGTGGGTGTGTAGGGTCGCTGGCTGGCTGGACAGAATGACTGCCTGGCCAAGGCAGCAGCCAGCCTGGCCTGGCCAGGGCAGGGCAGAGCAGCCTGGCCAGGGCAGCGCTGACAGTGGCAATGCAGGTCACAGTGGCACCTGGCTGGCTAGGCAGCCGCCCCTTATGGGAGCGAGCGGGGAGGTGGTGATGGTGCAGCAGGGGTATTGGGGCGGAGGCGATGGAGCAAGGTAGGCAAGGCAAAGGCAGAACGACTGCACCACACCCAGCCTGCCTGGCCTGCACTCTCCCCAGCCCTGCCAAGGGGCGACCCACTTGCCCTCCCTGCTGTGCTGGTTGACTCCCTGTATGGCCCTGCAGCAGCAGGAGGACAGCTGCAGAGCCAGAGGCGGGTCGCGCTCCCTCTACCGCCACCCAGTGATGAGCAAGGTAGGCCAAGGGGTGGGGGGTCAGCAGGAATGGGCTCAGCTCCTGAGCCCGGCAGCTGGGCTCGTCCGCTTTGACGGCTTTGGATGTGGGCGTGAGCTGTGTGTATGTCTCTAGGCTGGTAAGCAGGCAGGCTGGCAGTGAGGTGGAGGTGGAGGGGGAGGTGGAGGTGGAGGTGGAGGACACAACCAACTGAGCACAGCTGAGCACGCCAGCTGACCTGGTCTGCTCCCATGGCTCTGGTGCTGACCCAGTCCGCCTTCATGGCTCTGGTGCCGGGTTGCTGCTGTAGGATGGGGGGTTAGGGAGAGCTTATGAGCTATCAGGGCTGGTAGGCAGGCAGTGGGGATGCTTAACTTAGCATGAAGCTCCCTGGCTAAGTGGGATTGGATGATGTTGAGGAAGGAGGGGCCCGAGATGGAGGCGCCACCAACCAGGAAGCCAGGTTCCTGTCCGCTGGGCTGGCTTGGCTGGCTGGGTAGCACAGGTACAGGAGTATGATCATGACCTGCGTTTGCCAGGCCGCACCCTGCCTGCTGCTGCTGCTGCCGCTGCTGCCCACTTCCTGCTGTGGGATGTAGAGGGATGTCTATGAGGTGTGCATGGGGCCACACCCTGCCTGCTGCTGCTGCTCCCCCTCAGCTGCCCCCCACTGCTGCTGCTCCCCCTCAGCTGCCCCCCACTGCTGCTGCTCCAGGTGTACGGGGGCTACACCATCGCCCCACTGAAGGAGTTCAAGCTGGAGGACAGTCCTGAGGCCATCATCATCTGCATCGTCAAGGTCAGCGCTGCCCTATGCTTGACCCCTGGCCCTGCAGACCAGGACCCTGGCCAATGGGATTTGTTAGTCCATGGCTCACAGTACCCTGAACTTCTGGATGACTCTGGCCTTGCAGAACCTGGCCGAACCCCTGGCTGGTCACACCCCTGGCTGGTCACACCTCTGGCTGGTCACACCCCTGGCTGGTCACACCCCTGGCTGGTCAAACCTCTGGCTCACAGAACCCTGAGCCCTGTGATTTGTGATGATGCATTCTGATAGCATCAAAGGATGAACATCAGCATGGTCATAGCTGCACCACCAGCAGTGGCACTGCAGACCCTGACACAGGCCAGGGCCACTGGGTCTCTGACCCTGACCCTGACCCTGACCCTGACCTTGACCTCGACTCTGACCCTGACCCTGACTGAGTTGGCCTGAAGTGCGCCATAGCCCTCACACCCAGGGTCTTAAACCCTGACCCTGTCTGGCCTGGACTGCACCACAGCCCCCACTCACTCCTCCCTTCTTGGTCCCTGACTCTGGTGTCACCCACCCCCTGTTCTAACAAACCCTGCCCTGACCCTGACCTTGGTCTTCACCCCAAGCTCGACCCTGTCGCCTGGCCCTGTGGATTTTGGCCTCATGTAAACTCACCTAAACTTGTAAATAAAACAACCTCTACTAACCCTGACCACCGTATGCCCTTCACAGGGACACCATCATGTTTGTATTGGCAGCAGCAGCAGCGGCAGGTTTGAGGACCCTGACACTGATGAAGGCATATGTTCATGTCTTCATATTCCTGATACTGGCCTTGACTGTTGAGCCCCAATCTCTGCTTTGGCCCTGACCTTAACCTTAACATTGACCCCGGCCTTGACCTCACCTGGCCAAACACCCTCACACTGCCTCTGACCCTCACCCTGGCTCTAGACCTTCCCTCATCGCACCTGACCTTGACCTGACCCTGACCCTGATCTTCACCCCTGGCCCTGGCCCCGATCCCCACCCTGCCGCCTGACCCTGGCTCTGACCTTGGCCCTTGCCCTAACCTGCTGACTGCTGGCCCCAGGTCGACCTTGGAGGAGCATGTGGGGAGCACAGCTGGTTCCGGCCCTTCATTGACTTGATGGGCTGGAGGGAAGCGTTTCTGGAGCAAATGCTGATGTCGGTGGTGCTGGTGAGTTTCGACGCGGCCGACTCGTGAGTCAGACCCCGAAGCGCGGCATGTTTTTTTTTCAAACTGACCATCGGCCTCGGACACTGACATCTGAACGGAAGTCTGGCTTTTTCACTCGCATTGCGAGACACTTCTTGCACTAAGCATTCGCACACTAGCGATGCTCGCACCGGCCACATCCAGTCATTGCCGAGCGCGGTCGTCGCCCATGTCGAAGCATTACAGCGTTCGGCGCATAGCTGTGAGAAACCACGATAACGCCCGAACCTGACCTGAGTGACCCATCCGAACCTGCACCCAACTTGAACCAACCTTTCGCTGGTGACTCTTACCCCCTCCTCAGCTCGAGCTCTTATGCATTGCTACACGTGACCCAGTGTGGCTGGGCCCAGCCCTGCCTTGACACCTGACACGCTGCCTGGCCCTGCAGGTGCGGGATGAGGTGGAGCAAGGCCGCTTCGCTGTGCAGCCCTTCCAGCTCATCACCAGGCTGCCCGCCTCCAAAGTAAGACACACCCTGCTCATGCTGGGCCCTGCCTGCCAGCCTTGCTGCCCTGCTTGTTTTGCGCTAGATGCCCGCTTGCCTTCCTGCTGCCTGCCTGCCTGCCTGCCTGCCTGCCTGCCTGCCTGCCTGCCTGCCTGCCTGCCTGCCTGCCTGCCTTGCCACTGACCCACCTTCATTCTCTGCCCTGCCGTCCTGCCCACCCACCCACCCACCTCCCTTCTCACATGGCCACTTCACCGCAGGCTACACCACCTACCACCACCTCCACCTCCTTGCCCCCAGCCCCCGGCAGCAGCCGCTTCTATGCAACCAGCCAACACGCTGCCTCTGGTGCCAGGCCCAGCACCCTTGCCACTGCAGCTAAGGCGATGGGCTCAGGGGCCCTGCAGGGGGAGGGTGGCGCCACTGGGGGCCACCGGGGCTTGAGGTTGGAGCTGCCTAAGGAGCGAGGTGGGATGCTGGCCAAGCTGAGCGAGGCCGACGTCATGGTGCGGCATCCCTCCCTCCCTCCCTCCCTCATCTCATCTTTCCCTCCCTTCCCTCACACTCTTCTCACACTCCCTTCCTCGCTCCCTCCCTCCCCTCTTTCTTCCCTTCCCTCACCCTCACCTCACCCTCCCTCCCTCCCTAGCTGACAGTGAGCCAATGCCAGAGGCACACCCCCTGCCTGCTCCATTGAGGTGTGCAGGTGTCACCCGCTGCCAGCCAGGCCACCCGCGTCACAAACTCCGATGATGGGGACAACCCTTTGCCGGGTAAGCAGCAGCACCTTGTCGCTACCCCTTCTTCACCCTCTGCCACCTGGTTCACTTCACCACCGCCCTCACACCACCCTAAAGACTACCCTCACCACCACCCTCACCTTACCCTCACCTTACCCTCACCTTACCCTCACCACCACCCTGACCACCACCCTTACCTCACCCTCACCACCACACCATCACTTTCACCACCATCCTCACCTTACCCTCGCCACCCTCACCACCACCTCAAGTTTGTCTGCGTATATCTCCGCAGCCCCAACACCGGCCCTGCTGGACACTGGCCATATGAAGCAGCTCGCCACGCTGGAGTCACGCTTCTGGGGTGAGATCCACGCCCCAGGCACTGATGCCCCCTTCGTAGTGCGCGGCCCCACCTACTTGAAGGACAAGAAGAAGATCCCTGCTGGCTTGACCCAGGTCAGCAGCTGCCCCTCTGGGGAAGGCTAGCTGGACAGCAGGAGGGGGAATGGGGAGAGGATCAGGGGCAGGCTGGCGGGGTGAGGGAACAGGGTAAGGGTCAGGCCAGGAGGGGCAGCAGGGGAAGGACATCAAAAACATGGCAGGGCAGCTGGGAAAACCACAGATATGAACGAAGCCTGGCCCCGACCTACTCCACCTCGCACCACACTTCACGTGTCCTCACCTCCACTTGCCTCGCCTCGCCTCATTCCCTATGTGTGGCTCTGTTTGGCTGGTCGTTGAATCTATTTGCCTTCATGTTACACTCGACACTGACACCTGACACTGAAACTTGCCGCAGTTTGTGTTTGCGGCCATGGACCTGATTGAGGTGCCGCATGTGGTCCAGCACGTGGCGCGCTTCCTCCCCTCCATCAGGTCAGCCCCACCCGGACCATGGGCCCTGACATCAGCCTTAACCACCCTGGCCACTGGCCCTGACATTGGCACTGACCACTGGAACTGACCGCAACCCTGACATTGGCGCTGGCACTGACCCTGGCGCTGGCATTGACATCGTCCCTGACAACTGCCCACACACACCCCACACACACCCTGCCCCTTAACCCACCCAGATGCTCCAGGTGCTCTCCCCCTCTGCCACCCCTCCCTCGCCCTGCTGCTGTCCTGCAGGGACTCTGGTCTCCCCTTTGCCATCATCATTAACCTCATCATTCCCGGCAACCCCTTGCTGGGCGTTGTGGCGACCTTTGCTACGGAGCAGGTGCGCGACGGCCATGCCTGATTAACTGCCTTAACCACCGCCAGCCTGCCTCAATCACTGCCTGCCTGCCTGACTCAGCCACCTGCCTGCCTGACTCAGCCACCTGCCTGCCTGACCCACCGCCTGCCTGACCCAGCCACCTGCCAGCCCACCCTACCTTTCCTTCTGCTGGTGTTGCCTATTGAGGCCATCCGATGGCGCCACATATTGCCTGCCTGCTGACCTTTGAGTGCAGCACCCGAACCAAATCCTGGTCAATCCGCCAAGCCGGCCCATGGAGGAGGAGCATGACTGGCAGCCCTTTGACTTCGTGCTGCACAAGTGAGTTCAACACACCCTCCTTCCCACCCTCTCGTCCCACATACCGCTCCCCCTCCCCTCGTCAGCCTTGCCTCCGCTCTTTCCCATGTTGCCCCTAATGCCCTATTCCCCCTCCTCCGCCTCCACCCCCCACCCTCCTCCGCCTCCACCCCCCACCCTCCTCCTGGCCCACCCCTTTCTCTCTTACTCCCCCACCCCTTCCCCCATTTCCCCAACCCAGCCTCATAGCCCATTGGCTTTGGCCATGTCCTGTTCTGCCCTCTGCCCTGCCCCCTGCAGGTTCCTGCATGGCAGCACAGAGCAGCGCAACAGCATGCTCAAGCTCATCCCCCACATTGCTGCCGGCAGCTGGCCCATCAAGCAGGCAGTGGGCACAACACCCGTCATCCTTGGCAAGGTGGCTAAAGGGGCAGGGGCCAGGGCTGGCCCACACGGCTGCTACCACCCCCGCATGCCACCACTCACCTCCTTATCCCCTCCTGCCTGCTGCCCTACTCCCAACCCTTCACCCCCTACCGGTTCATTGCCTGCCAACCTTGTCCCCCTCTTGCCCCTCCCCCTCCCTCCCCCTGCCTGCTCCTAACGCCCCGCCTCCTCCTGCCTGCAGGCGCTGAAGACCACGTACCACGTGACCCCCCAGTACATAGAGATCGACATTGACATCAGCGCCAACAAGGTGGCCTCCTATGTCACTGGCCTGGTGCGCGGCGCCACCAAGTCCCTGGTCATCGACATGGGTAAGGCGCCGGCTAAGTGCAGGCTGTCCAGCTGCTGCTCCTTGCTCCCCTAACCCCTGCCTACAACTGCCCGTCCACTCCTCCCTACTCCTGCACCCCTTTGAGAATAGATTGAAAAGCCTGCAACTGCCCATTGGATCTGCTGAGACAGCTTCTACTAAACCCTGCTGAACACATTGCCATCCCAGATGTTGGCCTTGCCTTGGTCGCCTTGCCTTGGCCCACCATTGCCTTGCACCCGCCCCTCGCTGCCTGCCTGTCACTGTCCTTGCCTGCTATCTTCCCCTGCCCCTGCTCCTGCCCCTGCCCCTGCCCACCCCTGCCTGGCCCCTGCCCACCCCTCTGCCCCTGCGCCAGCCCCAGCCCCTCTGCTCCTTTTGCCTGGCCCCTGCCCCTGCCCACCCCTCTGCTGCCTGGCCCTGCCACCAGGCTTTGTGTTGGAGGGAACCACGCCCTGGGAGGTGCCTGAGGCGCTGCTGGGCGCCATGAGGCTCAACCACCTGGACCTGGCATTCGCAAAGAAGGTGAGCAGCACACACACGCCTCCTGGCCTGCTGCTCCCTGGTGAGGAGCACCGATGTTGTGTTTCAGAAACCGCTAGAGAACTAGCTTTAGAGTGACATGTCACACTGAAACACCTGAAGTCAAACATGCCCACTTTCACAAGTCCATAGCTACTTCTCTACTGGATGACTGGTGGGCTGGATGACTTCCCACATAACACTCCTTTGCCTTTTCCAGTGCTAACCCCTTGCCAATTGAACGGTATACGGTCATCATCATCACCAAGCCACCGTGACCCTCGACCCACCCTTGATCACCTGACCCCGTCTGGTTTACCTCAGCCCCGCCCTCACCAGGGTTGACCTTGCTGTATGGGTATGAGGCTGTGATGTCAAGCTGTAGTGCGCACCATGCTGACCCACCTGGCGTCCACCCTCACCAGGGTTGGTCTTCCTATGTGGGGCTGCGGCGCCCAGCTGTAGTGCACACCCGGCTTAACCACCTTGACCACCCTTGGCGCCGTCATTTGAAGGACCCTGCACACCACTGATTGTGCTGTCACGGCTCACCAGTCGGCCTATGGCCTCCATCCAGCTCAACAAACAGTCCGCCTGCTGCGCTTTTGCCCTGCAGATCGACGTGACGACAGAGATCCCCTTGCGACCCCCTACCTACCTAGCCTTTCCCAGCACCCTCACCACATCTGATTCATGCTCTGACGAAGACCAGGCCCAGCGGCTCATCTCCGCATACCCCGACCCTGCAGCGCCTCCCTGCACCACGGCTGGTCGCCCTCGCCATGCCGGCCACGTCGCCGACCAAGACGGAAATGATGCGAGCAACACCGCCGCACCAGAATCAGTTGCGCCTGCAGCATCCTTGCGCCAAGACGCGACCGACAGTTCCATGAACCAGGTTGGTGAGGCAGATCTGGCCGCTCAGAGTGCGCCCGGACGTCGGCATGTCGCGCAAGCCAGTGGCAGCAGTCTAGACTCGGAAGTGCAAAAGACATTGCGGCGAGCTAGCGCGCAATCCGCAAGTAGCCACCGCGGCGGCCAATCGCACTCTGCGGGTGGCGCAGCCCATGGGGCTGTCCCGGCGTCCAAATTTGAAAAAGTTGTCTCAGCGAAGGATGCGGACGCAGGAGGCGACATTGGGTTCACACCAAGGCCAGGGGGTCGCCTCGTGGGTGCCTTCAACGCCGCGTCTGCACAAGCTGTTCTTGCGGCTGGCGATACCGATGTCGCAACCTCGCATGCGGCCAGTCACGGCGACCATTCCTCCGTCCCGACGCTACTCCCGGGACTCAGTGCGGAGGGTAGCGGCGGGCCATCCAGTCGTCGGCGACTCGCCCGTACTGTGAGTTCTCGCGCCGTGGACGTTCCCAGCGTGGGCGCCACCACCACATTCGGCCTGCGTCACCGTGCCACGCACAGCCGTAATGCCAGCACCTACAGCAACAACCTGGAGGCCGGAAACTCGCTTGGGGAGATGGGCAGTCCAGAAGGCCATGGCCATGCCCAGGCAGCCCAGCTGGCAGCCAGCATGCCCTTTGGGCCAGGGTCTATGCATGCTCGAGCAGGCAGCATGCCCTTAGTGAGCGGGGGAGGAGAGGGCCCAGCTGCGGCTGTGGCTGGGGTGAGTGTGGCAAGGGGCAGCATGGGGCCTTTTCTCACGCCTCGCAAGGCCAGTGGCAGGGCAAGCTGAGCCATGTGTAGGAGTTGGCAGCCAAGCGACAAGCCACCGAAGGCGCAGTACCAGCAACAACCTGCTGCGGCACAGTAGTGTGTGTGCCCCCTTCAAGCTGCCATCAGCTCACAATTAGTGCATGTTCGTCAGACCAACTCTACACCATAGCCCTCGCGCTCAGGCAATGGTGTAGGTGGTAAGCACTCATGCACCATGTCCATGTGCATTGGGTATACTCCACACCGCACCTTAACACAATTTGAGTCACGCTATTGATCCCTAGTGGTCTCTAGTGGTTCGACTCAAATGGAGGCTCTAGTGAGGGACGAAGGGGCTGCAATGGGATGGGCGGTAGCACTAGGCTCCTTAGGGAGTCGTAATTCCTCGTGACCCCACGCATATGACGTGGCACATACAACGCATACCAGTAGAGGGTGAATTGTCATGAGCCGTGATGGGCATCATTCATTGATGTGGCAACATGAAGCCCTTCCATCTACAACTGCTTTTCTTTGCTGCAACATATGTGGCCATGTGCCCAACACTGCGCTCAGGACATGGAATGCAAGAGAACATCTTGTTGTAACTGGATGTACGGGTTGGGATGCCCACGGTTGCGTCACGGCCACCTGTATATAAAACTCAAGGTGAAGACTCAAGGGATCGAGATGAGTCGTGGGTCTGGCAGTGTAGTTGCTAGCGCGCACACTCGCGCGTCATCACGTCTCTTCCGACCAATGACGTCGCAAGCTCAGCCTCTTGCTTCTGAACCTACAACTTCTACAGTAGCTTCTATAGCATACCAGCTGGTGCGCTGCGCCGCTGCACTGGACGACCGGCCCTTCCCGCCCTTGACCATCCGGGCAGGCGGTATGCGCACACCGCGGACACAGTTTTCGGTTGCTGCGTCGTCTGGTCCCTTAAGCAGAGGTAAAACCGGGAACCTAAGCTGAAGCAGGCCCGCTGTCAGGTGGCCCCAACTAACAGCAAACCTACCCTTGGTAATCAAAACGACGCCGCGTCTCAGCCACATGGTTTCTATTTATGTTTCGCATATCACTGGATAGAAGACTCCGTCAGCTATGCGGTGCAACATGTATTATTAAATACTGTACAGGGTGCTGAGTCCTATGGCGGCTCAAATCTTCGCATTCACATTCATGCATTGTTTGCTCATGCGGGCCTCGTCGCGAGGGACCGCCGCGACCGACGTGGCCCAGGAGCACCTCCACACAGTGAGGGACAGTCGCCGCAGTCAAAATGATTCACATGGCACGCCAAACCGATGTAACGACGCCCCTCCACCCATGCTCGGAAGTATACAAGGCTGCTGCATTGCTTGACCCCTTCGTGAGTAGTACCTACTAGCTGGCCACTCTTAAAGGCCACACAACGTGTGTAGGCCATTGCTACGTTACCTTGCTCGACATGTTGGGTCAGATCCCTCCCACCCGCCCTCCGCTTGCGTGTCGAGCTTGTGTCCAGCTCCGCCCTGACCTCCTGCTGCTCAGCTGGAGGGGTGAGCAGGTCAGGGGATGCACCAGCACCAGCTGCCAGCCGCTGCCAAGGGGGGGGCATCAGGAGGGGGGGGCAGCCCAGGGGCGGCACCAGTACCAGCTGCCAGTACGTCAAGCGGTGCCTGGAGGAGTGGCAGGACCCCAACTCCCCAGCACCCCCACCCAAAGGCGAAGGCAAGGGCAGGGGCAAGGGAAAGGGAAAGGGCAAGGGTCCTCGGCTGCCATCCTGCCCCCCACCCTTCATCCTCACCCCCATTGCTGGGTCAGTTATCACTTCATCACGATAGGTACCAGGGTCTTGCATGGGGTGTGCAGTCAGCTGGGCCTGACCACGGCCACAGCTAAAGCCTTTGAGGCCGAGCATGCTGCCTACAGTCACTGGGACAATGTGTTCAAGGTAGGCAAGCTCGCCAACCGGGGGTTTGTGTTTGACAGGCAAATTTTGACTGATGGGGTCAGTGTGTGTGTGTGTGTGTGCAACACACACGCCCACTGGACTACACCCCCCCCCCCCCCCTGGCCCTCGGGCAGCAGCCCAGCAGCAGGCCCCTCTGGCAGCAGCCCAGCAGCTGAAGACCCCTCTGGCAGCAGCCCAGCAGCAACAAGCGCCAACCAGCTGACATAGGTAGCGGCCTGGCTGACGAGCGGGCGTTCCTGTTTGACCCAGCCACTCA
Organism: Haematococcus lacustris; assembly: GCA_030144725.1. Lineage (NCBI taxonomy): Eukaryota > Viridiplantae > Chlorophyta > Chlorophyceae > Chlamydomonadales > Haematococcaceae > Haematococcus > Haematococcus lacustris. The sequence goes on along the minus strand of JASKMD010000013.1, from coordinate 6,369,761 downwards.
GATGGGCATGGGGCTGGACCCTGGTGCCATCCAGGCAGTCAACGCAGCTTCAGGGGTGTGGCGTGCGGATGGCTGCTTGCAAGGCTTCCACAGGAGCAAGCTGACCAGGAACCAGGTGCAGCATGACAGCGGCCTAGTCCAGGCTCGCCACAACACTCAGCGGTGGAATGACAACGTCAAGCTCAAGCTGCAACACCTGGCAGCAGCCACCCCAGCAGGCACCTCCCTGGTGGCCATCCAGCGGCATGTGGCCGTCACCCTGGCCACTTGGGGTGCAGTGTGGGGGGAGTACCTGCATCCTAAGTGGGCTGAGCGGAAGATGAGGCTGCATGGTGCGCAGGAGAAGGTCCTGGAGCGCTACTTCAAGAAGGTGGGAGTGCGAAGGGTAGGGGGGGAGGGGCAGGACCAGGGGCTGATGACTGCCCCACATGTGACCTGCTAGGTGCCATGTCCCCAGTTCTGCCAAGGATGTCATCTGCATTGTGCGCCTTGTGTGCCATGCAGTTGGAGGAGGCACTTTTTTCGGACCGTAACTTCAACTCACGACTACGCTTCCTAGTAACGACGGCAGCTTAAACGGGCAGCAGGACCCGGTGCGGCGTCCGAAAAGGAGCAGAATGAGCGAGGTTTCGTCCGACCCTGAGCGAGGTCAAGACGAGGCGATGGGAGGCGCAGCAGGTAGACGACGGCCTGCGTTGTTCCTCCTATTTGCTGTCTTGACCCTGTTCTGTACTGGGTGGAGTTGGGGCGCGCTCGGGGGTTGGCCTACCAAAGCCACCCCCAGCCGCTTGTCAATCCACTCAGAAGGCACCACAATCGGTGACCGTGCAGACAGGTTGGCTCCGGGCACAGGCCCAAGTCTGCGCGAAAGCTGGTACACCCAGCCTAGCCTTATCTCGTCCCCAGGGCAAATGCCCGCGAATGCAAGCAGTGCTCTGCCCAGGTTCTTGAACAAGCAGTGCTATGCCCTCCACCATCGGACTGCAACCACTAATGTTTCGCTGCCAACATGCAACCCCATCTCAGATGCTATTCTCAACATCTATGTTCCCCCACTCAAACAAAGGCCTCCTGTGAAGGCACGATTGAAGGATACACAACCAGGGCAAATGAACACATACCGTTGCTTGCAGGCCTGTACAAGACATGGCGCTCAGTCTTACCACCACCCGGTGGCCCTGACTGATACAGCCTTGCATGACCAGCCAGCTGCTACAGAGATGCCAACCACTCATGTTGACATGCAGGCCGGCGCAAGACATGGCGCTCAGCCTTACCACCACCTGCCAGCCCTGCTTGCTACAGCCTTGCATGACCAGCCAGCCGCTACAGTGATGCCAACCACTCATGTTGACATGCAGGCCGGCACAAGACATGGCGCTCAGTCTTACCACCACCTGCCAGCCCTGCTTGCTACAGCCTTGCATGACCAGCCAGCCGCTACAGTGATGCCAACCACTCATGTTGACATGCAGGCCGGCACAAGACATGGCGCTCAGCCTTACCACCACCTGCCAGCCCTGCTTGCTACAGCCTTGCATGACCAGCCAGCCGCTACAGGGATGCCATCCACTCATGTTGACATGCAGGCCGGCACAAGACATGGCGCTCAGCCTTACCACCACCTGCCAGCCCTGCTTGCTACAGCCTTGCATGACCAGCCAGCCGCTACAGTGATGCCAACCACTCATGTTGACATGCAAGCCGGCACAAGACATGGCGCTCAGCCTTACCACCACCTGCCAGCCCTGCTTGCTACAGCCTTGCATGACCAGCCAGCCGCTACAGTGATGCCAACCACTCATGTTGACATGCAGGCCGGCACAAGACATGGCGCTCAGCCTTACCACCACCTGCCAGCCCTGCTTGCTACAGCCTTGCATGACCAGCCAGCCGCTACAGGGATGCCAACCACTCATGTTGACATGCAAGCCGGCACAAGACATGGCGCTCAGCCTTACCACCACCTGCCAGCCCTGCTTGCTACAGCCTTGCATGACCAGCCAGCCGCTACAGGGATGCCAACCACTCATGTTGACATGCAGGCCGGCACAAGACATGGCGCTCAGTCTTACCACCACCTGCCAGCCCTGCTTGCTACAGCCTTGCATGACCAGCCAGCCGCTACAGTGATGCCAACCACTCATGTTGACATGCAGGCCGGCACAAGACATGGCGCTCAGCCTTACCACCACCTGCCAGCCCTGCTTGCTACAGCCTTGCATGACCAGCCAGCCGCTACAGGGATGCCATCCACTCATGTTGACATGCAGGCCGGCACAAGACATGGAGCTCAGCCTTACCACCACCTGCCAGCCCTGCTTGCTACAGCCTTGCATGACCAGCCAGCCGCTACAGGGATGCCATCCACTCATGTTGACATGCAGGCCGGCACAAGACATGGCGCTCAGCCTTACCACCACCTGCCAGCCCTGCTTGCTACAGCCTTGCATGACCAGCCAGCCGCTACAGTGATGCCAACCACTCATGTTGACATGCAAGCCGGCACAAGACATGGCGCTCAGCCTTACCACCACCTGCCAGCCCTGCTTGCTACAGCCTTGCATGACCAGCCAGCCGCTACAGTGATGCCAACCACTCATGTTGACATGCAGGCCGGCACAAGACATGGCGCTCAGCCTTACCACCACCTGCCAGCCCTGCTTGCTACAGCCTTGCATGACCAGCCAGCCGCTACAGGGATGCCAACCACTCATGTTGACATGCAAGCCGGCACAAGACATGGCGCTCAGCCTTACCACCACCTGCCAGCCCTGCTTGCTACAGCCTTGCATGACCAGCCAGCCGCTACAGGGATGCCAACCACTCATGTTGACATGCAGGCCGGCACAAGACATGGCGCCCAGGAGCAGCCTTGTGATCAGCTCAGCATGCTGCCAGGACCAGCCAAGTATACACCACATGCTGACCCGCTGCCATGCTCCAGGTACCCCCATGCCCACACCAATGGAGCGGAGGATGAGCAGCCGTGTGAACAGCTACATGGCAGGCCGATACCCCATGGACCACCCATACATGACTCATATGTTGACGTGTTGCCTCTTGATATGAACAAAGGGGTGGGGGGCAAGACGTATCTCATTCACATTACCATAGCTCTCTTTAGCATGCTCGGGCTCCATCTCCGTACCCCTTCCCAACGCACCCAGGTTACCACCCCCTCCCAATCCAAAGCGTGCTTGCTCAAACATATCAAGAGAGTGCGTAGGTGGAAGGGTGTCATCGTTATGTCAGCCCTCCCCCTCTGCCCATACCTGGATGGCAGCGCCCCACGGCACAACGCTCTACTTTGTCTCTCTGTGTGCATGGACAATTGGACTACACATGGACACTTCACCCATAGTGGGCCAAGGGCCTCCCTTATCGTCCACCTCTACAACACAACGTTGCATCGATACACTATCTATAAGATATGCATCACTAGCAAGCAGGGTGTGCACAATACCATGCTACCCTCTAGCTTGCTGGCTACGGCTACACAGTGGTTGGGCGTCATCACCACAGTTTACTCCACTATTGCCCTCATTTACATGGCCTGGCTACTGCTCGCCGCTGGGGATGTTGAAGTGAACCCCGGCCCAACCAACGAGCACTACATGCAGGCCAGACATAGCTCCGCGTGCCAGGTTTATTCCTTGAACAATGCAGCGGGACATGAATGGGTCACCATGCAAGACATAGACATATTTTACGAGAACAGGCTCCTTCAGTTTACTGATCAGTTTGAGCGCGGCGCATGGTTAATGGCAAGAGGTGTTGACGGCTATTCCGACGAAGTCATTGAGATGTACTTACGTATCCACTACGGCCTAGCAGTTCAGAGCATTGCCCAACTCAACCAACCCAGTGACTGGTCTGCTGACAACCTGGGAAACCTCGCCGGCCAATACGGTACGCACACATTTTTGTGCAAAAAGCCAGGCCACAGCATGGCCATGAAGTGCATTGACGGCGCATGGAACCTACTGGACTCCATGGAAACAACACCGACGCCCCTCTCTCACATCCCTACTGCAACTATGCGGACTATGCATCAACTCTTTGTCATCACGCCCAACACCCGCTCACGGGAGCAGATGCGCATGTGCGCTGAAAAGGACATCCATCACATCATCAGCCATGTAGAACAAACAGGACACGGTCACAACGCCACAGCAGTCGACCCCGCTCACCCCACAGTAACGGCCCGTAACCTAGACCCCAGCTACATGGAAAGGCAATACGAAGAGTGCTGCCTAGTACATGCTTTCAACATGGCCATGGGGAAAAAATGCATCGACTACCACGCAGTCATCAGCCACTGCAAGCAGCTAGCAGAGCACCTACAACACTTAGCACAAGAAGCACGAGCTGCAGGACACACAATCCAAACCCTCAAAACCGACCATATCTACCATGCGAAAGGCAAGTTCTCATCTGACACACTGAATCACTACCTCCATCGCAAACACCATGAGATGCACATGTACCTGCATCCAGCCTCAACCTACCTACCCACCCAGAGTATCACCCCCCAGACGATCACTAACGCTATAACAAGCACCGGTGCAACACACACTGAGGCCGTCATCCTACTATCACACCAACACGCTACTGCCATTAAGCACACACCACATGGTTGGCACCAACTGGACTCATTCAACCGGGTGCCTAAACCACTCTCTACACCTGACGACTGGAACAGCCTCCAAGGGAACATCCTCACTATCTGCACAGGCGACGTGAGACACACAAGATTCATTAGGAGGGAGATCTGGATAGCAGACCCACTGGAGGCCACCACCCCATCAGCGCTAGCAGCACACTTCCAAGATCACCTGGACCCGATAGATCTTACCACAGACCACACAGAGGCAGGAGAGACCCGTGGCCCCTTGCACGTGACCACCACTAACGCCGAGACCAGCTGCACAACCGATAGCAAGCGCAGGGCGACAGCAGAGGGCATCCCCCCACACGATGAGCCTACCCGGTTGCGACAGCGCCGGGACACACCCACGGTCACTCTTCGCCCGCGAACAACGCCACGTATTCATCGACCCACTGCGCCCCTCGACAACGCCACCGACGCTGCCAAAAAGCGCGTTCGAGTCACCAAGAGACACGGTAACGACACACACACTCAAACCCTCAACCTTCACATCAACCTTGGTACGAACCAACATCACAGCCCCCCACCGCCACCCACCCTCAACCGGCAACACATCACCCTCACAACCTTCAACGTCAGAGGCCTACACAGATCTAGAAACGAAGTTCTTAACCTTGTGCACAGCCAAAGCCCGGACATCCTGATCCTTACTGAAACCATGACCCAACCCAGGAGCAACAACCCTAGCTCTGGCTGGCTGAAGAGGGTTATGCCCAACTATACTGTCCACCGCCACCAAGGCCACAGCGAAGTCCTCATTGGCATCAGACATGATCTAGCCATCCAGATGCAAGCTACCATGATACAACCGTGCACGGATGCGGATGTAAACACCCGCTGCGTCATCCTGAGCCTCCGCCAACGGCACAGCGAAGAGCTCACACTCGTCGCCACGTACTGGCCCTCGGGGAACAACGACGACGCGATCCCACTAAGGAGAAAGATGCAAGAACACATACGAGCAGCCACCGGACACCTGCCCGGCTCACTCATCCTGGCGGGAGACATCAACGCCACGATGAAAACAGAGGATCGCTCCGAACACACCGAGTACACACAAGACAACATGATAAGGGAGTTCGCCACAGAGATGCGCCTGTCCGAAGCTGACTCCGGCGACCGGGCCTGGACCTACCAACAACCGCACTGCAACAGCCGCATCGACGCCATTCTGACGCGCGACGCAAGACACGGCCCTGAGCACCGCACGCACGTTGACACACATATCTCAGTGACCATAGGCCACTCACCGCCACACTGAGTACAGCCCGACTGGGCATAGACCTGGCAGCCCCACAAAAACCTCAGAAGCACAACCACACCATCCTCGCCACCCCCATTACCAATAAGGACAGGGAAGCCTACCGCCTGGCAGTGCAACAACCCAGCTCAGGTGCCCCACAACTGCACGCACACCTGACAACATACCTTGCTCCCATGTACACTGATGCTATCCACTTCCTGACCACAATTGACAAGGCCAACCCCAAACAACCACAGCGCCTAACGCTGGTGGCAGGCCTTCCAGCCAGGGAAGCTATAGACACCGCAGCTACCATGCTCACAAACCTACTGCAAACCTGCAGGACGACAGCTATGAAGACATGCAACACTAAGACTCTAACCAGGGGAGGCCAGCACTACCAACGCAGAACCATGTGTAGGATTAGACAAGCACTAGGCAGAAAGCTCAAAACCACCAGGGACCTCAGCCGGAAGGCTAGGTTGCTTTTCAAGCACAACAACGTGCACCCAACCATCGATGAACTTATCCCAGAGACGGATACGGCAAATGCGGAAACAAGGGAGGCGGTGCAAGCGCGCCAGGGCGACGATACCGAAAATCACGTGCAAGCCGCGCTCGCCCAGCTGACCAACTCTTACCGCGACCAAATTCACAAGCTAGACGACGACGACTCCGCACTCGCCATCGCACAAGCCCGTGTCAGAATGCAACAACTCATAAGCACCCAGCCTAAGAAAGCGAACAAATACATCCTACGCCCGTCCCGCACCGATCACAAAGGCCTGCAGGCGCTAGCCAACCCCACCACCAACAAGATATGCACGGCCCCGGCCGACCTGAACCGGATAATTACCGATGCCTACGAGAAAAAGCTGGCGCCGCCGACCCCCAAAACTGGCCACTACACAAACACGCAGACAAGAAACTACCCGTGGGCCCGCGCCAAAGCGGACGACCCCTTCACGATGCACACCTGCCAAAACGTACATTGGCTACACACAGCCATCATGGACAAGGCAGGCTTCCAGGAATGCCTCAGTAGGCTGTCGGGGGGCAAAGCCCCAGGACTAGACGGCATTGAGAACGAGATCATCAAGATGCTGCCATGGGAGATGAGGGACACCATACACCAGCTGTTCATCATCATGTGGGCTACAGGCTGCACACCCACCACATGGAAAACCAGCGACACATGCCTGCTCTATAAGGACAAGGGGCAAGAAACGGACCTTAACTCCTACAGGCCAGTGGGCCTAGCCAACACCGTTTACAAGCTGTGGACCAGCCTCATTACCAAGACGCTCTCTGAGTATGCTGAAGCCAATGGAATGCTCAGCAAGAACCAAGCTGGGTTCCGCTCCCACAGGAACACTACACAACAGCTACAGATGCTTGTCATGGCCCTTGAGGATGCCAAGCTGGCTAAGGCAGATATCTACGCGCTCCTGGTGGACTTTACCAGTGCGTTCAACACCACCTGCCAGGACAAACTTCTATGGATCATGCACGACCTAGGCTTCCCCACGGACGCTACTGACGCAGTGAAGGACCTCTACACGGGCGCTACAACGCGCTTCAGAACTCCCTTCGGCCCCACCGACCCGGTACCCGTGGACCGGGGCACCATCCAGGGCGACTCACTCTCACCCTTCCTGTTCCTCATCTACATCGAACCCCTACTGCGCTGGCTCCAAGTAGGAGCGCGGGGGTACAAATTCAAATCAGCGACGCCCGACAGCGGAGAGCGCGCCATCGTCAGCAGCATCGACTATGCCGACGACATAGCAATCCTCTGCAACACACTACGAAACCTCCGTTGTCAAGCGGACAAACTCTCGGCTTTCTCGGACTGGGGTCACCTCATCATCTCACACAGTAAAACCCTCGCAACCGCGGCGCTTCATCACTCGGTCGAAACTGGCATGTGCAGCAACGCGGCCGAAGCGGATAAGCGGGCCCGCCAACAACTCCAAACCGTAAGCCTTCAAGGGAAACCCGTCACATACCACCGCCCGACCTCACCCTTCACCTACCTGGGGGTGCTCATCACCATGACGCTGGACTGGAAACCACAACACACCGCTATGATTACCCAGCTCCGCCAAAAACTAGAGAGACTCAGACGCTCTTTTGCTAGCGCTAGACAGGCCATACACATCATCCGCACGGCCATCATACCCAGCCTAGCCTACAGCTTCTGCGCCGTACCCTGCACCCCAGGGGACCTTGAGCTGTACGACAGGGCCATCAATCAATGCGTCAAGCTTAAACTCAGACTCCCCCTGGGAACGCCCAACGCCATTGTCAGGGAAGACGCCAAAAAACTAGGCATGGGCATCAGCTCCACAGCCCAGGAATATCACGCTCGCAACACGACAGCCCTCATACACAGTCTCCAGTCCACAGATGTGACGCACGCCCACATCTCGAGGAGCATGCTGCACAAACAAATCACATGGCTCAATACCCAGGCCAACACTCAAGGACACCGCATGCTCACCCTCCTCCACCATACCCTCAGGGCACGGCAACTAGTCTATACCTCTCTAGCCGGGCTGTCAGCCACGGAAGGGGGACTACCCCTATACCCCGAGGAATGCCAAACACTCGGCCGCCTCATCACGCAAGCCACCAGCTCTAATGCACATGATGTCGTCAGTGCCAGCATCACCTGCCTCAAAAGCCTAGGCATCACTCACGCATCTGAGCTCAGTTGTGAGGGCAACACACACATCATCACAGGTAGCATGCTCGCATCGAAGTACGGAAAAAAGGTCAAGCAGAAACACATTATCGCCCTCAACAAACTTGCGGCCATGGCGGCCCAACCCTCAAGCCCTGACGCGACCGCAACGCGCACCATCCGGGACAGCCGCAACACATCACTCAACCTACCGCCCGACCAACGCAAAATCACACCCTGGGCCGCGGGACTCACGGAACTTGCGCCCACACCTGCCGTGCCAGACACCAGAAACCGCTATATGGACATGAAAGCGTATGCGGCTATGCATGCTACACAACCGGAAACGCCGGGGCGGGCAGCAGTGGCGCCCGCAGCCCACGACGCCATTAGGGCGAGCTCACGGCTGCTGAGACGAGAGCAACGAGCAACATCCTCGCACCCAACGGAGCCCACTCGGCCCAAAGCGGGCACTAAACGACACAAGGACGGCAGACATGTCCACACAATCCCAGCTGACATCGTGCGAATACCAGGCCTGGACCTCCCGGGGCTCTCAAGCTGGAAGGTGGATAAAGCCTGCCGGTGCAAACTCACGGACTTAGGGCGCACACTCGGGGCCATGTACGACCACCAAGAAGTCATCACCAGCATAGACGGGTGGCAATGGGACGGCATCAATAAGGAAAGTTACTACAAGGTGCACTGGAAACCCACAGTCATAGAACGGTGGGCATTACACCTATGTGCAAAAGAAGGTTATACACCCACACACATAGAGACCATCAGTAGGGAAGAAGCTAAGGACGTATGCACATGTGAGCTATGCTGGCTACCAAGAGGAGACAGCCCAATGTGCCACAACTGCAAGAGGGCCTACCACCCAGCCTGCCTTGAGGAAGCCCTCCTGTCGGGACACAAAGAACCAGGCCACTGGCTGTGCCCAATATGCAAGTTTGGCAGCAACGAGTTCAAAACGACTATGCGTCTGTCAGCGCACTCGGACCTTATACGAGTTCACTGGCGCCCCACCCTCGAACCGGCACCTCTCATCACGGCACACCTGGACTACCTGGCGCGACGCAGTGACTATGAAGAGGAGAATAAGAGGATACAAGAAGCTAGATACGCGCGGCCCGATACGAAGCTACCAAGCCACACCCGGCAGGGACTGCCGGACCCGCACACCTGGCTACCCCGGTGCACCAACCTACACTCGAAGGCCACCTTCCACACATACCCCATTAACCCGCAGACGGACATCGTCGGGACGGGCAAATGCGAAACCTTCCTCCAACTTCACCCCCACATGACCACCCCCGCGATGAGCTTCAACACGGGGGAGCCCATCATGCCACACAATCAAGTCTCCCGGTAAAAGTTCCCCCTGTACGGGGGAAGTTTGTTGGCTGTAGATGGGGGAAGTTTTAAATTGCCCAACCGCGTTACTCGACAAGCACGAGCGACTAGCAACCCATACTACGGCGTGCTGGGCTCCATTGCAAGCTGTGACGCGCAACCTGGACGGCCCAGAGGTGGTCACTGGGGGCGGTTACTGTAATCGTTGAGGAACGGCCGCAGCGATGCCGACCACAAGCCGTCCCTTAACACCAGCCGACCCACTCCCGTACACGCAGGAGTTATGACCCCGCCGAGGCAAGCGAGGACAACGCACAGCTGAAGGACAGCAAGAAGACACGCGTGGAGCTGAGCTAGGCGCGGGCCAGGCGAGCTACAGGTGAGATGGTTAGGGTAATACCTAGCCACTAATACATTAGGGGCAGCACTAACAATTCGCCCCTTGCATTACCCTTGCCATAACTCTGTTGTTGTGTGCCTATACATGCAGGCCATCCACAATAACAGTTCAAGGAGACCCCAACAACTTAGAACGGCAAGACCGGCGACCCGCCGCCCAGCCCCACCCCTCGCCCCCGCAGCCCAGCCCTGCCCCACCCCCTCCCAGCCCTGCTCCACCCCCTCCCAGCCCTGCCCCACCCCCTCCCAGCCTTGTGTTGCCCCTCCCCTCCCTGCCCAGCCCTGCCCCACCCCCTTTCAGCCCTGCCCCACCCCCTGCCAGCCTTGCGTTGCCCCTCCCCTCCCTGCCCAGCCCTGCCCCACCCCCTTTCAGCCCTGCCCCACCCCCTGCCAGCCTTGCGTTGCCCCTCCCCTCCCTGCCCAGCCCTGCCCCACCCCCTCCCAGCCCTGCCCCACCCCCTGCCAGCCCTGCCCCACCCCATCCCAGCCCTGCCCCACCCCATCCCAGCCCTGCCCCACCCCATCCCAGCCTTGCGTCGCCCCTCCCCTCCCTGCCCAGCCCTGCCCCACCCCATCCCAGCCCTGCCCCACCCCCTCCCAGCCTTGCGTTGCCCCTCCCTGCCCTGCCCTGCCCTGCCTGTAGGTGTGTGGCAGTGCAGTCTTCAGGTAGCAGCAGGCTGCAGGTTTGCTGCAGTGCATGTGCAGCAGCAGCAGGCTGCAGTGCATGTGTTACAGTGCATGAGCAGCAGCAGCAGCAGGTTGTAGTGCATGAGCAGCAGTGCAAGGACAGCAGCAGCAGTGGATGGGCAGCAACAGCAGGCTGTAGGTGTGTAGCAGTGCAGGTAGCAGCAGGCTGCAGGTGTGCTTCAGTGCATGAGCAGCAGCAGCAGGCTGTAGGTTGTAGGTGTGTTTCGGTGCATGAGCAGCAGCAAGAGCAGCAGGCTGTAGTGCATGAGCAGTGCATGGACAGCAACAGCAGGCTGTAGGTGTGTGGCAGTGCAGTCGTGTATTTGAAATCAGCAGCAACTTTGAGCCCATCTGAGAAGAATGTTGCATGGTACAAAAGCTTTCAAAAGGCTGTCCTGAGCCTCCGTTCAGTTCCATGCCACACAACGTGATTTGTAAGCTGTGAATGGTCAAGATGTAATGAAGAAAACGGTGCTGGTCATTAGCCGTGTATCCTCTTCTCAAATGATACCTACGCCCGTTGTATGGACAACACCACCACGCGGTGATGCGCTAAGGCCGCAAACGTGGTAGCCACCTGCTACATACCCCCTTTGCATGTATGCATCACGGTCATGCTTAGCAAGTGCAGGCCTGGCAGTGATCCACACCCAATGTGTCACAGCTAGCTGGACCATGGATGGTACCTATAGTGGAGGCTCACCAGATCCAGCCACATGCTAGGGTGTGGTGCGCCACATGCCCCTTGTATGGACAACACCACCACGTGGTGATGCGCTAAAGCTGCAAACGTGGTAGCCACCTGCTACATACCCCCTTTGCATGTATGCATCACGGTCATGCTTAGCAAGTGCAGGCCTGGCAGTGATCCACACCCAATGTGTCACAGCTAGCTGGACCATGGATGGTACCTATAGTGGAGGCTCACCAGATCCAGCCACATGCTAGGGTGTGGTGCGCCACATGCCCCTTGTATGGACAACACCACCACGTGGTGATGCGCTTAAGCTGCAAACGTGGTAGCCACCTGCTACATACCCCCTTTGCATGTATGCATCACGGTCATGCTTAGCAAGTGCAGGCCTGGCAGTGATCCGCACCAAACCCAACCATATGCTACCACGCGGTATTACATCGACGCTGCAACTGGCACGGTCAAGTACGCTAGGTCTATTGTATACCCTGATATTTGAGTTGCAATTGCCGATCACCGGGGGAATTGTCTTACACAACCAATGTGGTGTCCATATGCGGCTACACAAGCAATGGCATGGTTAAACAACCGCATATTGCATGCCTTCATTTGCATAAAGCTACCAAGACCACCGCAGACCATGCCAGATCTATGCCTTAAAATGAGCTTGCATGCAACCAGACACACACCGCACATGTTGCTGTCCTGTGCCCTGTGCACTGCTGGTCATGCACTACAGCCTGTTGCTGCTGCGGCTGCTCATGCATTGCAGCACATGCACTTTAGCCTAGTAGTGCTGCTGCTGCTCATGCACTGAAGCACACCTACAGCCTGCTGCTACCTGCAGCCTGCATTACCACACACCTACAGCCTCATGCTGCTGCCCATCCACTGCTGCTGCTGTCCTTGCACTGCTGCTCATGCACTACAGCCTGCTGCTGCTGCTGCTCATGCACTACAACACATGCACTGCTGCCTGCTGCTGCTGCTCATGCACTGCAGCACACCTGCAACCTGCACTGCTACACACCTACAGCCTGCTGCTGCTGCCCATACACTGCTGCAGCTGTCCTTGCACAGCTGCGCACGCACTACAGCCTGCTGCTGCTGCTGCTCATGCACTACAGCAAATGCACTGCAGCCTGCTGTTGCTGCTCATGCACTGCAGCAAACCTGTAGCCTGCTGCTACCTGAAGACTGCACTGCCACACACCTACAGGCAGGGCAGGGCAGGGCAGGGAGGGGCAACGCAAGGCTGGGAGGGGGTGGGGCAGGGCTGGGATGGGGTGGGGCAGGGCTGGGCAGGGAGGGGAGGGGCGACGCAAGGCTGGGATGGGGTGGGGCAGGGCTGGTAGGGGGTGGGGCAGGGCTGGGAGGGGGTGGGGCAGGGCTGGGCAGGGAGGGGAGGGGCAACACAAGGCTGGGATGGGGTGGGGCAGGGCTGGCAGGGGTGGGGCATGTCTGGGAGGGGGTGGGGCAGGGCTGGGCTGCGGCGGCGAGGGGCAACGCAAGGCTGGCAGGGGGTGGGGCAGGGCTGAAAGGGGGTGGGGCAGGTCTGGGCAGGGAGGGGAGGGGCATCACAAGGCTGGGATGGGGTGGGGCAGGGCTGGCAGGGGTGGGGCATGTCTGGGAGGGGGTGGGGCAGGGCTGGGCTGCGGTGGCGAGGGGCAACGCAAGGCTGGCAGGGGGTGGGGCAGGGCTGAAAGGGGGTGGGGCAGGGCTGGGCAGGGAGGGGAGGGGCAACACAAGGCTGGGAGGGGGTGGGGCAGGGCTGGGAGGGGGTGGAGCAGGGCTGGGAGGGGGTGGGGCAGGGCTGGGCTGCGGGGGCGAGGGGTGGGGCTGGGCGGCGGGTCGCCGGTCTTGCCGTTCTAAGTTGTTGGGGTCTCCTTGAACTGTTATTGTGGATGGCCTGCATGTATAGGCACACAACAACAGAGTTATGGCAAGGGTAATGCAAGGGGCGAATTGTTAGTGCTGCCCCTAATGTATTAGTGGCTAGGTATTACCCTAACCATCTCACCTGTAGCTCGCCTGGCCCGCGCCTAGCTCAGCTCCACGCGTGTCTTCTTGCTGTCCTTCAGCTGTGCGTTGTCCTCGCTTGCCTCGGCGGGGTCATAACTCCTGCGTGTACGGGAGTGGGTCGGCTGGTGTTAAGGGACGGCTTGTGGTCGGCATCGCTGCGGCCGTTCCTCAACGATTACAGTAACCGCCCCCAGTGACCACCTCTGAGCCGTCCAGGTTGCGCGTCACAGCTTGCAATGGAGCCCAGCAAGCCGTAGTGTGGGTTGCTAGTCGCTCGTGCTTGTCGAGTAACGCGGTTGGGCAATTTAAAACTTCCCCCATCTACAGCCAACAAACTTCCCCCGTACAGGGGGAACTTTTACCGGGAGACTTGATTGTGCCACAGCACGACCTAGTGCAACACGTAACGGTCCACGATGAGTCGGGCCGCACAGTAGGCCTCCTGACCAAACAACAACACCAACACCTACACGCTTGGCTACAACACACACCACACGCACGCAACCTGGCCACAGAGCTGGTGGCCCTCCTAAGGAGACATGACACACAGAGCAGCCACCACCCCATGAGAACGGCACAAGACAAAGCCCTAGCCACCCTACACACCACACGAAGCTTCCCAAGTACCGTCCAAAGGTGGGCCGATCCACTCACAGTTAGACCGGAAACCACTACCTATTGGAGCTCTGACATCAACGACACGGCCTTTGGTGCACACCACAACTGCCTACTGGTACGCCACACTGGGCTATCCACATGGAATGTACCGGCAGACGATGCGGTGGCACTTAAATGCGTCAACCATGCTATACATTCTGCAACACAAGAGGAGGCCATGGCCACCATTATGCTGATCCCTGGGAAAAAGGGCATCTCCTACCCCAAACACATAGACACCCTGCGACGTTACCCTGAGTACTGCCAGCACCTGGCTAGCATACCCCCCAACAAGACCAGCTGCACCAAGCCAGGCAAGCACGCCAACCTCCACATCTACGTCATCTGGAATGCAGCGGGACAACAACTCGTCACCAAAGGCAACCCCCAAGGATGGCTGGCTAGCACTGCCACTGCCCTCCACCCTCAACGAGACACACACCCCATCCGCAACAGACCAACGAATCAACGCCAGCCGGCCACACCCCCTAGCGGCCACAAACAACACATGCGCCTGCCGTTGGACAGGGACCTCCCCACCTCGGGGCACCAACGCAGCCACAACCAGCTCACGGAACACTCCACGACGCAGCCACGGATGGCCATCAACGAATGGGCCACGCTCGCGTACTCGGATGGCAGCTGCATCAAGCCCTCCGGGGCTCACCCAGAGCGCGTCGGGGCGGGGGTCTATATCCCGGAAAACAACGTCCTTGTCACCGTCGCCATGGATGACCCAGAAAGCAACACCATTAACAAGGCGGAACTCACGGCGATACACGCGGCACTCAAAGCGGGGGTCAACCGCATCGCCACCGACAGCCTATGCTCTATCTACCAGATCCGCCGAGCCCTCGCTAACCCGATGTCGCTCATCACCCACAGACACAACGACATCCTGACCGCTATCGCCACCCTCATCATCGACAGCCCCGACACAATCCAATTCTACAAAGTCCGGGCCCACTCGGGAATTATCGGCAACGAAGGCGCAGATGCCCTCGCCAAGCACGCGGCGCTACACCCAGAGCTTGCCAATACCCCGGCCTACCGCCCGACCACACGGAAAGAGACGAGCATCTGGCTAACCAGCGAAGCCGACGGCGAAACCCTCGCCCCACTACCGGACTGCCGCCAAAGCGTGCGAGCACACATGCACCGCAAGCACAGCCTCGGTCTCGCCAATCAAGACAGTATCTACTACCAGATGTCCCAAGAGATCACCAAAGTCGCGGCGAAAGGAGCTGGCGAAAGGGTGATGACCGACACGAACATCTCCATACACGCGCAACGAACTGCCCTTCTCTACCGTACCGGCGGGCTCTATAACCAAAAGCTGGCCATGCGTTGGAAACGGGCGACCGACGACCGGTGCCCACTCTGCGGGGAAGCCGACAGTGCCACTCACCTCCTCTCGGGCTGCAGCGAGACACTACCGATGGTGCAAGAAAGGCACAATGGGGCCGGCCGACTCATCGCTAAAGCCATAAGCAAGGGTACCCTAGGCGGGTACATCAGCTTCGCGGACACCGGCCGCTGGGAGAAAGGCGCAAAAGAAGACCTCGACCTCCCCAACGACACACTCCACACAACGCTACGAGCACTCGGACTGAAGACAGCAGCAAGCAAAAACACCACCAGACCAGACATTCTCATGGGGATGCCTATAACGAAGACGGGCAAAAGTGGCAAAGCCATCAAACGGGTCACTATCATAGAAATCAAATACTGCTCGGATTCAAGGTGGACGGATCAATTAGACAAGGCACTAAGCCAACACGCCAATCTAGCTCAAACCATACGCAAGGAAGGCCACATGGTGGAGATTAGACCAATCCTCCTGGGCATAGGGGGCATAACGTATGAAGCACACACACGGCAACACCCCATGGCCTTGGGGATCTCACAAGATAACACTACTAAATTATTACACAAGTTAACAAGACACGCGGTGGAGACAGCCCACTCCATTGCAAAGACAAGCTATAGACTCAGGGCTACTAAGAGGGAGGGAGGGTAGGGGGGTCGCCTCTTTCTTGGCTTGATTGGTGGGAGCAGGCCGCGCCCCAGGCGGTAGCTCCTCCCTTAATGCACGCCGGTGAATACCGGAGTAGTCTTCTTCTTCTTCTTCTTCTTCTTCTTCTTAGTTGGAGGAGGCGGCAGCCAGCGTGTCCCAGCAGCAGTGGGGGGCCCGCAAGCAGCTGGTGGTGTTCTTTGGCAACGCAGGCATTGGCACCCAGGGTGGGTCGGGGCCAAGGCCGTGTTGCAGGCCTGCCGCAAGGTGGTGGAGAGGCCCAACAGCGGCAAGCCAACCGACAGGGTGCCAGGCAGGGTGGTGACAGTGGTGTGTTCTGCACCAGCATGGTCAGCTCAATCATGAACAGCCCCCAGCCCTGTGAGGAGGAGCTGGACAGCAGCAGCCCACCAGGCCTGAGGACTGGAAGCCCAAGCCGGGTCAGGTGCAGAACCGCTTGTTGCGGTCAGCCTGGAGCAAGCGGTTTGAGGCGCCAGTGCGGGGGCTCATGTGGTGCCCTTGGCTGGCCCAGGCCACCCCTGAGGACTTCGGCAAATGGGTGGACAGGGACTGCAACGCAGCCCTCAACCTCCAGCGGGCAGGGGAGAGCAAGTGGCGCCCACTGGAGCTGTGCAGTTGGCCACACCGAGGAAGGCTTCCAGCCAAGGGCAAGGAGTACCCAGCATTGGGCTTCAAGAAGTTGCGAGACCGAGCACCCTAGGCCCAAGCCCAGCAACCTGTAGCACAGTGGCACACAATGCTTGAACTGTTGCTTACATCAGAGCATGTGTTTCATGCCAACATCGATTGCCCGGCCTCGTCAGTGGGTTGGGGTAGGGAATCAGGTATTGGTGCCGGATGCTTGCTGCATGCAAACAGTTCGGACTACAGATAACACAGCCCCTGCTCATAATAGTGGGGGAATAATGTGCTGAGCTGAGACTGCGTAAGTAGGGTTTCAATGTTGTGTTTGGTCGACTTGTGCGAGCTACTATTCCCATGATGCCAAGCATTGTGGGCGAGTATAAATACCGGGCACGCCCTAATGCTAGCTCGTATGCATGGTCGACGGGGCACATGGTCGACGGGGCGCATGGTCATACCCCGGTCCCTTGGCATGGCTTGGCACGGCTTGGCTTTGTTCTAGCACAACGTATAAAAAGATTAGCACAATGTGCGGGAGCTGATGCAGACGCCTGATGCGCAGCTGCTGAGAACGACCCGGGTGCGCAGTGTGCAACCAACCTGGTGGCCAGGCGCGGTGGCGAGGCACTGTGGCGCTATGCGAAGGACACCCCGCTCCACATCAGAAGAACGTGAACATGAGCGCGCACCCCTTGTGACCCTGGACACACGGATGCTCGCCTCTAAACTAGAACGCAGCAAGGCGGAACAGCAATCAGGCAGCTCCTGGTCTGCGATGCTGCGGAGAAGCCCAGGCAAAAAGTTCAAGGTCATGGGACTGGACCCAAGTCCGGAGTTAGTGGCCATTGCTATGGGTGCGTCGCGATGTTGTAGCTTGCGTGATCAGTATTCGCTTGTCCGTCCTAGAGTAGTGCAACCGAGGCCTGAGGCCAGCAGGTCGACATCACCTGCCATGCAGACGTCAGGTCCTGCCAGGCCGTTGAACAGCCTGCCAGGCATGCATGTATTGAGCAGGCTGTTCACCAGTCAGCAGGCCAAGTCAGCAGGCCATTGAGGGGTTTATTGAGATGCCATGTCACTCCCAACCATGTCATGTCAAGGCATGCCAGACCTTTAGACCCACACCACAAGCCCTGCACCAGTACTGCATCCCCTGCTTGCCTGGCCAGTTCAGCAGCTGCTTACCTGGCCCAGCTGACCTGACCTGACCTGACCTGCCCTGCAGTGTATTTTGTCCAAGGTATCCTGGGCCTTTCCCGTCTTGCCCTCTCTTTCTTTTTCAAGGACACCTTGCACATAGAACCAGCAGAGGTGAGGTGGGTATGCCACCCAGGGTCAGACCTGGGACACCCTGCACTGCGGCTGTATAGGGGCAGGGGCCGCAGGAGCAGCAGGGGCGGCAGGGGCAGGGGCGGCAGGGGCAGGGGCAGCACGGGATGCAGGGGCAACATAGGCGGCAGGGGCGGCAACGACAGGGAGGGTGGAGGGGCGAGAAGGGTGGCAAGAGTGGCAGGGGTTAAGGCCTCCCACTACCCACCATCACGTCACACCCCTCTCACTCCAGCCTGCACCCCTTGCCCGCATGCGCTGCCTCCCCTCTCGCCCCCCTGTCACCCCGCCTGTCCACCCCCTCCGCCCTGCGGCCCCCCTGGCCCCCCCCTGCCACCTCCCCCTCCCCCTGCCCCCCTCCCACCCCCTGCCCTGCCCCAGGTGGCAGTGCTGACCGGGCTGGCTGGGCTGCCCTGGATGGTGAAGCCGTTGTACGGCTTCATCAGCGACAGCGTGCCACTGCTGGGCTATCGCCGCCGCTCCTACCTGGTGCTGGCAGGCCTGCTGGGTGCGCTGGGGCTAGATAGGGCAGGGGGGGGTGGCAGGGGGGGGAGCAATGCAGCAGGAGTGCAGGCGGGTGAGGAGCTGCTGCTGGGTGCTGAATGGGGTTAGATAGGGTGCTGGCAGGCCTGCTGGGTGCGCTGGGGGGCAGCAGGGGGGGCAGGCTGGGGGCTAGAGAACTGGGGGGCTGGGCGCTGAGGCTGGGAGGCAGGCTGGACGCTGGGGCTGTGGGGGGCAGGCTGGACGCTGAGGCTGTGGGGGGCAGGCTAGGGGCTGAGTGCTGTGTGGTCAGCTGGGGCTGGGTGTTGAGGCTGGAGGGCAGGCTGGAGAGCTTGGCATCCTGCAGCTGAGTGGCTCTTGACCATTGACCAATCCATGGCATGCGCTCATTGGTCAGTGTCACACCATCTTCATTGGCATCACCGGCTGTGAGCGGGGGCTGTGTGCTGCACATTGCTAGGCTGCCTGACCAAGGCTGCGCAAGCCTTAGCCTCAGCATAGCAATGACCTGAGTTGAGCACTACCGGTCTTCATCATCATCAGCAGCAGCAGCAGCAGCTACAGATGAGAGTGTAGCTGCAGCAGCAGTGGCAGCGGTGGCAGCAGCAGCAGCAGCTACAGATAAGAGTGTGGTTGCAGCAGCAGTGGCAGCGGTGGCAGCAGCACCTGCAGCAGCTCCTCACCCGCCTGCAACTTGCTGCATGCGGTCCGCAGCTTGTGACCTCACAGGACAACCCAACTCGTAGTACAGCCCAGCTGGCATGGACAGTGCCTGATTAAGCATCCACCCAGTGTGTGCAGCCAAAGTAGGCAACACAACCAGGGCTGCTGAGCACAGCGTGTGCGATGCAAGACAGCAGGGCTCAACCCAGATGTACCCAGCTCCCTGACCTCCTGCACATCATGAGCTGCCCCAACACCCCAGCTGGCACTTACACAGGACACAGCCTAAACCACCAGCCGTGTTGAACATGCCTGCCCTCCTCTCTGCTCTATCCAAGCCTCAATGCACTTGCAGCTGCACAGCCCCCTGGCCACCACGGGCAGCAGCGTTGCCGAGTGGCTCTAGTCTTGTGCACAGCAGTTGTTTTTTTGCCAGCTTGATGTACTCCAAGATGTCAGCCATGTCAGTCATGATGGGTTGGCCAGCCAGGTAGCGCTTTTTATAGCGATCGCTATATATAGCGTTAAAAAAAAAAACACTGCTGCACAGCACTCCCTGCCCAATGCTCTGGTGCTGACGACTGGTTGTGGCTGGGTTTGCGGTTGGTGCGTACGGGTGGGTGGGTGGGCGGGTGGGTCAATGGGTGGGCGGGTGGGTCAGTGGGTGGGCGGGTGGGTCAGTGGGTGGGTGGGTGGGCGGGTGGGTGGGTGGGCGGGTGGGTCAGTTGGCGGTTGCATAGCGCAGCAGCTGGACACAGTGTGCCCCAGTGGTGGTGGTGCGGGCGCAGGCACGGTGGGGTGGAGCCTGCTGGCTACCTGGGTCACTGACGCCCAGGGTGCAGCGGCCTGCATGTTGCTGGGCAGCCTGAGCACGGCTGCCAGTGACGTGCTGGTGGACAGCATCGTGGTGGAGCGGGCAAGAGGGGCGCCCCAGGTGCAAGGGGCGGGGCCCAGGGGGCAGCACGGGCCCCTCCAACTCCCACCCCACCCCACCCCACCCCACCCCACCCCACCCCACCCCACCCCACCCCACCCCACCCCACCCCACCCCACCCCACCCCACCCCACCCCACCCCACCCCACCCCACCCCACCCCACCCCACCCCACCCCACCCCACCCCACCCCACCCCACCCCACCCCACCCCACCCCACCCCACCCCACCCCACCCCACCCCACCCCACCCCACCCCACCCCACCCCACCCCCACCCCACCCCACCCCACCCCACCCCACCCCACCCCACCCCACCCCCCCTACCCCACCCCACCCCACCCCCCCTACCCCACCCCACCCCATCCTACACAGATAAATGCCTAAGTTGAGCCACTTTGTGCCAGAAAACACTGTAGTCTCACAACGGGTTGGCTGCTCGGCAAGCAACTCATACCCGCGTGTAGAGCTTTGAGTCTACTACCCGTCAATGCCCATGTTGTTTCACGAGTCAAAGTGGTTGGGCAGCTGCAGCCCGGAAGGTGGAGCCCACCCGAAAATATGGGTGTTTAAACTAAAGTAACCTAAGTTGAGTCAGCCCCGTCACAGCCAACTCTCACAGACACTTGCTACCCCCACTTTAGGCATGTCATTACTATGGGGTTGAGGCCCTGATGGCACCAAAAATCCACATAAAAGCTGTGTTGTGAGTCGACAATTAAAGCATCACGATGTGCCCCCCCCCCCTACACGCGAGCCCCTCCGCCATACTTAGCTGCCCTCATGGGAACCTACTCTTCCAGCTCCTGTTTGTTGTAGCATTGGTCCACTGCCCGGAAATACAACGGAGGTTGCTTCTCCATTGAGCAACTAACAGCTGCATTCATCATATCGTTGGTGACATATAGGCAATTCCAGAGTCACCTAGAGTCACCATGCTCTTGCCAGCCTGGATGGAGGCTTTGGCAGATGCCAGCAGCTGCTCCTTGTTGGGGGGGTATAGGCCCGTCTTGGCAAACGCACGCTTCAATGGCTTCGTTTAGTACGGTATTATTTCAATATTAATTCATATTAGTAATTTCATTATTATTCCAATGGCTTCATTTGCTGCTCAAGCTTGCATTAGGGGAGAAGTGTGGCAGGCCCTTGCTCACACGGACCTCGCAGGCCCACTGCACTGCTCCAAGGAGGTCCAATCTGGTCACCCCCATACCCTGCGCTTAGGCCCCCTTGACAATGCTGACCAGCTGCATCTCCTCTGCCTCAGTCAAAGCTGTCGGTCTTCCCCTTGTAGCAACCCTACCCCCATGTTGATAAAGTCGCTGAGGGTGGAGCGGGGTACGCCATGCTATTTTGCCACAGCACGCACAGAGGGGCGCGCAACCCCCCTCTTGTACTTGAAGAGGGCCCGAGCGGCGGCTGCAAGCATGCTAGCCCTGTGGCGTGCCCCGTTAGAAGCTTTGCTGGACCTCCTAGCGCGTGTGGCAGAAGCGGTGAATATCTGAGCAAGGGCCGGGGCCTGAGCTCTGCAAGTAGAAAAGCCATTTTTTGCTACTTGCAAAAATTCCGCCCAACATGGCAAGCGCTACTGCCGGACAGCCGCACATTTGACACAGCGCACCGACTGCACCATCTTTGTTACCCACCAAGGTATCTAGGAGCGTTGAGGAAGCTTCCCGAAACGCTCCTGGTAGTCGCGGCCGGGACTTAACTCCGGATGATATCAAAACCGGCGGTCCCGGCAGTGTTGAGATCTCTCCTCCCACAACGCGCAAACATGACGCGGCCCGACAACCACCCTAGTAACCACTTAAGAACGCGATGCGCGGAAAAAAAACGGGGGCTTTCGGTAAAGAATCAAGAGAACACGAGAAACGGGGTGGCTCAACTTAGGCATTTATCTGTGTATATTAGGCATTTGTCACACTTCACCCTCACACTACCGTACCACACCACCCTCACACCATCTCACCGTACCATTTCACCCACCCACCCCCCTGCCTGCCTGCCTGCCTCCCCCCTGCCCCCTGCCCGCCCCCCCTGCCCAGGCCACAGCCGGCAGCCTGCAGTCCCTGTGCTGGGGCAGTGCAGCGGTGGGCGGCATCGTCAGCGCCTACTTCAGCGGCTCACTGGTGGAGACCTATGGCACCAGGTGGGGCTGGGGGGGCCGGGGGGGCGCTGGGGGGGGCCAGGGGGGCGCTGGGTGCAGTGGAGGTAACCCTGGCACAGTGGGGGTAGGAACACGAGACCCGGCCGGGCTGGGGGGGCCAGGGGGGGCGCTGGGGCACTGGGGGGGCCAAGGGGGCCCTGGGTGCAGTGGGGGGGTTAGGGGGGTCTGGTGTGGCTCCAGGGAGGGGCCCCCTGGGGGGGGGTCAGGATGGCCAGGCCAGGCCAGGCGCTAACCCCGTACAGGGTCTGTTGGGTGACCAGAGGGCAGTGTGGTGGAGCAGGGGCCAATGGGTGTGGGGTGTGGGGTGGCAACAGCTCCTCATGCTCCTCACTCAGGCCAGGTGTGCCCAGGTCATGGGCTCGAATCCCACCTCCTGCCAGGGGGGTGGCACGGCCTGTGCAGGGAGAGGGCACCGCCCCCTGCTTGTGCCACCCCTCCCTTGCCCTGCCCTGCCCAGCCCTGCCCAGCCCAGCCCTGCCCCTGCCCAGCCCTGCTGTGCCCCCCCTCCCCTCCCCTTGTCCAGGTTTGTGTTTGGTGTGACGGCGCTGTTCCCCCTCATCGTGTCCTGTTCCGCCCTGCTCATCAACGAGAAGCGCACGTGGTCGCCCCCGCCCGCCCCCCTGCTGCTCCCCCCTGGCCCCCCCCCACCAGCCTAGGTGCCGTGGGCCCCCCCCGCACCCCCCCTGCTGACCCCCAGGGGGGAGGGTCCAGGGGGCGACAGCACAGGCGGTGAGGGGGTGCAGGGGAAGGGGCAGGCAGGCGTCAGGGTCACCACCCTCGGTTGCACTGGCATCAAGGGCAGGCCCAGGGCCAGCAGGGGTGGTCGGAGTCTGGCCTGCAGGCAGAGCGGGTGGGCAGCAGGGGCAGGGGCAGGGGCAGGCAGCTGGCGTGGGTGGTCAACCACCCCTGACCTTGGGTGCTGGTCTCCACAGCAGCAGCAGCAGCAGCAGCTGGGCACGTGACAGGGCCCAGGCAAGCGCTGGGGACGAGGAGGAGGAGGAGCAGGAGGGGGAGGGGGAGGGGGCTGAGCGGCGGCCCGCTGCTGGGTGATGGCAGCAGCAGGGGGAGGCAGCAGCAGGGGGCAGCAGGCAGCCAGGCCTATGTGCCGCACCTCCTCACTCTGTTCTCACTCACCCTCCCCTGTGGGACCCCCCAGACATCAGCAAGCCCCCCAAGGGGGGGCACCCCAGTGTGGGGGGCGGCAGGTGCAGGGGGGGGCGGCAGGTGCAGGGGGGGCGGCGGGGGGGCCAGGGTCAGCAGGTCTGCGGGAGGCGGGCCCTGCAGCAGTCCAAGGCGCTGTGGGCGGCAGTGAGCCAGAAGGAGATCTTTCTGCCCACACTGTTTGTGTTTCTATGGTGGGTGCAGAGGGGCGAGGGAAGGTGGGGAGGGTGGGGGGGGTAGGGAGGGTAGGGAGGGTAGGGAGGGTAGGGAGGGTAGGGAGGGTAGGGAGGGTGGGAGGGAGGGGTGGGAGGGAGGGGTGGGAGGGAGGGGTGGGAGGGAGGGGTGGGAGGGAGGGGTAGGAAAGTGCGTCAATGGTGGACTGAAACATGTGGGGCAGGGAGCGTGCAGGGCTGGGTGCGGGGGCTGGGTCAAGGAGCTTGGGGTGCGGTTGGAAGGGAGGTTGTTGGAGGCAGTGGGTGATGGGATGGTGTGGGATAAATGTGAGGGAGGGAGGGTGCAGAGGGCAGGTGCAGGGGGCTGCTGGGAGGCAGTGGTGGATGGGAAGGTGTCAGTGAGTGTGAGGGAGGGAGGGTGTAGGGGATTGCTGCGTTGGGGCAGCACTGCGCGTTGCTGGGTGGTGGTATGTTCAGTGGCAGTGGTCAGGGGGAGGTGAGGAGAGGTGGAAGGGTTAGGAGGGTAAGGAGGGGGGGGAAGAGGGTGAAGAACAAGGGGCAATATACACAGTTCTAGGGGTAGGGAAGGGGGCTCTGGGCGAAGGAAATAGATAGCAAGGAATTGATACTGCTCTGGCCCCTGCGGCTGCTGCTGCTGCTGGCAGGCAGGCCACCCCCCTCTGCTGAGAGCGCCATGTTTTATTTCCAGGTGAGGACAGCCTGAACAGCACCACCCCTCCCCTCCCTCGTACCCTCACCGATGCCACCCTGACCTGACCTGACCTGACCTGACCTGACCTGACCTGACCTGACCTGACCTGACCTGACCTGACCTGACCTGACCTGACCTGACCTGACCTGACCTGACCTGACCTGACCTGACCTGACCTGACCTGACCTGACCTGACCTGACCTGACCTGACCTGACCTGACCTGACCTGACCTGACCTGACCTGACCTGACCTGACCTGACCTGACCTGACCTGACCTGACCTGACCTGACCTGACCTGACCTGACCTGACCTGACCTGACCTGACCTGACCTGACCTGACCTGACCTGACCTGACCTGACCTGACCTGACCTGACCTGACCTGACCTGACCTGACCTGACCTGACCTGACCTGACCTGACCTGACCTGACCTGACCTGACCTGACCTGACCTGACCTGACCTGACCTGACCTGACCTGACCTGACCTGACCTGACCTGACCTGACCTGACCTGACCTGACCTGACCTGACCTGACCTGACCTGACCTGACCTGACCTGACCTGACCTGACCTGACCTGACCTGACCTGACCTGACCTGACCTGACCTGACCTGACCTGACCTGACCTGACCTGACCTGACCTGACCTGACCTGACCTGACCTGACCTGACCTGACCTGACCTGACCTGACCTGACCTGACCTGACCTGACCTGACCTGACCTGACCTGACCTGACCTGACCTGACCTGACCTGACCTGACCTGACCTGACCTGACCTGACCTGACCTGACCTGACCTGACCTGACCTGACCTGACCTGACCTGACCTGACCTGACCTGACCTGACCTGACCTGACCTGACCTGACCTGACCTGACCTGACCTGACCTGACCTGACCTGACCTGACCTGACCTGACCTGACCTGACCTGACCTGACCTGACCTGACCTGACCTGACCTGACCTGACCTGACCTGACCTGACCTGACCTGACCTGACCTGACCTGACCTGACCTGACCTGACCTGACCTGACCTGACCTGACCTGACCTGACCTGACCTGACCTGACCTGACCTGACCTGACCTGACCTGACCTGACCTGACCTGACCTGACCTGACCTGACCTGACCTGACCTGACCTGACCTGACCTGACCTGACCTGACCTGACCTGACCTGACCTGACCTGACCTGACCTGACCTGACCTGACCTGACCTGACCTGACCTGACCTGACCTGACCTGACCTGACCTGACCTGACCTGACCTGACCTGACCTGACCTGACCTGACCTGACCTGACCTGACCCTGACCTGACCTGACCTGACCTGACCTGACCTGACCTGACCTGACCTGACCTGACCTGACCTGACCTGACCTGACCTGACCTGACCTGACCTGACCTGACCTGACCTGACCTGACCTGACCCTGACCTGACCTGACCTGACCTGACCCTGACCCTGACCTGACCTGACCCTGACCTGACCTGACCTGACCTGACCTGACCTGACCTGACCTGACCTGACCTGACCTGACCTGACCTGACCTGACCTGACCTGACCTGACCTGACCTGACCTGACCTGACCTGACCTGACCTGACCCTGACCTGACCTGACCTGACCTGACCTGACCTGACCTGACCTGACCTGACCTGACCTGACCTGACCTGACCTGACCTGACCTGACCTGACCTGACCTGACCTGACCTGACCTGACCTGACCTGACCTGACCTGACCTGACCTGACCTGACCTGACCTGACCTGACCTGACCTGACCTGACCTGACCTGACCTGACCTGACCTGACCTGACCTGACCTGACCTGACCTGACCTGACCTGACCTGACCTGACCTGACCTGACCTGACCTGACCTGACCTGACCTGACCTGACCTGACCTGACCTGACCCTGACCCTGACCCGACCCGACCCGACCCGACCCGACCCGACCCGACCTGACCTGACCTGACCTGACCTGACCTGACCTGACCTGACCTGACCTGACCTGACCTGACCTGACCTGACCTGACCTGACCTGACCTGACCTGACCTGACCTGACCTGACCTGACCTGACCTGACCTGACCTGACCTGACCTGACCTGACCTGACCTGACCTGACCTGACCTGACCTGACCTGACCTGACCTGACCTGACCTGACCTGACCTGACCTGACCTGACCTGACCTGACCTGACCTGACCTGACCTGACCTGACCTGACCTGACCTGACCTGACCTGACCTGACCTGACCTGACCTGACCTGACCTGACCTGACCTGACCTGACCTGACCTGACCTGACCTGACCTGACCTGACCTGACCTGACCTGACCTGACCTGACCTGACCTGACCTGACCTGACCTGACCTGACCTGACCTGACCTGACCTGACCTGACCTGACCTGACCTGACCTGACCTGACCTGACCTGACCTGACCTGACCTGACCTGACCTGACCTGACCTGACCTGACCTGACCTGACCTGACCTGACCTGACCTGACCTGACCTGACCTGACCTGACCTGACCTGACCTGACCCTGACCTGACCTGACCTGACCTGACCTGACCTGACCTGACCTGACCTGACCTGACCTGACCTGACCTGACCTGACCTGACCTGACCTGACCTGACCTGACCTGACCTGACCTGACCTGACCTGACCTGACCTGACCTGACCTGACCTGACCTGACCTGACCTGACCTGACCTGACCTGACCTGACCTGACCTGACCTGACCTGACCTGACCTGACCTGACCTGACCTGACCTGACCTGACCTGACCTGACCTGACCTGACCTGACCTGACCTGACCTGACCTGACCTGACCTGACCTGACCTGACCTGACCTGACCTGACCTGACCTGACCTGACCTGACCTGACCTGACCTGACCTGACCTGACCTGACCTGACCTGACCTGACCTGACCTGACCTGACCTGACCTGACCTGACCTGACCTGACCTGACCTGACCTGACCTGACCTGACCTGACCTGACCTGACCTGACCTGACCTGACCTGACCTGACCTGACCTGACCTGACCTGACCTGACCTGACCTGACCTGACCTGACCTGACCTGACCTGACCTGACCTGACCTGACCTGACCTGACCTGACCTGACCTGACCTGACCTGACCTGACCTGACCTGACCTGACCTGACCTGACCCGACCCGACCCGACCCGACCCGACCCGACCCGACCCGACCCGACCCGACCCTGACCTGACCCTGACCCTGACCCTGACCTGACCTGACCTGACCTGACCTGACCTGACCCTGACCCTGACCTGACCTGACCTGACCTGACCTGACCTGACCTGACCTGACCTGACCTGACCTGACCTGACCTGACCTGACCTGACCTGACCTGACCTGACCTGACCTGACCTGACCTGACCTGACCTGACCTGACCTGACCTGACCTGACCTGACCTGACCTGACCCTGACCTGACCTGACCTGACCTGACCTGACCTGACCTGACCTGACCTGACCTGACCTGACCTGACCTGACCTGACCTGACCTGACCTGACCTGACCTGACCTGACCTGACCTGACCTGACCTGACCTGACCTGACCTGACCCTGACCTGACCTTACATCTGACCTGACCTTACATCTGACCTGACCTGACCTGACCTGACCTGACCTGACCTGACCTGACCTGACCTGACCTGACCTGACCTGACCTGACCTGACCTGACCTGACCTGACCTGACCTGACCTGACCTGACCTGACCTGACCTGACCTGACCTGACCTGACCTGACCTGACCTGACCTGACCTGACCTGACCTGACCTGACCTGACCTGACCTGACCTGACCTGACCTGACCTGACCTGACCTGACCTGACCCTGACCTGACCTGACCTGACCTGACCTGACCTGACCTGACCTGACCTGACCTGACCTGACCTGACCTGACCTGACCTGACCTGACCTGACCTGACCTGACCTGACCTGACCTGACCTGACCTGACCTGACCTGACCTGACCTGACCTGACCTGACCTGACCTGACCTGACCTGACCTGACCTGACCTGACCTGACCTGACCTGACCTGACCTGACCTGACCTGACCTGACCTGACCTGACCTGACCTGACCTGACCTGACCTGACCTGACCTGACCTGACCTGACCTGACCTGACCTGACCTGACCTGACCTGACCTGACCTGACCTGACCTGACCTGACCTGACCTGACCTGACCTGACCTGACCTGACCTGACCTGACCTGACCTGACCTGACCTGACCTGACCTGACCTGACCTGACCTGACCTGACCTGACCTGACCTGACCTGACCTGACCTGACCTGACCTGACCTGACCTGACCTGACCTGACCTGACCTGACCTGACCTGACCTGACCTGACCTGACCTGACCTGACCTGACCTGACCTGACCTGACCTGACCTGACCTGACCTGACCTGACCTGACCTGACCTGACCTGACCTGACCTGACCTGACCTGACCTGACCTGACCTGACCTGACCTGACCTGACCTGACCTGACCTGACCTGACCTGACCTGACCTGACCTGACCTGACCTGACCTGACCTGACCTGACCTGACCTGACCTGACCTGACCTGACCTGACCTGACCTGACCTGACCTGACCTGACCTGACCTGACCTGACCTGACCTGACCTGACCTGACCTGACCTGACCTGACCTGACCTGACCTGACCTGACCTGACCTGACCTGACCTGACCTGACCTGACCTGACCTGACCTGACCTGACCTGACCTGACCTGACCTGACCTGACCTGACCTGACCTGACCTGACCTGACCTGACCTGACCTGACCTGACCTGACCTGACCTGACCTGACCTGACCTGACCTGACCTGACCTGACCTGACCTGACCTGACCTGACCTGACCTGACCTGACCTGACCTGACCTGACCTGACCTGACCTGACCTGACCTGACCTGACCTGACCTGACCTGACCTGACCTGACCTGACCTGACCTGACCTGACCTGACCTGACCTGACCTGACCTGACCTGACCTGACCTGACCTGACCTGACCTGACCTGACCTGACCTGACCTGACCTGACCTGACCTGACCTGACCTGACCTGACCTGACCTGACCTGACCTGACCTGACCCTAACGCGGCCTGGCCTGGCTCAGGTGATGGCAGTGTGGCCCAGTGAAAACACTGAGGGCGCTTCAGGGACACACCTTGACCTCTGGTCCTCAGCTACCTTGCCCCCCACCACCCTACCCCTTGTCACCCTGACCCTCACCTACCCCGGTGTGGGGACCCCTGGAGCTAAACCTGGTTCTGACACCTGCCCCCTGGCCCCTTTGGGCGCCTTGGCCCCACCCCCCTCCCCCCTCCCCCCTGGCCTGCTGCCCTGCAGACCAATGAGCTGGGCTTCACTCCAGAGTTCCTGGGCAGGGTCAGGCTAGTGGGCTCACTGGCCTCGCTGGCAGGTCAGCAGCATGCAGGGTGTACCGCAACCAGAGCAGGGGCGGGGGCGGGGGTGGGGGCGGGGGCGGGGCGGGGCGGGGGTGGGGGTTGGATGCCCCTTACCCATCTGCGCCCCTGTCCCTCTTGTGCGTCTGTACCGGGCACTGCCATGATCGTCAACATCAGTACAGCGTGCTACACAAACGTGTGTGTGTGTGTATGTTGATGTCAGGTGTGGCGCTGTACAATGGAGCGCTGAAGAAGGTGCCTCTGAAGACTACCTTGTGGTGCGCTGACCCTCACCCTGACCCTGGCAGCCTGACCCTTGCCCTGCTGCCTCATTCTCACCCTGCTGCCTGACCCTCACCCTGCTGCCTGACCCTGTCTTGCTGCCCCTCCCCTGCCCCCCTGGCCCCCCCAGGTGGTCCATGGTATTGGGCCTGGTGCTGGGCTCCACGCAGCTGCTGCTGGTGTCCCGCCTGAACCTCAAGCTGGGGCTCAACGACCAGCTGTTCGTCCTGGGCGACAGCGTCATCCTCACCGTCAGTGGGGCTCAGAGGGAGGGAGAGATAGATCCTGGGGCTGGGGCTAAGGCAGGGGCAGGGGCAGGGGCAGGGGCAGGGGCAGGGGCAGGGGCAGGGGCAGGGGCAGGGTGTCATGGTGACCTGGCACTAAGATATTACAACTGTTGCAAGCACAGCTAGGGGCTGGTGAGGCGGCAGCCTTAGGGGGTGATGAGGCGGCAGGGGGGAAACAGCAGGTAGGTCGGGAGGTGGGCAAGGGTGAGGGACAGATAGAGAAGAGAGAGAGGGGGGAGAGGGAGAGGGAGAGGGAGAGGGAGAGGGAGAGGGAGAGGGAGAGGGAGA